>OU015754.1:45898099-45910408 GCA_907169655.1 Acomys percivali | reverse complement strand
ACACACACACACACACACACACACACACACACACACACACACACACACAGTTTATTAAAAAAAATCTTTAGCCGGGCAGTGGTGGTGCACGCCTTTAATCTCAGCACTTGGGAGGCAGAGGCAAGAGGATCTCTGTGAGTTTGAGGCCAGCCTGGTCTACAGAGAGAGCTCCAGGACAGCTAGAGCTGTTACACAGAGAAACCCTGTCTCGAAAAACAAAAAACAAAAAAAAAAAATCCTTTAAGAATGCATCACAGAACCAGGAGCACCTGCTTATAATCCCTGCCAGATATCTGTGAGTTCAAGGCCAGCCTGGTCTACAAAACAAGTCCAGGACAGCCAGGGCTACACAGAGAAATCTCATCTCAAAAAACCAAACCAAAGGTGGGTGTCGGGGAGGCAGAGGAAGGTGGGTCACTGTGAATTCAAGGCCAGCCTGGTCTACAAAGCAAGTTCAGGACAGCCAGGGCTACACAGAGAAACCCTATCTCAAAGGGGAAAAAAAAAGATATATATATTGCATTGCAGCCATGAAGTGATCCTACCCATGTCTTCTACTTTGGCTTTTTTTTGGGGGGGGGGGTTGAGACAAGGGTTTCTCTGTGTAAGCTTGGCTGTCCTGACTCACTTTGTAGATCAGGCTGGCCTCGAACTCACAGTGATCTACCTGCCTCTGCCTCCCGAGGGCTGGGATTAAAGGCGTGCGCCACCATGCCTGGCTCTTTCTTTCTTTCTATGAGACAGAGTACTAGAGTATCATGTAGCCCAAGCTGATTTTCCACTTACTAGCTGAGGAAAACCTTGAACTTCTAATTCTCCTGCCTCAACCTCCAGAATGTTGTAGTTCCCCCACAGCTGCTCAGCACTGGGCACTCAGACTTTGAGCTTCACAAACACTGATGAACTCTGATCTGCTTTTCCAACCCAGAAATCTTCCTTTCTTAGTTTCTTTGCTGGTAATTCTGGATTCAAAACTAACAACACTCTTCTTTTTCTTCATATGTGAAAGTGAGGGTGGATTTTTAACAGTTAGGACAATCTGTACTATGAATCATCTTTGTGCCCTATAAAATGCCGTGCCCTCTATCCAGAAATAAATCTTTAAATATATGGCCAAATTATTTCAATAAGATGCTGAGTCGGGTATCCTCCCTCTGGCCCCCACCCCAGCAAACAATGCTCAAGAAATGAGATCTCCACGTGCAAAGGATGAGGTTGGACCTCTACCTTAGACCGTATACAAAAGCCAACTCAGAATGGATCTATGACCTGGACATAGGAGCTAAAACTCTAACAAGGAAACATAGGGAAGAGCTTTATGGCATTAGTTTGGGCAGAGATTCTTGAATATGACATCGACGGGACAAGCAACTTTTGCGCCTTTTTTCCTTGACCACAGCCAGCTTATATTTTTCACATTGTTACGCCCTGTGTGTGTACACGCTCACGTGGACTACAGCGTGAGAAGGAAGGTCAAAGGGCAGCGTGTGCCAGTCATTTTCTCCTCCTACCATGTGATTTCTTGGAATGGAACTCAGGCTTTGGGGCTCAGCAGTAAGCACCTTTGCCTGCTGACCTATCTCCCTGACCTATAAACCCTAGGTTTCCAAAGATACTATCAACAGAGTACAAAGGTAACACAGAGGAAGAAAGAAAATATTGACAAATTACATAGCTGGTAGAGAATGAATAACTGCAATATACAGGAGATTCCTAAAACTCAAGAACAGGGAAAGAATCTAATGCAAATCACACAGGATTTGAACGGTTTCTCCAAAGAAGATATTCAAATGGCCAGTAAGCACAGGGAAAGACACTGAAAAGCAAATCATTAGGGAAATGCAAGTCAAAACTACAATAAGATACTATTTTATTATTTTGGCTAGTATTAAAAAAACAAAAATAAGATCAATAGTCATGGTCCCACGGTTTATATACAAATGTAAACATTCATTGAGTTATGCATGTAAGTCATGTACTCTTATTCAGTAATTTTTAAAAAGCAAGTAGTCTGATTTAACCGGGGTAAAGAAGAAAGAAAAAGGTCAGCAGATATAATTAAATCTTGATCATTAACTTGATGAGATGTAGAATCTCATGGAAAGTCCAGTGTGGTGGCGCACGCCTGTGATCCTAGCACTTGGGAGGCAGAGACAGGCGGATCTCTGTAAGTTCCAGGCCAGCCTGGTCTATAAAGTGAGTCCAGGACAGCCAGGGGTACACAGAGAAACCCTGTCTTGAAAAAGCAAAACAAACAAAACAAAGAATCTCATGGAATAAACTTCTGTGACATTGAGGATATTCCAAAGAGCTGAAGTGCAGGTGGGAAGACCCACTTGAATGTGAGCCGTATGACTCTCTGGTCTAGGGTCCAGACTGACTGCCAAGGAGAAGACTCAAATCCCAGCACTGGTACGTTTCTGCTTCCTAACAGAGAACACAGTGTGGCTAGCCACCTCGCACTCTTACAAGCAGGCCTCCCTGCTATAACACGGAATGCTATCAAACTGCAAGCTGAAATAACAACCCTGGTTTTTTTTTGAGACAGGGTTTCTTTGTGTAGTCCTGGCTGTCCTGGAACTCATTGTGTAGACCAGGCTGGCCTCAAACTCAGAGAATCCACCTGTCTCTGCCTCTCAAGTGCTAGGATTAAAGGCGCCCAGCTAATCCCTTACCTCTTAAGTCACTTTTGTCAGGTGTTTTGTCCTATCAGTGAAAAGGTGGCTAATATAGTAAGTTGTTTAACGCAGTTGGAAAGGTAAAGCTTCAAAGAGCCATATTAGGTTGATAAGAACCATATTAAAAAGACTAGACTTGATCCTGGAGGGTTATGTTGAGACATTCAAAGTTTACGTAGGAGCAGTATATGCTCACATTTCCACTTCGGAAAGTAAATTCTAGGGGACAGTGCAAAGTCAGCTGAAAGAGAGAAGATGGAGAATGGTTTTCTTTGATCCAGATAGGATCACAGCTGCTGCCACTTAGCCAGAGAGATACAAATT
This sequence comes from Acomys percivali, assembly GCA_907169655.1. Classification (NCBI taxonomy): domain Eukaryota; kingdom Metazoa; phylum Chordata; class Mammalia; order Rodentia; family Muridae; genus Acomys; species Acomys percivali. Next base: position 45,907,406 of record OU015754.1, on the reverse strand, counting down.
TTATATCCTTCCTTCAAGGGTAATGCAATAGTTACCTGTGAAAAGACTTGGTGAGTGAGCTTGATTCAAACATTTTTATTTATATATATAATATAACCATATCATAAATTTTTTAAACTTTTGAAAAAAAATGGCATTAAAGTAACCATGATCCAGCCACAGTCTTATTACTGCTTTAGTGTGTTAGGTTTTAGGGGTTTTGTTTTGTTGGTTTTTCAAGACAGGGTTTCTCTGTGTAGCCTTAGCTGTCCTGGGCTCACTTTGTACACCATGCTGTCCTGGAACTCACAGCGATCCAGTTGCCTCTGCTTTCCAAGTGCTGGGATTAAAGGCGTGTACTACCATGCCTGGCGAGTATGTTAGGGTTTTTTTTTTGTTTTTGTTTTTGTTTTTTCAAGACAGGGTTTCTCTATGTTATCTTGGCCATCCTAGACTTCCTTTATATACCAGGCTGGCCTCGAACTCACAGTGATCCCGCTGCCTCTGCCTCCTGTGTGCTGGGATTAAACGTGTGTGCCACGCCCTGCGTATGTTAGATTTTAAAATAGGTCTTATTTTATCTTCAAGAGGCAGCCAGGCTATGATGTTAGGAAAGCAACATAAGTTCAGTGGGATCTAGAGAGTCATAAACAAAACTAATCACTAAGGCAGAAGTAATCACTAAGTATCTTTTGGCAAGAAGAAGGCAGAATCTAAGCAAAGCCAACTCAGAACCGTGCCCAAAACAAGGAAGCAAACCCAAGGTGGAGGTGAGATGATTACAAGTTCCAGGCTAGTCCTGGCTAAACAGTGAGTTCTAGATCACCATGGGCTACATAGAAAGATCTGGTCTCACTAAAGTAAAACCAAACAAATGTGAAGCAAAGAACAAGAGAATAAAGGACGATAGTGTTAAGATGCCTGGTCTGAGTGTTTGTACGCTGTGAAATTCCTGTGTTGGAACATAATACCTAGTGAGATAGTATTAAGAAGTAAGGCCTTTTGGTAAGTAATTGAATTATGATTTTTGGAGTTTAGGAGGATGGTTCTTTTCTTTTTGTTGTTGTTGTTTTCTTTTTCTTTTTTTGGGGGGGGGGAGGAGTGGTTTTTCGAGCCAGAGTCTCTGTGTTAGCCTTGGCAATCCTGGACTCACTTTGTAGACCAGGCTGGCCTCGAACTCACAGCCATCTGCCTGCCTCTGTCTCCTGAGTGCCGGGATTAAAGGCGTGCGCCACCACGCCCAGCCTCTGTTGTTGTTTTCCAGACAGGGTTTCTCTGTGTAGCCCTGGCCATCCTGGAACTCTCTCTGTAGATAAGGCTCTGAGATCTGTCTGCCTCGGCCTTTTAAGTGTGGGGATCGGAGGTGTGTACCAACAACAACTGGCCTGGAATTCTGTCTTTAACATGAGAAATTAAAGCACACTATCCTAGCAGCTCTATCTTTGGTCTACTTTACAATCCCTTCCTCAGTCTTCATTTCCCGTAGAGGTGCTCCAAGGGTGCTCCAGATACCCACAGGTTTAAAGAAACCTTAAGCATCTTCCTGGGTCTCACCCACATATGACTGGCAACCTGTTTGTCCTAATGGGCCCCCTCCTGCCCCCCTGCCCGGCTCCCCCCCTCCCACCCCGCTCCCCCCACCTACCCATTCTCATTCTCCTGTTCATATAGGCCCTGCCCTCTTTTTCTCCTCCCCTCCCCCGTGTGCCTTCTCCTCTCACTGAGTGTGCCTCTTTCACACTAGGCTTCTCAATCCTTCCTCCCTGACACTCATCCTCCCAACTCCTACCTCACTCGGGCCTTCCCTTGTCTTCAGGCTCATTTTCTCTTTTATCCCTAAATTTCTGTTCTGTTCTAAGCAAATGACGCACACACACCAACCACAATCTGACAGGGGGCTCTCCTCGCCTGCCTCTCCCCGCAAAGAGCCATTCTGCATCCTGTTAGCAATGAATACTCTCAGTAGAAGACTGTTATCTCTCTAAACTCATCCCAAGACTTCCTCTGAATATTTATTATGCCAAGCAATGGACACTTTCATGCCCATATTTTCTTCTCTATGGATAGAGAAGAACACAACTTTAAGCCTTCTATTGTCACAACAGGATAAAATATTTGAAATCTGGGACTGTCCTCAAAAATCTAGGCCATGATGTTGCTATAAATTCCAACTGTCCAGAATCTGGCTCTTAAGCAGATTCACAGGAAGAAGCCCGGACACTGACCTGCTAGGAAGTTTATGTTCTATAAGAACTGCATAAAGCATAAAGTTTACGTTCTAGAAGAACTGGATAAAGCATTAACTTTACGTTCTATATATTGCTCTCAATCCAAAGAAAGAACTCCCCTACGCCCCACCCCCATCTTGCCCTCTGTAAGTGTGAGAATACTGACATCCAGATTACTATCTAGAAATCATATGTTGTGTTGGCTACCACAGCTATATATGCTAACAACATACATAACATACAGTAAGCAGCACACATACTAAAACCGCACCTAGAGACGTTGTGACACTCAAACACCACTCACCAAGCAGATCCCCGCTCTGAAGTGAGAGTATAACTTATTCGTAAACCTGAATAACAATTTCCAATGGTGATGTACTTGGTTTGCTTTAAACTTTTTTTTTTTTTTAAATTAGAGGGGCTAGAGAGATGGCTTGGTGATTAAAAGCACTGGCTGCTTTTTCAGAAGACCCAGGTTCAAGTCCCAGCACCTGCACGGTAGATCGTAAGTGTCTACAACTCCAGTTCCAGGTGATCCAAGACATCCTCACACAGGCATACACGTGCAGGCAAAACACCAATGTATATAAAATAAAAATAGCTGGGCAGTGGTGGCGAATGCCTTTAATCTCAGCACTTGGGAGGCAGAGGCAGATGGATCTCTGTGAGTTTGATGCCTCCTACTCTACAAAGAGAGTCCAGGACAGCCAGGGCTCTGTCATGCACAGAAACACTGTCTCGGAAAAAAACAATTAATTAATTAATTAATTAATTAAAATTTCAAAATAAAAAAATTAGAGAAAGCTCTTAATCACTGGGAATTCTTCTGCTCCATCTATACTTTTCATCTTGTACTACCCAACTTCTGCTAATTCTCTTCTGTTCCTGGGTGTACCCTGTGTGATTGGTAGTAGACAGATGGATGGTAGATAGATAGATAGATAGATAGATAGATAGATAGATAGATATGTATATATGCACACATCTAAAGTTACATTTGCTTAAGACTTACTGAACATGTAATCTTAGATCTCTGAATAAGAATGCTTTCTTTGGGCTGGGCGTGGTGGCGCACGCCTTTAATCTCAGCGCTCGGGAGGCAGAGGCAGGTGGATCGCTGTGAGTTCGAGGCCAGCCTGGTCTACAAAGCGGGTCCAGGACAGCCAAGGCTACACAAAGAAACCCTGTCTCGGAAAAAAAAAAAAAAAAAAAAAATGCTTTCTTTAGTAAGACCAGAAAATTTCCCCCTTTTTATCTTCTTCTTCTTTCTTTTTGCCATTTGCTTTTGGTTTTTGGTTTTTTGAGACAGAATTTCTGTGTGTAGTCCTGGCTGTACTAGAACTCACTCTGCAGACTAGGCTGGCCTTGAACTCAGGGATCTTCCTGCCTCTGCCTACTGAGTGCTGGGATTAAAGGTGTGTGCCACTACTACCCAGCGCCCTTTTATTCTTTACTGTTCCTTGAAATGGCATTTCTTTTTGTAGATTAATATCATGCTGCCTAGCTCTAGTTATTTTTTATTATTTTGTCATGCATTTATGCCCGCTTTTGTCGTTTTGTCGTTCCTTAGTGTGAAAGGGATATTTTAAACTTTCCAAAGAGCAAACTGATGGTTGGAGGTTTTAAATTTAAGATGACACACACACACACACACACACACACACACACACACACACACACACATCATGTGGTGGGGAGACTGGGTCTCACTATGTATCCACCGCTGGCCCCAAACCCACAGAGATCTGCCTACGTCTGTCTCCTGAGTGCTGGGATTAAGAGCCTGTACCGTCGTACCTGGTCTGAGATATAATTCTCGCTTTCAGAGTTTGTAGTCTATGGTGAATACATGGGATAGAGGAGTAAATAGGAAAAGAGGACTAAGTATGACCAGGAAGGCATAAAGTGGCACAGGGACCCTGGGAAAGGGACACATAGCTTACCAAAGTCTTTCAGAAGGATGGGGTTTTAGCTGAGAATTGAAGGAAAGCCACAAATTGGCTAGGCAATGTGGTCACCGTGGGTCTATGAGAGAGGGGAGGAGGGAGGGGAGAGACAGAGAGACAGAGAGAGAGAGAGAGAGAGAGAGAGAGAGAGAGAGAGAGAGAGAGAGGAGACCAAGCCAGAGAACACCAAAAACCAGAGGTTGGGGTGAGTGTGATTGAGAGTAACAGGGACACACACAATAGTTAGAGTTTTACTGTGTTGATTACACATAGGAAGGAAGGAAGGGAAAGAATAAGAATATAAGGAAGGATCAGGCGTGGTGGCACATACCTTTAATCCCAGCACTCAGGAGGCAGAGGCAGGTAGATCTCTGTGAGTGTGAGGCCAGCCTGGTCTACAAAGTGAGTCCAGGGCAGCCAAGGCTACACAGAGAAACCCTGTCTCAAACAACAACAACAACAATGAATATAAGGAAGGAAAGAGGGAAGAGGGGAGGAAAGGAAGAAACAAGAATAGAAGCAAGTTCATTTCCTGCCTTTCTTAGTAGGCCTGTGTCCACTGTTGGCTCAGTGCATAAAAGTACCTGCTCCCTAGCCTGGTACTTTGGCCCATGCCTGTGATCCCAACGCTCAGGAGGCAGAGGCAAGCTGATCCCTGTGAATTCAAGGCCAGTCTGGTCTACAAAGTGAGTCCCAGGACAGCCAAGATTACACAGAGAAACCTCATCTCCATTAAAAAAATAATTACCCGCTATCACACCTAATGACCTGAGTTCAATCCCCAGGACTCACAGAATAGAAGGAGAGAAACAACTCATGCAATTTGTACTCTGACCTTTTATGCACCGTGGCCATACCCTGGCCTATGCACACAAATAAATAAAATGTAACAAAAGTAAACTTTAAAAAAAAATAGAAGGAAGGAGAGAAATAAAAGTGGAAGAAGGAGCCAGGCCTGATGGGGCCTGCCTTTAATCCCAGTGTTTGGGAGGCAGAGGCAAGTTAGATCTCTGAATTCAAAGCCAGCCTGGTCTATAGAATGAGTTCCAGACCAGTCAGGGCTACAAAGTGAGATTTTGTCTTTAAAAAGAAAGAAAGGAAGGAAGGAAGGAAGGAAGAAAGAAGGAAGAGAGAAAAAAATGAAAAATAAAATAAAAAGAAGGAAGGTATCCATTTATAAAATTTACATGGGCACTTAACACACACATGCTATATATCCACATAGATGCATACATATAGCTGGGCACAGTGGTGCATGCTTGTAATTCCAGCATTCAGTGAGGCAGAGGCAGGTGGAAAGTGGATCTCTGTAAGTTCGAGGCCAACCTGGTAAACAAACTGAGTCCAGGACAGCCAAGGCTACACAGAAAAACCTTGTCTCAAAAAAAAAAAAGAAATTTAAATTAAATTAAAATTAAAGATTTTTGAGAAGGGACAAATTTGTTCGGGGTTGTTCCCTTGTTTGCTGGGAGGCATTGGAGTAGTAAAATAGATAAGTAAGTAGAAACCAAGTACTTAGATTGAATCCTGGCTTTGATCTTACACAAATTACATATCTTACTGTGTAGAGATGACAGCAGTTCACATGGTTAGTATGAGGATTAAACAAAGCTAATATTTGTAAAGCAGTTGAAACAATGCCTAGAACTAGGCAGTTTTGAGTGTTTGCTTTATCATCCTTCCATTTATGAAAATATTTGTTGAGCGCCAAGTGCTGCGATAGGTGCTGTAAAAATAAGTTCTGAGCCAAGAGGTGGTTGCATACACCTTTAGTCCAACACTGGTGAGGTAGAAGCAGGTGGCTCTCTGAGTTTAAGGTCACCCTGGTCTACAAAGCAAGTTTTAGGACAGCCAGGGCTACACAAAGAAAGCCTGTCTCAAAGCAAACACCAAAAAGGAAAAGAAAAAGAAAGAAAGAAAGAAAGAAAGAAAGAAAGAAAGAAAGAAAGAAAGAAAGAAAGACAGAAAGAAAGAAAGGCAGTGGTGGCACATGTCTTTAATCCTAGCACTCAGGGAGACAGAAGCAGGAGGATCTTTGCGAGTTCAAGGCCAGCCTGGTCTACAGAGTTCCAGGACAGCCAAGGCTACACAGAGAAACCCTGTCTCAAAAAGATAAAACAAAAAACAAATAAACAAAAAGAAAGAAGAAAGAAAGAAAGAAAGAAAGAAAGAAAGAAAGAAAGAAAGAAAGAAAGAAAGACAGACAAGATCTGGCTTTAGTCATGGAGGAACATTATCAGGTGATGGAAACTTGTAAATAAGAGAAAATAACACTGCAATCAAGTGAGGCGATAGCTGGTAAGTGCTGCAGAATCCAACAACAGTCACTGACTCATTCTCTCTGAAAAAGCAAGAAGACTTCAGAGGGCTGGATGCACTTGAGGATGCACTGACGCACAGTGAACAGTTTAGCAGAAGTAAATACAGGAGGGCTTATCAGGCCAGGGAAGCACTGTGTGGCTTAGGCGTGTTTATAAATGGCCAGAAAGCCACGTAGGTTGGTGTGTACTGATAGTCACAAGTACTCAGGTGTTTGAGGTGGGTGTATTAACACTCAAGTTGAAGGTCATCCTGGATGATGTAGTGATGTAGCAAGATGCCATACCAAAGGAAGATAAGAAGAAGGAAATGTCAAGGCACTTTTGAGTACCTTTTTTTTTTTTTTTTTTTTTTTGAGACATGGTTTTATTCTTTAAGTCTGACTAGCCTAGAGTTCAACTATGTAGGCCAGACTGGCCTCAAAGTCATAGACATCCACTTACATCTGCCTCCTGAGTGCTGGTATTTAAAGCTTGTACCTGAAGCCAGGACAGCCAAGCGTACACAAAGAAGCTTTAAAAAAAAAAAAAAAGTGTACGTGTAATAGCCATTTGTTATTCCTTTGTGTGATTACATGTTAGTGTCTGAATATGTAGATGAAGGCCTGACACCAGAACTGCCTCCAGGTTCACTTTGCATTTTCCTCACTTCAGCCTGGATCCATCCAAACAGTCCTGATTTCTTTTTACTGAAGATGAGTGATGAAAAACTAAGAATTAGGCCAGACGTGGTGGCACACACCTTTAATCCCAGCCCTTGGGAAGCAGAGGCAGACAGACCTCTGTGAGTTTGACCAGCATGGTCTACACAGTGAGCCCAGGACAGCCAAGGCTAAACAGAGAAGCCCTGTCTCAAAAACAAAACAAAACTAAGAGTTAAAGCCGGGTATGGTAGCTCACATCTTTAATCCCAGTACTCAGGGAGGCAGAGGGAGGCAGATCACAATGAGTTTGAGGCCAGCCTGGTCTTCAAGCGAGCCCAGGACAGCCAAGGCTACACAGAAAAATCCTGTCTCAAAAAATAAAAACAAAGCAAAGCAAAAAAAAAAAAAAAGAAAGAAAGAAAGAAAGGAAATGAATGAACGAATGAACTGACACTAGGTATAAACATTTCTGCCGGGGCTTCATTGTTTCTATGCACTCTTCAGAAACAGAGCTACAAATTATTATTTTTTCTACAAATTATTGTATGTCTTTTTGTCACATGTACAGTCACAGTGGTGTCTATCTCTCTATCTGTTTTAAAGCGTGAGTAGAAGCTGATACTCTTCATGCTTCCTAACTTTGTTGTGCATGGTTTCAAACCACTCATTTTCCTGCAGCTTTAGACTTTTTGTTTGGTGTTTGCTTTTTAAATATGAATATTTTACTTATTATTGTGTGTGCATGGTGTTTTTGTGTGGAATATATATATATGTGTGTGTGTGTGTGTGTGTGTGTGTGTGTGTGTGTGTGTGTGCACATGATGTGTGTGTGTGTGCATGATGTGAGTGTGATTACATGATGTGTGCAATGCATGTGGTTGCACTTGCACCACAGCAAGTGTGTGGAGAGCAGAGAACAGCTTTTGGGGAGTCAGTTCACTTTTGTTTGTTTGCTTATTTGTTTTTGCTTTTGTTGTTTTAAGACAGGGTTTCTCTGTGTAGCCTTGGCTGTCCTGGAACTCACTCTGTAGACCAGGCCGGCCTCTGAACGCAGAGATCCACCTGCCTCTGCCTCCTGAGTGCTGGGATTAAAAGCGTGCACCACCACCACCCAGTTCACACCCAGCTTTTGATGTGGCTTCCAAGGATCACACTTGGGTCCTCAGGATTGTGCAGCAAGTGTTTTTACCCACTGAGCCATCTTACCAGCTCCTGGTGTTTGCTTTTGAGATTGAATCATGATAGAGAAAATTCTGGACTGTTCGTTTTGAAATTTGTCTTAATGGTAGCCTTTTTATGTATGTGTGACTCATACCCTGTATTATTTCTAACCACTGCCAACTATTCCTGTTAGTCATTTGTAGTAATTATATGTAGTAGGCAGTATCCTAAAGAAAAGGGAGAGTTGATGGCCCACTTCTCACTCTGGGGACGTCCTAACTGTCACAGTCACGTGCGTGCTCTGTCTTTTGGAGAACACAGTAAGAGGGTTTTGTTGCCTGGCCAACGGCCCTATGTGGTTCTTTGGGGATGCCATTTGCATGTTATGTAGCTGAATGAACACAGTGACTTATTGTCTTTTCATCTCCTTACTCTGTTTTATATTTCATCTCTAACCTGCAGGATGATGGTCATTCTTTGGCATTACCTTTGGGACTGTTTTGTAATCCCTCTCTCTTCTTTTACTTTTTTTTTTTTGTATTTCATAATCTCCAGTTTTATTTACTATTAACAAAAATTAAAAAAAAGAGCATGGCATGGTGTTCATGTGGAGATTGAGAACAGTTTTCCAGAGTCAGTTTTATCCTTCCATTCATGTGGTTCCCTGGGTTTGAACTCAGGTCATCAGGCTTGGCGGCAAGTACCCTTACCTGTTAAACCAATGTGCTGGCCCTGACTTGACTCAACTTAGATGTTGTTCAAGAAATGATTTGGTTGAAATCATAACTCTGGAATACACTGTAGAAATTTAGGTTCTATAATTGTATGTTAAGCTATAACTGCCTTATATTCTGCTCTTTTGTTGTTTATGCAAGAATTTAACACCTAGTTCTAACTAAAAATTAATAATCATCAGAGTTGAGGAATGTAAATGAAAAGAGCTTCAAAACAGAAAGATAAGCTGGGCCCTGGTGGCACATGCCTTAACCCTGGCACTCTGGAGGCAGAAGAAGGCCAGCTTCTGTGAGTTC
>OU015754.1:45833407-45889284 GCA_907169655.1 Acomys percivali | reverse complement strand
ATATATATATATATATATATATATATATTGGAGAGCAATGAAGAAAGGCATGTGATATCAACTTCCAGCCTCCACATCCATCTCTACATATGTAACCACACACAGATGTGCAACACACATGTAAACATGCATGCATGCACGCACGCACACATACACATACACACAGCAACAGCCATGATAATAGTAAAAGATAAGGCCAAATTCCAAAATCTGTTTACTGAAAAAGAAGGTTTAGCTGTTGATAATGAAAAGAAATTGCTTCAGAAAGAAAGAAAGAAAGAAAGAAAGAAAGAAAGAAAGAAAGAAAGAAGGAAAGAAAAATAAGAGACGTTGTTTCTAATCTAGCCACAGATCCCTTAAAAGAGCAATACACCTCCTAGGCTCCCCATCTGGGGCCAGCCTCAAACCTTTGATACTTCCACCAGAGACCCATATAACAGAACTCTGTCCTAGGGAATATTTTCCACAGGAAACATCTGCCTAGATATTTCGAAGGCTGAGAAGTGTCCCACGAGGGAGTGGGGGAAGGAAGCAGAGGCCAGTCACAAGCGCGGCGATCAGGCCAGGTACCAGGTGGACTGGAGCAGAGAGAAAACACAGGCTTCCTGCCTTCCGCTCCCTCTGGAAGCCTGCGCTGGCTGGTAAAATAAACTTCTTCCAAGACTCAGGTTCCCAGGTTAGCGATCTGGTTTTCTTCTAATAAGAAGTGAGCTGTCTCTCACTAGGGGGAGGGGAAGGGAGAAATTATTGCCAATTACGCCGACTATGTAGGCAAGGAGTTCAGGCATTTCACGTCTGTACAATTAGGGGACTTGCACTTTATTCTCAGAGTGGGATAGGCATTCTTTCTTTGAGTGTTTACAAGAGAATCAATTGGAAAAGATTGTCTAAATCCTTTTTTGTTTAAAGAAACTGACATAATAGAAAGGATTGAGTCCCTGCCCACCCCTACCCCCCAAAAGCCTTTCCCAACTTTGCTTTTGCTCAGCACAACAGCACTTTAAGGGCTCTCAATAAATCAAGGTGCTGGCTCCAAGTAGAAAATTGCTACCAGGAAAGAAGACATTTTTTGTTTTAAAACTGAATGTCTCTGGGTCGAAATTATCCCATATTCACCCTGAATGTGTTATTCAGACTTTCTCCTTCTCTTTTCTCGTAGCTGGTGAGAACTGCTCCTCGTGTCCCAGGCTCTGAGTCTCCAGGGCTGTGAATCCAGCCCGATCCTTGGTCTCTTTTAAGCTAAATAGGAAATAAGCTGGTATGCACAGATAGTGTAAAGGATTTTTTTTTTAAACTGGCAAGTCTCACAGGGACTGAGCACACAGCACCCAGTCAGTGGGCTCCAAGCTGGGACCCTGTAATGGGAGAGAAAGCTCTTTGGTGTTTTGATAAGGGGAACCCTTCCTATTTAAGGGTAGAGGTGAACTGCTCATTACTCATCCAGCCCCCTCTTTCCTGAGCTCACATCAATTTTTAAAAAAATAACATCCACATACAATAGAGAACATGTGGTATTTGTCCTTCTGTTTCTGATTTGTGTCACTTACTGTAACATCCTCCAGTTGCACCCATATTGCTGCAAAAGACAGTATACCATCTCTTTATGATTATATCCCAATGTATATATCTGTCACATTTTATTTATCCACTGACCAGCATCTAGATTGATTTTGTATCTTAGCTGTTGTCACTAGTACCAACTAGTGTGTACTGATACCTCTTTGGGTAAAGAATACAGGGAAATAGGACTTTTGCTTATTGAATGAGGAAATAGTGTGGTTGAAGCATTGGGTACATTGTCCATACATACATAAATATAGAATAAATGAATGAGTGAATGAATGAATTTTGAAAGTGTTATAATTTTACCTAGTAAACAGGATTCAATCAGATTGCCTTTCTTTTTGTTGTTGTTTGTTTTGTTTTGTTTTTGGGGGTTTTTTTTTCCAGACAATGTTTCCTTGTGTTACAGAGCCCTGGCTGTCCTGGAATTTCTTTGTAGGCCAGGCTGGCCTCAAACTCAAAGAGATCTGTATGCCACCACACCTGGCATCAATCAGATCTTCTAGGTGGGTGTAGTTGCACATGTCTATAATCCCAGCACATGATGATGAACCGCATGATTATATTTGAGGCTAGCCTGGGCTACATAATGAGATCCTGTCACCCCAACTCAAAAGATAAAAAAAATAAAAACAAGGTCTGAGTCTATATCTCAGAGATAGAATGCATACAAGCACAGGCTCTGGGATCAATTCCTGCACACGCACAAAAGTCCTCACAGTAAATACCAGCTAAATAAAGGTAGAAAGATCTAAAAGGCCATCTTTAAAAAATAACACTCATCTGGACCATGGTGGTACACACCTTTAATCCCAGCACTTGGGAAGCAGAGGCTGGTGGATCTCTGAGTTTCAGGCGAACTTGATCTACAGAGTGAATTCCAGGACAACCAGGGCTATACAGAGAAACCCTGTTTTGAAAAAGAAAAACAAAAAGAAAGAAAACCTCTTTCCCAAACCTGCAGCAGCACTCATCTGAACTTCGTCATACTCCCTCTACCTCCCTGGCTATTTCCTACCCATAATTCAACTTGTCCTCCTATTCTGAAATCTTAGACCTCCCCTGCTCTTACAGTCCCTCCCACTCTGTCATGCCTTACTGGGGGGATCTCAGAGACCAGAGCAGGCAGGCTCTGGGGGGCCTGGTGCTGCTGCTTACCAGATCAGAGCACACCAGTTGCAACCCCAAGGCCCCAAGTCTTGAATTCAGACTTTGAAGGACCTCTCAGGCCATTGATTCTCCCAGGGAGTTTCAGGTACCCCCAACCCTCCTATTTGCTGCTGGAGCAACCGCACCATGAGCTTTGACAAGGAGGGCAACACTCTGACCACAGCTGACTCCAGCTTGGCATCTCTCCTCCAGTGGGCACCCCCAAAATTCAACTTGCCCAAAGTCAAAATACTGGACAGAGCAAGGGTGTTGCAACTACAAAACCTAGGTTTAACTTTGTACTTCTTACATAGACTTCGAACAGGTTAGTTTAGCTCTTGAACCTTGGTTTCCTCCCTCAGGGACAGGAGGTTTTTGGAATGAGGAAATGCTGGGATCCCTTGAGCGCTTGAGAACCATCCCTCCAGCAGCTGAGTGGGGGGATGGGCCGGAGGGGAGAAAGCAGAGGCACTTTAAGAGACTGCTGAATAGAAGTGTTTCCAATTACCGGCAAGCTGGCCTCACAGCACACTCTCCACTGTGACCCCAGAGCCAACCTCATGCTGTTGCCTAGCAACTCACCTGCATCACCCAGGGATCTGAAGCTGGGGCCCCTCCAAGGATGGGGAAATGACCAGTTTAATTACAAAGGCTCAGGGGGGTCCTACATCAGCTCATTCCTCAAATCCTGGGCTCCCACCAAGAACCAGACCCAACTGTAGGTACTGGTGATTTAGACATGAATAAAACCTTCCCTCTTTCCTCAAGAGAGTCCCAGTGTAGCAGGATGGACAGAATTTTTCATTGACTTAAGACATATTTGAGAGCTAGAATATATAGCTCAGTGGTACAGTACTTGCCCAGCCATAGGTTTCAATTCCTAGCATGAGGGGCGTGGGGCAGAGAAGAAAAGAGAGAAAATATTTGACTAGGGCTAAGTGGTACTTTATTCAATAGAGTGCCCGCCCTGGAACCATGTGAAAAGCCAGGCACGGTGGTATACACCTACCTTCCACTCACTGAGGACACAGGCAAGCAGACCCCTGGGGCTTACTGGCCAGCTAGCCTGCCTAACCCGCTCAGAAAGCATCAGGACAGAAAAGACCCTGTCTCAAAAACCAAGGCGGACAGCTTCGAGGGAACAAAACCCAAGGCTGACTTCTAGCCTCCACACACATGCACGAGCCAGCTCACCCACACACATTTGAGTGCTTATAAACAGTGAACTGGACACATTGTAGGATATTCATGCAATTTAATAGTATGTGCCAAGCATGAAAATAACTCATCTGCAACTACACACAAAAATATGCAATACTGCTCTGTGAGTTAAAGGCCAGCCTAGGCTACAAAGTGAGTTCCAGGACAGCCAGCTCTACAGAGAATCCTGTTTTAGAAAGGAAGGAAGGAAGGAAGGAAGGAAGGAAGGAAGAGAGAGAGAGAAGAAAGACAGTATATATGCAATATTGTGAATAAAATGTTGAAGGGGAGCTGGAGAGATGGCTCAGTGGTTAAGAGCACTGATTGCTCTTCTGAAGGTCCTGAGTTCAATTCCCAGCACTCACATGGCAGTTCACAAATGTCTGATGTCCTTTTCTGGTGTGTAGACACCAGATACAGACAAAGTATCCATATATATAAATAAAATTTTTACAAAATTTGGATGGGCAAAAGAAGCAAGCAAGAAAAAAAAAAAAAAAAAAAGCGTGATCTAGATGCTTCCAGAAGGGGGCTGGAGAGATGGCTCAGTGGTTAAGAGCCTTGGTTGCTCTTCTAAAGGTCCTGAGTTCAACTCCTAGCAACCACATGGTGGCTCACAACCACCTATACTGAGATCTGGTGACCTGTACTGGCGTGCAAGCTAACATGCAGGCAGAACACTGTATAAATAAATAAATAAATAAATAAATAAATAAATAAATAAATCTTTAATATTAAAAAAATAAAAATAAATAAAAATAAAAATAAAAAAATAGATGCTTCCAGAAGGATGAAGAACAAAGGCAAACTGCTCCACACTGTCCAAATCAGAGTGGCAGTGGCTGGAAGAGGGAGTGAGGAAGGCTTTTGAGTCCTGGGACTAGTCTGCATATAGACCTGGCAGCAGATTACATGGTGTGCTCATTTTTCAGAAGTTTATCTAGGATGTACACTTGGGATATCTTAACTTTGCTGTATGTCAATACAGAGTTCTGTGTATTTATGAATACCTACCACATGCCAAGCATTGTGTGTTGAACAAACATATGAAGTGCAATGTACAGGGCAGCAGGACAGTCACACAGGGGACTTAGGAGCACAGAGAAGTGTACCCTGTATGTGGCAAGGGGGCTCCCCAAAAGATGAAGGTTTTTTTCCAACGAAGTGGGAGTCTACTAAGAAAGAGGAAGCAGCCGGGCGTAGTGGCGCACAGGGGAGGCAGAAGCAGGCAGATCGATGTGAGTTCGAGGCCAGCCTGGTCTACAGAGTGTCCAGGACAGTCAAGGCTATACAGAGAAACCCTGTCTCGAAAAACAAAACAAAACAAAACAAAACCAAAAAGCAAACCAAAAATCCCACATAAGTTGGCAGAACTGTGCTACATACAGAAACTACCAATCCCCGTGTGCTTGATCGCTGCCCCACACTCCGCAGGCCATTTGGTCACAGACTACATCTCTGATTGGGTATTTAAACAAAGAAGTAGCATGACTAGATTTTGTTTGTTTGTTTGTTTGTTTGTTTTTTGAGACAGGGATTCTCTGTATAGCCCTGGTTGTCCTAGACTCGTTTTGTAGACCAGACTGGCCTCGAACTCACATCAATCCACCTGCCTCTGCCTCCCGATTGCTAGGATTTAAAGGCCTGTGTCACCACGCCTGGCTATGACTAGATATTTTATTGGTTTGGGTTTTGGTTTCTTTGGGACAGGGTCCTATTTTGGAGCCCAGGCTGGCCTGGAACTCACTACGTAAGCCTACATTAGCTTCATACTTTGAGCAGGCCCTCAGACTCCGGTTTAGATGATTCCAACCATGTGTGTGTGTGTGTGTGTGTCTACATACACCATACACAGTTCATGAGCATTGCGCTTAAGGGTCTCTTGCTTCCCTTACCTATTCTTTCCCATTCGTCCCCTGTCCTCGCCCCTAGAGGTGCCTTCTAATGCGTTTGGTTGTGTGCTCTTTCCTCCTGCATCTTCATTAAGTGTGCTGTTTAGTTGCTCCTCTCCTCACTGTGACAATACCTGACATAAGAAGCAACTTAAGGGGAGGAAGTTTTGTTTTTTTCTCACCATTTTAGTAGGATTTCAGTACCCAATGGCAGGGAAGACATGGTAGGTAACACAAGAAACAGAGAAAGCAAGCCAGCCTCTAATGACTTACTCTACAAAACAGGGCCAACTTGCCCAGGTTCCATGGCCCTCCAAATAGCTTCACAAACTGGGGACCAAGCTTTCAAACATGAGCCTGTTAGGGACAGTTCAGATTTAAACCATGACGTGCACGTGGGCGTTTTGTGTTCACATAAATGATACAAGGCCGGCTGTCTCCTTTTACCTCCACACTCTCCTTTCCAAGATCTAGCCCCACTGCGAGGCATTTCCAGAAAGCGCTCTGCCCCGCAGTGGAGACTTCAGCCACATCCTCAGTTTACCTATTAGTTTGTGGCTTGAACTTGGGCAAATCTCTTCCTCTATTTGGGGCTCAGCTTCCCCATTTCAAAAATCAGAAGTCCTCCCTTCGGCCTTCCATGCAGCTCTCCTTATTTACAAGCAGGAAGTTCTGGTGAAAGTGGAAGTGACTCAATCAAGGACCCAGGACAGTTATCAGCAGCTCAGCTCAAATTGGCCCACATTTATTGAGTGCCAGGCATGGTGCTAAGTGCTTTAGGTACTTGAATAACTGAGCCTGCTGTGTCCTTCCCCACAGGGCTCTAGATAGAGCTGTGTTAATTTTCTGAGAGCAGGTACCTAGAGAGGCTGTGGGGCACTGGCCAGATGCAGAAAAGATGTTAGTAGGAGTGATTTTAGCTAGAAGGTAAGACAATGCCTCCACTACCCAAGCTTGGCCAAGCTGGACCCATTCCTCTTTATTTGCAATAGATTGTCTATTGCTATAATATTTATGGCATCTGGTGGATCTGATAGAGTAGCCACCCTTATGTGTGTTCTTGCATGACATCACGCAGTTGTTGCCACACCATAAATAAAATTTTATATCCTCCTCCGTGAAAATGTTTTTATTATTATGCAACATGAGCAGCTACTGCTGACTATTTACTCTGTGCTAGACACCAAGCATTTCATATGTGCAAATTACTTATTTTTTATTACAATCCCAGGAGGCAGGAGCTATGTTTTTTTAATCCACATTTTAAAAATAAGAAGCACAATTATAGTTCTTATCCTAGGTCAGTGGGTTTCAAACATTTTTTGGTTTTTGTTTGTTTGTTTGGTTGGTTGGTTTGGTTTGGTTTTGGTTTTTTGAGACAGGGTTTCTCTGTGTAGCCTTGGCTGTCCTGGACTCACTTTGTAGACCAGGCTGTCCTCAAACTCACAGCGATCCACCTGCCTCTGCCTCCCAAGTGCTGGGATTAAAGTCATATACCACCAACGCCTGGCATCAAGCATTTTAAATAAAACCACAAAACAAAAATAAAACAAACAGAAAAGTAGTTTCATTGTACTTTACAGTATTTTACTAACCCCACGACATGAAACACCCTGAAAAATTTTCTCTTTCTTCTAGCATGTGTGCTTGTGTGCATGTGTGTGTCAATATGCAAGCATCTATGGAGGTCAGAGGACAACTTACAGGAGTAAGTTCTTTTTTTCCACCTTTAAGTACTGGAATCAAACTCAGGTGGTCAGGCTTGGCAACAAGCTCTTTTACTCGAGGCACCATCTTGCCAGCCCTAAATTTTCTACTTAATTATTTTTCCCCAGGACAGTGTGAACCACTAAATTGATTCCATGCCCTACTAATAAGCTGCTACTTACCATCTGAAAAATAATACCTTAGATGTTATATCACCAAATACACACCAAAAAATATATGGCATTCCAAATCCTAATTCTTTGTTGTATATGTGGGGCTGAGAATTGGACAGGCTCTCCACCACCACATCCCTAACTCCACAACACACTCTTTAATGTGAACATTTACATCCTGAGACCCTCTATATTGGGGGCCTATGCCACAGCGCACAGGCACATAGGCGTTACTGGAGTCTTAGTCATGGCTGCCCCTTAGAATGGCCTGGGAGATTTTAAAAGCATAACACTGAGATCATATCAGACTTCCTAAGTGAACTGGTGAAGCCTAGATGTAAACATCTTTTTAAAACTTCTAGATGAGTCTGTGAAGCAGATAAGGCTGGAGCAGGGAACTACTGAGAGAGCTCAGAGAGAAGCTGGTGGCTTGGGTTGCTTTTGTTGTTGTTGTGTTGTGTGCGCGCGCGTGTATGTATTTTGGTTTTTAAATTCAAGATCTTATTCACACCCCCAAGTTGGCTTCAAACTCACTATACAGCATAAGATGGCATAGTTTTGTTATGTGACTTCTTTTTGGGGGCAGTGGTGGTGGCAGAGACGAGGTTTCCTGTTACTCAGGCTGGCCTTGAACTCACTATTTAGCTAAGACTCCTGATCCTCCCACCAGGTGCTGGGATTACAGGCGTAGGGGGCCACCCACACTGGGCTTTGCGTTTTACTCGCAGTGCTGGGCCGGAACCAAAGCTTCATGTGCACCACCCAGGGGAATGTTTCAGCATTCATCTACAGTCGGGCGGAAGGGTTGTTTTCTGAGTGGGGTTCTCTGCTGGCTACCTTCTGTTGGTTAAGGTTTTTCTTTAAACTATGAGGGAGAGCAGCCAGAGGCATCTGGAAGGGACCAGGGTGAGGGTAGGGGGGGAGACAGACAGACAGACAGACAGACAGACCGACAGACAGACAGACAGAGACAGAGGAGAAGGCCAAGAGAGACCCAAGGTAACCCAGAGAATGTGTGGCTAATTGGCAAGTTTTATAGGAATCAGAAGTTGGAGGCAGGGAAGGGAGGAAACCCCTGGGTTTAAGGTTGGGGGCGGGGCGCAGAGCCGCAGGCACCGAGCAAGGCAAGCAGACACTTTGGTATGCTAATAGGCCGCTCAGTTCGACATTTGTCCTGAGTTTCTGGGACCTGACACTATCCAGATTGATGACAGTAATTGATTCCTCTTCTCCCTGTTGTTCGCCTAGATTCAAGCCAGAGCAGCAGCAGCCTTGAAGGTGGTTAGACAGGAGGGAGGGTAAAACAGGAAATGACTTCCCTGGGTATGTCCCCGCGGGCAGGGCCCTGGCTAGCTGAGAATCTCCTTCATGGTAACTAACTTAACTACACCAAGTTTAGGTCAAGGGTTGTTAACAACTCAGAAAAGCTTCCTGAATTATGCCTGCCATCTACCTACGTGTTTGGAATCAGTCTCTTTGTTGCTGCTCCTGGGTTTTTAGTTTGTTTGGTTTGGTTTTCGCTGTTGGTTTTTTTTTTTTTTTTTTGGATATTTTTTTTATTAATTTATTCATATTACATCTCAATTGTTAGCCCATCCCTTGTATCCTCCCTTTCTTTCCTCCCTCCCGCTTCCCCCTCTACTCCCTTCCCCTATGTCTGTGACTGAGGGGGACCTCCTCCCCCTGTATATGCTCCTAGGGTATCGAGTCTCTTCCTGGTGACTTATTATCTTTCCTCTGAGTGCCACCAGGCCTCCCCATCCAAGGGACATGGTCCAATATGGGGCACCAGAGTTTGTGTGAAAGTCAGATCCCCTTCTCCACTTAACAGTGGAGAATGTCCTGTCCATCGGCTAGACTGGGTAGTTGTTCATAGCTGCCTTATTCATAATAGCCAGAACATGGAAACAACCTACGTGTCCCTCAGTAGAAAAATGGATAAAGAAACTGTGGTATGTTTACACTATGGAATACTACTCAGCTATTAAAAACAAGGAATTTCAGAAATTTGTGGACAAATGGATTGAACTAGAAATTATCATAATGAGTGAGTTCACCCAGAAGCAAAAAGAGTCAAATGGTATATACTCACTTATATCGAGACACTAGGCCAAGGAGTACGCCCCCATGAGAAACTTTACCTACCAGGAAAGTGGGTCAGAGGGGAGAAAATCCTATTGAGACTTTAGGGGTGAGAAGCCTGGGAGAATGAGGAAATAGAAGGATCCAGTGGGTCCTGGAAAACTACAGGCGGGTCTGGGCCCTGGGGTCCTCCTCAAACTATGGCACCAGCCAAGGAAAATATAGGCAGTAAACTTCGAATCGCTCTTGGTCTTTTGAGACAGAGTTTCTCTCTGTAGCCAAGGCACCAGCACCCGCCAGTCCCTTTGTAAGTAAACCTCTATCATATGAGCTTACTGTTTAGGCTCTGACTAAAAAATCCTACAATCAGGGGAGAAGCCTGACTTAAGGAGAAGGGAGGGAAGCCAGGAGTAGTTGTGCACACCTTTAACCCCAGCACTTGGGAGGCAGAGACATTTGGAGCTCTGTGAGTTCGGGGCCAGCCTGGTCAACAGAGTGAGTTCTAAGATAGCCATGTCTATATGGTGAGACCCAGTCTCCAAAAAACAAAGCAAAAACAAACGAAACAAAACAAAAAAGAAAGAAAGAAAGAAAGAAAGAAAGAAAGAAAGAAAGAAAAGAAGCAAACAAACACAAGAGAGGGACAGAAGTCAGAGTTGGAAGAAAAGTATTTTTTGTTTGTTTGTGTGTTTGTTTTGCTTGATTCTCTTCATTGAGGACAAGTTGCCAGACCCAGTGTTCAGTTTTCCCCCTTAATCTTTTTAGATTTGTCAGCAGCATTTGACTAGGTCGTCACTCTCCACCCTGGAACAAATTAGTCAGCTCCTTGGCCTCCATGACGACCATATTCTGGGTGGCTTTGCTCTCCCTCTGGCTAATCTTCTCTGCCTCTTCTGGTTCCTTCTCATTTCCCTGATGTCTTCATCTTCCTGGTGCCGAATGTTGCTGCCCTAAAGACTGCCCCTTGCCTCTTCAGTCTGTCTATACCAACTCTCCATCTTCCTCCAGTCTTCTGACTTTAAATATTCTGCATGTTGTCCACATCCAAACTTTAGCTCTGCCTTAGGGCTCTTCCAATCCTACACTCCTGAATCCAGCCTCAGGACACATAAGAATGGTGATTTGAGGCAGCTTCAACTATCAGATGTTATATATTTTAAGGACTCTTATAACCCTCCTATTAACCATAGCTATTACTAAGAATTAAATTATACAAATGAAACCAGGCAGTAGTGGCTCTCGCCTTTAATCTCACACTCGGGAGGCAGAGGCAGACGGATCACTGTGACTTCAAGGCCAGCCTGGTCTACAAAGTAAGTCCAGGATAGCCAAGGCTACACAGAGAAACCCTGTCTCAGAAAAAATAAAAAACAAATTATACAAATAGAACAAAGATAATTAGGGATACAGCTCGGCACTAGACACACACATGAATTTTCGATAAGGAGTACTGTACATTTATTATTTGTATGATATATCTCACTATCAGTAAACTTACATATGTACACACACGCCCCTCATGCACACTCACACCCACATACATGCATGCCATTCTTTTTCCTCAGCAGCTAGTTGTTAAACATTTACTAGCATGTCACTGCTAATAGGTAACTTGAATTTAGCTTGTCCAAAACTGACCTCTTGACTGTCCACTCCTAATCAATTGCCTTCTTAGCTACTCTTCTTCCCAATTAAAGGGACTTTATACTTCTTGTTACTCTATCCGAAACATTTTTTAAAAATTATTTATTTATTATGTCTACAGTGCTCTGTCTGCAGGCCAGAAGATGACATGAGTTCTCGTTATAGATGGTTGTGAGGCACCATGTGGTTGCTGGGATTTGAACTCAGGACCTCTGGAAGAGCAGACAGTGCTCTTATCCGCTCTATCCAAAAAATTTAATGTCATCTCTGACTCATTTCTATATCCAAACTATAAGAAATACTTTCTCAAGCTGGGTGGCGGTGCACACTATTAACCCCAGCACTCTGGAGGCAGAGGCAGGTAGATCTGTCAGTTTGAGGCCAGCCTGGTCTACAGAGTAAGCTCCAGGACAATCAGGGATACACAGAGAAGCCCTGTCTAGAAAGGAGGGGGGGCAGACTTTCCCTCAAGTCTCAAAATATATTAAGACTCTGATTCTGCCACTCCCGAGACCCTGCACAGGAGAGTTGCTTGGCCTCCTAACTTGCTTCTTCAGAACAGCCAGAGTGGCTCTGCTGGCACACTAGAAGCACTGTTTTCTGGTCTGGGAATGTAGTTCAATGGTAGAGTGCTGTCTGCCACATCCAGGCCCTGGGTGCAACCCCTGGCAGCTGGAATGCACAAAAAGAAGAAATGTTAGTTCCCTGTTCATGACCCTTGGAGGAGGGGGAGGGTTCCCATCTCACTTAGAGACACAGTCTCCACAGTGGGTGATATGAGGCCACAGTATCTGCCTGCCCATCCCCATGACTTCTCTGATGTCATTTGCCTCACTCCTGCTGACTGGCCTCTTAGCTGTTCTCCAAACATACCACGCATGTTCTCACCTCAGGACCTTTCTACTTGCTGTTTCCCTTATCTGGAATATTCATCTCCACATTCTTTTTTGGGGGGTAGGTTCAAGACAGGGTTTCTGTGTTAACCTTACTGTCCTGGACTCGCTCTGTAGACCAAGCTGACCTCGAACTCACGGCAATCCACCTGCCTCAGCCTCCCGAGTGCTGGGATTAAAGGCGTGCGCCACCACTGCTCAGCTCAGGATCCTGTATTTTGGGATGGAGACATGTAGAAGGACCCTAATGAGGCTAGGAACTTTGAACCCGCAGATTCTCAAAGGTTGATCTTACCTGAGGAAACAGTCTCTCCGCCCTCAGCAGAAGCTGTACTCCTGCACGCCAGAACATTGCCCTTTCTACCTCTGAACCAGGAAACTAATGATTCACTGTCTGGTAACCCACCAGCAGACTTCCCTAATGGAGATGCCAGGCGAGATAATGCTGATGTCTGTCAGGGCCCACCTACGGTTGCCTACGGACCTACGACCAGACTAAAGGCTAAGCAGGCTCCTACAAAGGAATTAGAAGGTACAGTCCGTGAGGAGGCATGCTGCACTGCTAAACAGCTTAGTAAGTTTGCTAATTCTTCCAAGCAGGAATCTAGGGGACTACGTGTGAGAATGGATTTCAAAGGTGTGGGCTAATGGTGGAAGGAACATAAAACTGAATCAGGCTAAGTTCACTGATATGGGTCCACTGTGTGGAGATTCTAGGTTTGTGCCAGACCTTACAGTTGAAAATGCTGCTCTTGGGCTGGAGAGATGGCTCAGCAGTTAAGAGCACTGACTGCTTTTCCAGAGGTCCTGAGTTCAAGTCCCAGCAACCACATGGTGGTTCACAACCATTTATAATGTGATCTAATGTGTACTGTATACATAATAAATAAATAAATCTTTTTTTTAAAATGCTGCTCTTCAGTCGGATGAACCAACAAAAGCAAGGTGAGCATAGTCTTCGGAAAGGGCAGCATAGACAAAGCAATGTCCATAGTGGCCTAACCCTAATGGCCAGCACAGGCAAAGTGAATTCTATGGTTGCATGACTCACATGGACCTTTGGTATTCGCTAATCAATCATGAGTTTCCAAGTATGAAATAGATAAGACGCCTACTGTATTTCTGTTTGATTTGATAAGCAGAAACAATTCTCAAACAAAAGAAAGAGTCCATTGGATCGTGGCAAGAAAGAATTTTGGCCTGTAAAGCAATTTCCAGACCTGAGCCAGTTTGCCCACCTAGATGCCCGTGAATGAAGGGATGGCAGGTTCCCCTGAGGAAGGAGGCTGATGAAATACCTAAAAGTTTTACTTTAGCCTTTCTCCAGTCCTTCCCCAGAAGGACTTATGGATGTTTACAAAGGTAACTGTACGCTGGGGGAGAGGAGACAATTAGATGGTCTGGGGTCTCTTGGGTCCTGGTTCTGGGCTGATGCTGATTCCAGGAGAATGGGAGAAACACAGTGGCCCTCCAGTTAAAGCAGGGCCTTACGGAGATCAGGTGATTAAAGGAGTTTGTCTGACGTCCGACTCACACTAGGTCCAGTGGGTCCCTGACATCACCTTGTGGTTATTTCCCCAGCTCCAGAAGGTGTAATCGAGAGAGAGAGAGAGAGAGGGAGAGAGAGAGAGAGAGAGAGAGAGAGAGAGAGAGAGAGAGAGAGAGAGAGAGACAGAGAGAGAGAGAGAGAGAGAGAGAGAGACAGACTTAGAAATTGGCAGAAATCTCACTTTGGTTCCCTGACCTGTAAAGGGAGGGCTATTATGCTTGGAAAAGCTACACGGAAGCCTTTAGAGATGCTTCTGCCAAAGAAAATAATGACTCAAAGACAGTATTGCATGCCTGGAGGAACTGCAGGGACCAGTGGCACCATCACAGACTTGAAAAATGCAGGGCTGGTGGTTCCCACCACATCTCCCAATCTCCCACTAACTCTCACCGACCAGTGCAGAAGACAGATGGATTGTGGAGAACGACATTTGACTATCGAACATTCAATCGCCTAGGAACTCCAAGGGCAGCTGCTGTACTGACTGAGTGTGGTGTTCTCTCCTGCAGCAGATGAACACATCTGCTGGTACGTGGCATGCAACTATTGATCTAGTAAATGCCCTGTTCTCGGCACCTGTCCATAAGGTCCCCCAGAAGCCATTTGCTTTGAGTTGGTGTGGTGGTTTGAATAGGTACGGCCTCCACAGATGCATGTGTTTGAATGCCTGGCCACAGAGAGTGGCACTATTAGGAAGTGTAGCCTTGTTGGAGTAGGTGTGGCCTTGTTGGAGGAAGTGTGTCACTGTGGAGGTGGGTTTTGAGGTCTTATATGCTCAAGCTATGCCCAGTGTGGCACGTGGTCTTTCCCCTGCTGCCTGCCGACCAAGGTGTAGACCTTTCAGCTCCTCAGGCACCATGGCTGCCTGTACACTGCCATGTTTTCTGCCATGATGATAATGGATTAAACCTCTGACACTGTAAGCCAGCCTTAATTAAATGTTTTCCTTTATAAGAGTTGCCATTGTCAGACAGTCATGGTGGTGCCCTCCTTTAATCCCTGCACTCAGGGAGACAGAGGCAGGTAGAGTGCTGTGAGTTCGAGGCCAGCCTGGTCTACAAAGCGAGTCCAGGATAGCCAAGGCTACACAGAGAAACTCTGTCTCAAAAAACAAAAATAAACAAAAAGAGTTGCCATAGTCATAGTCTCTTTATAGCAATAAAAGCCAAACTGGCAAGGCCAGCAGTATACCTTTACAATTTACCTTAAGGATATAGTAACTCTCTGGCTCTGTGTTATAGCTGAATTCCAAGGGATCTTGACTGTCTCTTCCACAAACTATCACATTGGTCCACTATATTGATGACATTATGCTGATTGGAGCAAGTAAGCAGGACATAGCAAGCACTTTGGACTTGTTGGTAACAGATATGCACATCGGAGGATGGGAAATAAACCCAACCAAATTCCTAGGGCTTTCTAGGGCCTGCCACCGCAGTGAAATTCTTAGGATATAGCACCATTCCCCAGGTGACCAGCCAGTGACAACGGGCCTCCAAGGTACCATTTAGCCTGTGGCAGATTTACTACATTGAGATATTTCCTCCATGGAAAGGACAACACTTTGTCCTTACTGGAGTCCATTCTTACTCTGGTTATGAATTTGCCTTCCCTGCACATAATGCTTCCACCAAAACCACCATGCACAGACTCTTGTCCTCCGACACAGTATTGCTTCTGACCAAGGAGCTCACTTTAAAGCCACAGAAATGTGACAGTTGGCCCACGACCACAGAATCCTCTGGCCTTACCATGCTCCAACTATCCTGAAACAACTGGCCTGACAGAAAGATGGAATGGCCTTTTGAAGACAAAGTTAAAGGCCAGCTAGGTGGCATCGGCCTGGTGGGCTGGGGCAGGGTTCTCCAGAAGGCAGGGAGGCTTTGAGTCATCATCCAATATATGGTAATGATTTCTCCCCTAGCTAGGATCCACGGGTCTGGGAAGCAAGGGG
Organism: Acomys percivali; assembly: GCA_907169655.1. NCBI lineage: Eukaryota > Metazoa > Chordata > Mammalia > Rodentia > Muridae > Acomys > Acomys percivali. The sequence goes on along the minus strand of OU015754.1, from coordinate 45,873,478 downwards.
CAGAAAAAGAAATTATTCCATTCACTAACACCCCTAGCGACCCCTGAGGAAAATTTTCGCTTTCTGTTCCAGTGTCCTGCTGGCCTAGAAGCTTTGGTTCTGAAGTGGGAAGTACTCTTGTCAGAAGAAACAACTCTCCATTGACCTGGATGCTCTGACAATCCGGTGGCCACTTTGGGCATCTGATGCCCTTAAGCCAACAGGCTAAGGAAGGAATAACAGTGCTAGGAGGGTGACTGATCCAGATTACCAAGGGGAAACTGGACTGCTCTTCCACAATGGAAGAAGGAAGGATTATGTCTGAAGTGCAGGAGGTCCTTTAGGGCATCTCTGTGCTGTGACTGACGTCAACGGGAAACTACAACAGCTTATTCTAGGCAGGATGGCAAAGGGCACAGACCTTTCAGTAATGAAAGTATAGGCCATTTATCCAGGAAAAAAGCCAAGACCTGCTGAGGTGCTAGCAAACGGTAGACAGTAGAAAAAGACAACAGAGGAAGGTTATAAATACCAGCTGAGGCTATGTGACTAACTGCAGAAATGAGGATTACAACACACATATGTATTCTGCCATGTTGTATTAAGACTAGGTTTGTACAGATATTTATTTTCTTTCCTTGATTTATTGTGTAATGTAATGTCAATGAAGAGGATATCTGATTACCATATTTAAGTCTGAGATACCAAAGCAATGTCCCTCAAGGATATTGCCACCTATTCTAAAAAATTTTAATGTATTTTCAGTTGTATGAGGGATAGTTATATCATGTTAAGTGTAATTATGACCTGGTTAAAAATATAATATGCTTCCAATTGTACCTGGGATAGTTATATTATGTTAGGTGTAATTGTGACCTGGTTACTGTTTTATTTGGAAATTAATCATGACATAAAGATTGTGTGTCGGATTGACAAGGAGTGCGCTTGTGACAGCTGTTCTTGGTTGTCGGCTTAACAACATCTGGAATTAACTAAAACCCAAGCAGCTGGCCATAACTATTAGGCATGTTTTTTCTTCTTATGGAGGGTGGGGAGTTTGAGACAGTGTCTCTCTGTGTTAGCCTTGGCTGTCCTGGACTTGTTTTGTATACCAGGCTGGCTTTGAACTCATAACGATCTGCCTGCCTCTGCTTCTCGATTGCTGGGATTATAAGCGTGCACCACCACCCCCAGCTGGAGTTATTTTTGTTTTGTTTTGTTTTCTTTCTTTCTTTCTTTTTTTTTTTTTTTTTTTTTTTTTTTTTGTTATTTATTGAGACAGGGTTTCTCTGTGTAGCCTTGGCTGTCCTGGACTCGCTTTGTAGATCAGGCTGACCTCGAATTCACAGCGATCTGTCTGCCTCTGCCTCCTGAGTGCTGGGATTAAAGGCATGCGCCACCACGCCCGACCTTGGAGTTTTTTTCTTAATTAAGTCATGTGAAATGGGAAGACACACTTTTAATTTGGATCTTTTGAGGGGGGAAGATCTGCCCTTAACCTGGGCCACACCATCTGCTGGCAGCTCTATAAACGACATGGAAGAAGAAGGCCTGCTCCCCTGGCCGGGTGCTCTCCCTGGCAAGCCCATCTCTTTACTAGCATCATTAGAGCTACTTCTTCAGGATTCCAGCCTATGCTGACTACTGGATTCTTGGACTTTCCGTTGGAAGACAGCCATTGTTGGACTACCTAGATCACAACCTGTAAACCATTATTATAAATTGCGTGTGTGTGTGTGTGTGTGTGTGTGTGTGTGTGTGTGTATGCGCGCGCGCGCGCGTGTATTCATTCAGTCAATTCTGCTCCTCTAGAGAACACTGACTAATACACATATACACTAATAATAACTAATAATAGAAAGAACACATACTGTAGGGAATGGAGAAAGTCTTGAGTGAATGAAGTCCTGAGTGAGAGTATATTTTGGCATAAGCAAGGCCTGTTGAGGACTCTGAGACCAAACATCCCATGGAAAATTGGCAAAGCCATTGCCTTATGGGCCAGGCTGGAGAGGGATGTCAGAGTTTTCCATGGGAGTCTAAGTGTTTATGAACCATTGAGCAGTGCAGCTCCCTCCCCCAGGATGTTGAGAGCCTGAGACTGCCGCCTATAGAGGCGTTCTAGGAGACTGATAACTCTTCTCCCTGTGCCGTACCTAATAAACACGCTAAGGTTTCTGGTTGCAGTGATTGCAGTAGTGTTAAAACAAAAGCAAAAACAAAAAACACACCAAAAAACAAAACAAAACACCATCAAGCTGGGAGTGGTGGCACACACCTGTAATCCCAGCACCTGGGGAGGCAGAAGCAGACCTCTGTGAGTTTAAGGCCAGGCTGGTCTAGAAAGAGAGTACAAGACAGCCAGAGCTCTGTTGCAGAGAAACACTGTCTTTAAAAAAAAAAAAAAAAAGTCAAGTGGAGTGGCGCACGCCTTTAATCCCAGCGCTTGGGAGGCAGAGGCAGGCGGATCTCTGTGAGTTTGAGGCCAGCCTGGTCTACAAAGTGAGTCTAGGACAGCCAAGGATACACAGAGAAACTCTGTCTCAAAAAACCAGAACAAAAGAAAAAAACACAAAAACACAACAACAACAGCAAACCAAAAAAGCCAAAAACCAAAACCCAAACAAACAAACAAACAACCCATCACCCAGGTTCACTGTATGTGTGTTTGTGTGTCTGTCCCTTCTGCATTCTCTTGCCAGCCTGAGCCAAAGTTCCAGGGCCCACACTACAAGGGACAGGACAACAAACAAGACCACAGTCCTGCTTCCTCAGGCACAGTGCTTCTCTACCCTATTTCTCATGACCTATTATTATACGTTTCAGTTTTCAGTCCTTTCTCCTCCTGTTGGAATGTAAATTCAATTATTTTATTTTTTCATTACACCAAAAACTCTCTTCCTATACTCCAAATCAGACACTCAGCAGTCTGATGAACGAATATTGTGAGCATCTTTAAATACCCATGAATAAGGTCTTTGAGCTTATTGTAGGAGAAGAGGAGTAAGGGGGTCCTTAGCCTGAGTCCTCAGCCCTTCCATGTGCTCTGCTGAAATTTGGTGTGAGTCGTTTGTATCCGTCTTTGAGTCTCCCGGTTGTTAGATGCACCACCCGAAAATAACTGTGCTCTTTTAAGAACACCAGGAAGATGTATCGGGCTGAAAATAAAGTGACAAATTACATTCTGTTGGCTAAAATCAACAGCAGCCCTTATCAGATTCTGGCATGGACACGGAGCAGAAGTCACCAGGAGGTTTACAAAAGCCTCTCATGTGTGAAAAAGAGGACACAATGGCCATCCAGGCACAGGCCTTCCTTGGAGGTGCTCCCAGCCTGGTGGTCAAGGCAGCCATGGAAACGGGACAGCTATGCAACTGTTTTCTGTCAGCTCAACTGTCTATGCTATTAAGATCTATCACAGGCCTCAAGGCTCCCACAAGATAGGGGTAGGAAGGTAAAAGGGTAGAGACACTTGCTTGGGCCCCCTTCTCTCCTGGAGCACCTTTGTCCTGCACCCCACCTCTGCTGGCAAAGTCATCTGCTCCCAAAGAGGGAGGCCATCTGGGTGGTGCAGAAAGAGTACATAATTCTGAAATCTGGAGGCCTGGTGTTCAAATCTTACCGTGTGACCGTGTGTTTGGCTTCAGGTCTTCTAGCTACTGCCTACAGAGTGATGTGGCACTCACAGCTTTTTCCCAGCTGGCCCCTGAAGCCTCTTCCAGATTCATCTGTTCCACCCCCATGTTACCCCAAATGGCCAAGCTCTCCCTTCAGGCTCTGTGCCTTCATAGTCACTGTTCCCTCACTCTGACATGTTTGCTTAGTGTAAATGTTGTTTTTATTTCCTCAGATGAGGGCATGAGATGAGAGCCATACCCAAGCTTTACATATAGATGGCTTGGAGTGAGCCCAGACTCTTTCTATCTAACTATGCCTAGGCCTGGGCCTGGAAGCTTCTAGCCTCTGTACAATCTAATCTTTGGGGCAACCCTGGACCTTGACAGTGTCAGCTTCTGATGTCCGTCTGTTAACCTGGGCCTAGAATGTTTTCAGCCTCTGAGACTTACTGCTGAATAAGATCATCCTTTCTAGTCCTTTTTAAACTCTGCCTGGCTGGTTCAATTCAGCTGTTCTGGCTCAAAACTTCTCTCCAAGTTGACTGATTCAAACTGGCTTTTCTCAGCTTCTCACTGAATTACTCTGCTTGGAAAAACTGCCGCCGAACTCCACAAACAGACGTGCATGAACTCAGCTGAATTACACTGAACTGTGCGGTGTTGACTGCACAACTCTACTGTTCACCTGTACTGTACTCTTCTCTGTACTGGACTCCACAAACCACCCCACCTCTCTTCTTCTTCTTCTCCTTCTTCTTCTTCTTCTTCTTCTTCTTCTTCTTCTTCTTCTTCTTCTTCTTCTTCTTCTTCTTCTTTTCTCTCTCTCTCTCTCTCTCTCTCTCTCTCTCTCTCTCTCTCTCTCTCTCTCACTCTCCTGCTCTTAAATAGCTTCTCTTTCCTCTCTGTTCTTGTGACAATTGGGCCTATCCCTTTTCTGTCAAATATTTCTCTGATTCGTCACTTTGTCTGCCCCTCAATTAGATATCATTGTTTGGGATAAAACGTGTGTATTTGTCTATTCCAGCCAGAGGGATTAATGAAGGTGTGTCATATCTATTCCAGCCAGAGGGATACAGATGTGCACTAAGGGCATGTCTATTATATTCCAGCTGGATCACACAGACCTAGGTCTTTGGATGTGAGCCCTTGCCAGAGCAGCCAAATTGCTGGATTAAAGTCGACACTTTAATCCCAGAGGCAGAGGCAGAGGCAGAGGCAGGTGGATCACTGTGAGTTCAAGGCCAGCCTGGTCTACAAAGTGAGTCCAGGACAGCCAAGACTACACAGAGAAACCCTTTCTCAAAAAACTCTAAATAAATAAATAAATAAGTAAAATTCCTCTACAGCTCAGCCTCCTCAGCCTTAGCAGCCCCGTTCCTCTGTGAATGCATGGCTCTGCTGTCACTGTCGCTGGGCCTTAAAGCTCCGTCGGTTTCCTCTCTCCCAGCATCTGTCTGCTCTTGTCTTTTCCTGTCTGCACACCACAGGAAAGCTAGAGGGATCTGTCTGCAACACATAGGACTTACTAGGATGCTTAAGCTAGCAGAAACAAAGAACAAAACTTCATTTCTTGGTTTAAGGCTTTGCTTTTCAAGACAGGGTTTCTCTGTGTAGCCTTGGCTGTCCTCGAACTCACAGTGATCCACCTGCCTCTGCCTCCCAAGCGCTGGGATCAAAGGCATGCGCCACCACGCCCGGCATAATTTTTTTTTTTTAAAGATCATATCTCGCTATGGAGTCACAGCTGGCCTGGAACTATATAGACCAGGTTGACCACTAACTCAGAGATCTGCCTGCCTCTGTCTGCCAAATGCTGGGATTAAAGGTACTGGCTACCATGCTCAGCAATCCTGTAAACTTCACTGTGGCCCACCAGGCTGTGTGACCTCACTCCTACACCCCTCCCCCCTACCACCACCACTCTGCTCTTCCTAGTCCAGCCAAAGCAGGCCTTTTGTGTGCCCAGTGTATCATGTTTCACTCTCCCTGGAGCCCTTCACACAAGCTTCCTGCTTTTACCTGAAGAATTTCTACTCATTTGTCAGAGTTCAATTCACACCTCCTTTTGTTTCCCCCCACCCTCCCTCACTTTTGTTAGATGGAACTTGCCACAACAGTAGCTGTAGAGTTAACTGTGATCTCTCTTTTTTGTTTTGTTTTTGTTTTTTGTTTTTTCGGGACAGGGTCTCTCTGTGTAGCCTTGGCTGTCCTGGACTCGCTTTGTAGACCAGGCTGGCCTCGAACTCACAGCGATCCACCTGCCTCTGCCTCCCGAGTGCTGGGATTAAAGGCATGCGCCACCACCGCCCGGCTTAACTGTGATTTCTTTTCTTTTCTTTCTTTCTTTTTTTTTCTTTTTCTCTCTTTTTGGTTTTTAGAGACAGGGTTTCTCTGTGTAACAGCTCTGGCTGTCCTGGACTCTCTTTGTAGACCAGGCTGGCCTCGAACTCACAGAGATCTGCTTGCCCCTGCCTCCAGAGTGAACTGTGAATTGTTTAGTGTCCTACTTCCCTCTGAATAGGGACCACACATCTTGAGCATTGCTGCACAAGAGACACCAGGAGCTGAACTTGGCATAGAACAGATATTCAAGATGTGTGTTAACTCATACTCAGTCACCATCGGATGCTCAGCCCTTTTGTGGGTATCCAAGAGGTTTTCTGAGCCTGGGAAACACTGTAGTGTGCTGCCCAGATCTTCTGTCGCTAAGGACTTGCAATTCCAGCTGCTAGCCACGCTAGTGCCCACAAAAAGCCTTTAACTGTCTGCTGTTCCAGACATGGGCCTTCTTGGCTCCTGTTGCACCGCCTCTCAGGGGACACTAATCCAGTGAGTGACTGCACAGCAGTGTAAAGGCCTGCTACCTCAGTCTCTGCTAGCTGAACCAAGATGATCCCAAAAGCAGTCTTTCCGCACTACGCACTACGCGAATCTAAACCGCAGGGGACTCTGGTATCCTTTGCCCTCTCTGACCGGTTAGCTATCAAAGCATTTTCTATCATTTTTTCTGTCACAGTCCAGTACTCCCAATTCTACACTGACTAGGTGTATTCCGTAAAGAAATTGAGGCCCAGAGTGGTGAAGCGATGCGCCTAAGGCCAGGCACTAGAAGCTGATCTTACGCATAGATTTTTCTCCTCTCTCGCCCTATTAAGTCGCTGCATCCTGAGCCCAAGCGAGAGAATTTTGGTCTCAGACTTAAAACAGGATCCTGGGATCTGAAGCTGACCGGCGCAGAACAGCTAGGGAAACTGAGGGCCATGAACCTGGACTCTGATTCTTGCACAGGCGACTGCGAAGGGGGCGCGTCCTGCCCAGCGGGCCGCCTCCTCCCGCCCCCCACGCCGGGGGTCCCCTCCGCCTCGTCTTCGCCCTCGCCAAGTCGCCACCTCGGAAGTGAGCCATGGTAGCGGCTGTGGCAGTGGCGTGGCTGCTTCTGTGGGCCGGGGCCTCCACGCAATCCGAGCAGGACTTTTACGACTTCAAGGTGGTCAACATCCGGGGCAAGCTGGTGTCGCTGGAGAAGTACCGCGGCTCGGTGAGTGGCGGTTCCCTTGCAGGCCTGGCGAGGCAGGGCGGAGCTTGCCGGGGGACGCCGGCCCGGCGTTTCAGGGGATGCTCCCCTTGGGTGCTCCACAGCTCAGACACCACCCCGGCTGTTCCAGCCCCTTGATCAGTGCATCCGGCGGCCCCCAGGCCATTGCCCACTTACACTACGTGGCACACAGCTAGGAGCTACCCGAGCTTACCCGGCTCTCAGGCTCACGATCTTGCCCGGAAGGTGAAGGCCCGCCACCCTCCGCTTTCCCTCTCCCAAGTGGAAGAGAAACCCTAGCCTGTGAGGCCTTTTGCCCCTCCAGTCCGGCTTCTGCGCCTGTAACAGTGGGTCCAACGAGAACGCGGAGAGACAGATGTGCAGTGGAGGGAGTTACCATCTGAAATGGACCCTTTTTTTCACGGTCCTTAGAATGCACACTAAGCCCCCCCCCCCCGCCCCCCGAGAGCGAAGACTTGGGCACAGGTCTGCACAGCAGTGACAAGTAACCTAACTTGTAAGAGAACCCCACTTACACCCTTTTCATCCTTGGTCCTCCTAAGGGCCACCCCTTTAGAGGGCAGTTGTGTTGAATTGCTAGCAAGCCGACCAGCCCCTCCTTACTAGACTGAATCACTCACTGTAAGGGTGTCAGGACTACAGGTTTTTGTTGATTTATTCTTTTTTTTTTTTTTTTTTTAGTGAAAAAGGACTTGAGCAAGACAAATCATTCCAGACAAAGAAAGACACAGAAGCAAAACAGCAAGGGTTGGGGTGAACCGGGGATTTCAACAGTGGTACCTGAAGGATACAAACCCCTAGGCTGAATGGTATTAGATGAGGCTGACACAGCCAGGGGGACTGGGAACTATAAATTCAGAGACCCAAGTGCTGCCAGTGCACACCTGTAATCCAAGCACCCTGGGAGGCAGAGGCAGGCAGATCTCTCTGAGTTTGAGGCCAGCTTGGTCTACAAAGTGAGTCCAGAACAGCCAAGGCTACATAGAGAAACCCTGTCTTGAAAAAACAAACAAACAAACAAACAAACAAAACACAAGTGCTACACTGTGATGAAGACTCCCCTCAAGAGAGGAGCATGCTGGCACCCACTTACTTTTAATTCCAGCACTCCAGAGGAGGAGACAAGCTGACCTCTGTGAGTTCAAGGCCAGCTTAGTGTCTACATAGGGAGTTTCAAACAGCTAGGGGTATATATAAGTGAGAACCCTATCTCCAAAAATCAATATTATAGAATTTAAAAATCCTTCAAAGAACCTTCTGCCTGTTGAGGTGCAGTCGGGAAGCCTACTGTGAAGACGCGGGGCGCTGGACACCCATAGACATGTGAACCCCGCATCCAGATGTGGCTGGACCACAGAAGAATGCCGTCAGTATGCTTCTCTTGGGAGCAAGGTCATCAGGGGCAAAACTGTTCTCAATAGCCTGAGGTTCTCCATTAAGCTGGGAGTCCCTGCCATGGCCACGTGCCGTGAGTTTCAAATGAGAGGACGGTGTGGGAACATGTGGTAAGCTTCAGGTGCTCCGTAGTGTGGTAGGTCTCATCAATGACCTCATCAGGACAAAGGGCAGCAAAGAGCAGGGCTCAGTCCTAGTCAGGCCTCCCTTCCTTTGAATGCAGACTTATCACCTGAGCATCTCTGACAGTTATTCACTGTTTATTACCCAGCACCTACTGTATACCAGCTAGAAGCCCAAGCCGTAAAAATAAATAGTGGTGAACAAAGCAAGTTTATGGCTAAGTCAAGCTTATGAGAAAGAAAGACCGTAAACAAGGCACTGAAAACCGAACCAGGCCATCCGAATAGCAATAAAAGCTTTATATAAAATTAAAAAAAAAAAAAAAAAAAAGCCAGGTAAGGCAAAGACAGGCAGATCTCTGTGAATTCAAGGCTAGCTTGGTCTACAGAGTGAGTTCCAGGACAGACAGGGGTAAACCCTAGGGCAGATTTTTATTATTATAGTGTGTGTGTGTGTGTGTGTGTGTGTGTGTGTGTGTGTACACACATGCCTGTCATGGTGTCCAGGCGGAGGCCAGAGAACAACTTGGGGGAGTCATTTCTTTCCTACTACTTTGTGCGGCCATGGGATTGAATTCAGAATATCAGGCCTAGCAGCAAATTATCATCTCTCCATTTTGTTTTGTTTTGTTTTGAGACACTGTGTCTCACAGTGACTAGCCTGGAACTTGATATTTAGACCAGGCTGGTCTTGAACTCACAGAGATCCACTTGCCTCTGTCCCTGCCTCCTAAGTGAAGGGAGCAAAGGCATTCGACACTTTTTCTTTTCTTTCCTTTCTTTTGAGACAGTCTTACTATGTAGCCTAGGCTGGCCTCTAATTTGAAATTCTGCTGCCTCAGCCTCCTTAGAGCTGGGATTACAAGTATGTGCCACAGACCTCATGGGGGAACGTTTTTAGTGGTCAAACCTAGGCATCTAGTGGGAACAGACTAGGGTGATGCCAAACATTCTACAATAAACAGGACAGCTCCACACAAATGAAGACCCATAATCTTAATAGTGCTGAATTTGAGACTAGCTTGAGCAATTTGTGTCCAGTATTCCAGACGGACCCTGGGAAATGGTCTTCTTTGGGTAACCTGGTGATATCTCAACTTGTTTCAAAAGCAGCCATGGAGACAGGGCTAGGGTGCCAGGCAAAGGATTTTTTTTTTAAGTAATATATAGCTAGAAGCCGGAAATGTGGCATTGGTGCCAAAATTCTAATGATATCATAGCTAAGTTCCATCAGCTAGCTTAAAGTCTTTAATAAATTAGGGCTCAGTGATCAAACTAAGTATTTTTTACTGGAACAGAGGAGATAAAAAGGGATTTTCTTGAGAGGTCATTCTGTCTGTGTATCTGTGTACTGACAGCTCCTTCCAGGGAAAGGTACAGGGAGCCACACAGCTCCGCTTCCTTTTTCTTTAGAGACTTCTGGGAAGGAGCCCACCTGGAATTTCTGGAAGCACCCAGCTGACTGTCTCAAGCTGAACCCCAGTGTGCCTTTCTCCTCCTTAGCATGACCCACTGATATGTGCTCCCTGTGTGCATACCTGTCTGTGAATGTGCTACATGGGTCTGTGGATATGTGTACCACTAGCTTATATAGGTTTGCATCATAGAACATGTGCGTATTAATTTAGGTGAATTGTATGCATATAGTCGCAGATGCATGTATGTGTGTACATGTGCATAGGCCCCTGGGGTGTGTTTATGTGACAGCGCTATACACATATTTGCGTACACATTCTTGCATGTGTGAAGGCGTCACTGATATGGATTTTCAGAGCTGGATTGTATGTGGCTCTGAGTTTTCTTCTGTTTTGTTTGGTTTTGCCATGCAGGTTTCCCTGGTGGTGAACGTAGCTAGCGAGTGTGGCTTCACAGACCAGAACTACCGAGCTTTGCAGCAGCTGCAGCGGGACCTGGGTCCCTACCATTTCAACGTGCTTGCCTTCCCTTGCAACCAGTTTGGCCAACAAGAACCAGACAGCAACAGGGAAATTGAGAACTTTGTCCGCCGCACCTATAGTGTCTCTTTCCCCATGTTTAGCAAGATCGCAGTCATCGGCACTGGTGCCCACCCTGCCTTCAAGTACCTAACCCGTGAGTCTTGTCCCTTTTGTCCCTCACCTTACCCCTACCCCACCTCCACCACCACCCCCATCCCCTATCTGTAGCCATGACTCCCTGGGCAACAGAAGCTGCGAGCTGGCTGGGTCACCTTTGTTTTCCTGACCCTTAGAGGAAAGTGAGGGTAGGCATGAGCAGAGGAGGAATCCTGCCCAAGTTTCTCCACACCTCCTGTCTCACCCTAGGACTTCCATGAAATCCTGTCTTCACTCACAGGGCCTTCCGGAAGGAGACAGGTCATCTTGCTTTTGTGAGTGGTCACAAGTTGAGCTTATCGACTTAGGCTAGAGAAACCAAGGCATAACTATGAGATGCCACATGCCTGGAGAGGGCTGACCAAGATGAGTGGAAGTCCCTTGATCTGAGCCAAAGTCTGTACGCTAAGAAGGAAGCCTTCTCTTCAAAAGATCAGCTTAATTGCCATGCAAATACCAGTGACAGGCCAGATGTGACTTCACTGAGGGCAGAAGAAGGCAGTAGAGTGTGTTAGGCATCTTGTGGTCAAGCTGCCACGCACAAGACAGTAGAGAAACTGTTCCGAGATGATCTAAGGGGGTGCCTTTGTATGAATGTATGAATAGGGAATGGGGCTCTGTGAGCAGTTAGGCAGGGTTTCAGTGTCACTGTGCTCTGTTTAGGTCACACACTGTTGGGACATCTGTACAGCACTATCTGGAAGGTTAAGGAGGTAGCTCATTTTGTTAAAGAATAACCTTTTTTTTTTTGGTTTTTCAAGACAAGGTTTCTCTGTGTAGCCATGGCTGTCCTAGACTCACTTGTAGGCCAGGCTGGCCTCGAACTCGCAGTGATCCGCCTGCCTCTGCCTCCCAAGTGCTGGGATTAAAGGCGTGCGCCACCATGCCCGGCAAGGAATAACTTTTACAATATTGGTCTGGTCACTGCCCAATTCTGGGTTTTCAAGACTGGGTTTCTCTGCCTCGCCCTGAAGCTCACAGAGATCTGCCTGCCTCTGCCTCCCCAGTGCCGAGATTAAAAGCATGTCACCACTGCCCCGAAGGTTCTCTCTTCTTGGTAGGTTTGCTTCACTAAGGGTCAAACATTTAGTGGTCTGAGCCTGTTCATTAAAAAGTGAGGTTCTGCCGGGCGATGGTGGTGCACGCCTTTAATCCCAGCACTGGGGAGGCAGAGGCACGTGGATTGCTGTGAGTTCGAGCCCAGCCTGGTCTACAAAGTGTGTCTAGGACAGTCGAGGCTACACAGAGAAACCCTGTCTCAAAAAAACAAACAAACAAAAAATTTAATTGGGATGGGTGTGGTAGCTCACACCTTTAATCCCAGCACTGGGGAGGCAGAGGACGGTAGATCTCTGTGAGTTTGAGGCCAGTCTGATCTACAAAGTGAGTTCCAGGATAGCCAGGGCTACCCAGAGAACCCCTGTCTTGAAAACACCAAAGTTGAGGGGAGGAGATTTCATTGGAAGCAGGGCATTGTGGTGCAGGCCTACACTTGCCAGTTAGAAACAAGGAGGATAAGGCATTCTAGGCCAAGTTCACTGTCCAGCAAAACTACAGTTGCCTGGGTTACAAGGAATCCAGATTTCCAGAACAGGATGTGACTCTTTGGGGTCATTGGTAACAGGGGAGCGATAGTGCTGAGGTACTTCTGAGGTTCCTAAGCCAGTCTCTCTCTCAATCTGCATCCCACAATGGGATGTCCTGGAGAGCTTTTGAAAAGTGCTGGTAGCTGAGTCTTGTTCTTAGTGGCTCTGATTTAAGTAGTCTGGGGGAACCAATAACAGTGGGATTCTGGGAGTGGATACAGCGAGACACATTCATCGCCTGCTCCCTTTTTCTTTAGAGACCTCTGGGAAGGAGCCCACCTGGAACTTCTGGAAGTACCTAGTAGCCCCAGACGGGAAGGTGGTGGGGGCGTGGGACCCCACTGTGCCGGTGGAGGAGATCAAGCCCCAGATTACACAGCAGGTGATGAAGCTCATCCTTCAGAAACGGGAAGACTTGTGATGACTGGGCTCCCCGCTACTCCCATCCCTCCCTCGGCAAACTCAAGTGGTGCTTACCGGCAGACAGACAGCACTTCTCTCCCCTTCACTCACACAGAGGAAGAAGCCTAAGACTTGGGTGACTCGAATCCCAGAGCAAAGAGCAGGAACTCCTGGCCAATGAGAGTTCTTAAGAGCAAATCACCAGCCAATAGGCCTCTAGCCAAAAGAAACATGGCAAGGCTATGAAGAAAGCATGTAGAAGGATACAGAGCCGTCATCTACCTGGCCAGGCCTCTGTAGAAGGGTGCCAAGTCTTACCTCACAGGGAGGCTGTGAAGATTGGCAGCTAATACCTGTGAACGTGCCCGGGGCAGTGTTAACCAAAGCACTCGGCACACACATACACATATAAACAAAACATTACTTGTGATAATAAAACTTGAGCTCAACATGCATTTCTAGCCAAGGAAAACCTAGGCCAAATGTGTTTGTCATGTTTGTTCTCTGTTCCTGTGTGTATTTTTTTTTTTTTTAATTCCGAAAGATGCATGTTCTTGGTGCGGGTTGTGGGAAAGGCTTAGAACTCAAACACTTGCAAGACTCTGGCTTCCAGCCCAGAGAGAGAGAGAGAGGGAGAGAGGGAGGGAGAGAGAGAGAGAGAGAGAGAGAGAGGGAGGGAGAGGGAGAGAGAGAGAGAGAGAGAGAGAGGGAGAGAGAGAGCACGCTACTAAAAACACAAATAATAAGCCAAGCATGGTGGTGCACACCTTTAATCCCAGCACCCAGGGTGGCAGAGGCAGGTGGTTCTCTGTGAGTTCAAGGCTAACCTGGTCTACAAAAGGAATCCAGGACAGCCAGGGCTACACAGAGAAACCCTGTCTCAAAAAACAAACAAAAAACCACAAATAATAAAATAGAAATAAACACTGTCAGTAGTTTGATACAGATATTAAAGGCTTTTATTTTAATATTTTTAATTTTTTTGTTTTTCGAGATATGGTTTATCTGTGTAGGCTTGCTGTCCTGGACTAACTTTGTAGACCAGCCTGGACCTTGAATTTACAGTGATCCGCTGCCTCTGCCTCCTGAGTGCTAAGATTAAAGGCATGTGCTACCACCACCTGGCTAATTTTTTTATTTTTTCAATCAAGCTAAGCATTTAATGCTCAATTAAAAAGTTCTGATCAATCATACACCACAATGAAAATAGATGAAAGATCTTGTTATAATTTAAATGTGAGTTTCCCCCCACAGGCTATATACCTGAACACCTGGTTTCCAGCTAGTGGCACTGTTTTGGTTGAGGGTACGTGGGTTATGGGCAGGTATATGACCCCAGCCACCACCAGGAGGCAGCCTGTCCACCACTATGCCTCTCTGGTTATGATGGACTGGTATTCCCTGAAACTGTGAGCCAAGAGAAATCTTTTCTCCCTTAAGTTACATTAGCCAGATATTTTATCACAGCCAGGAGAAAAGTAAACAATGCCGAGAGAAATTTGCAGACTACCGGTGGCCGGTAAGGATTCCAAACACAGCAGCTCCTTTGATTGCTATGTTCTTAGGGAAGGCATCTGGGGCCCTTGTCATCCCAACTCAGGTCTCCCAAGCCAGGACCAGCCAGTGTGTGCCACCACACTCCCTCTAAGAACTTTTTGAAAACTGATTATTTGGGACTCTTACATCATGCACCCCGTGGCACTCACCTTCCAGTTCTCCCGTGTCCGCTCCCGTCCCTTGTAACCTTCCCCGCCCAGTAGGAAGAAAGGGCAAAAGAAAAAACAAGTCCATTTTGTGTTGTGCATATACTCACTGGAGCGTGGTCAAATAATTAGTAGCCAGCCCGGCAAGGAAGGATGAGCATTTCTTCTCCGGCATCTGGGCCAGAAGCCATCAGCTCTGGGGAGCCATGCAGTGGGGTTTGCTTTTCTTCTCTTATCCCTGATTGGGGAAGAAATTTGAACCATTTAGTCCACAAGTTTGTGAGCATTGCAATACATATAGAACATAAGATTTCTCACGGGAGCTCAGTCTCTACACTGGTCCTGCATTAAGGGAGCAGGGGCTGTCCCGGCCATGGACTCTGTTGGCTACAATTTGATCACTTCCCCTGGCAGGGTGCCTTACCATGCCACAGAGGAAGAGGATGCAGGTAGTCCTGATGGGGTCAGTTGGTAAGAGAGAAAGGCTTCCCCTCTCTGAGGGCTAGAGGAGGGAAGGAGGAGTAAGAGGAGGGAGGGGGGAACCGGGAGGGAGGGAGGGAGGGAGGGGGTTGTGATTGCGATGTACAGTGAATAAATATTTAAAAATAAATTTAAATTAAAAAAAAATCTTTCCAGGAGTGGTTGTGAGTGCCTTTAATTCCAGCACTTGAGAGGCAGAGGTAAGTGGATCTTTGTGAGTTCGAGGCCAGACTGGTCTACAAAGTGAGTCCAAGACAGCCAGGACTACCAGAGAAAACCTGTCTCAAAAAACCAACAACAACAAAAAAGAACTCTCTGGGGAATCAGAACTTGTTGATTAAGCCAGATTGGCTGACCAGAGACCCTGGAGGGAGATCCTCTTGTTTCCATTTTCCAGGATTCCTGCCTGCCTTTTTATTTCTTTTGGAGACAGGGTTTTTCTGCATAGCCTTGGCTAGACCAGGCTGGCCTCAAACTTACAGCGATCCACCTGTCTCTACCTCCCTCTGTCTTTGCTGGAATTAAAGGCATGGGCCACCACTCCTGGCAAAATGCCCTGTAGTTTTGATAAACCACGTATTTTATTTTATTATCTTTTTTTTTTTTTTTTTTTTGCAAAGTTTGGACTGTTAGAGCAATGATCGATTCTCCTTGTCTTTTGAGGAGGCCTGTTTAACGCTGTGGTGATGCGTGAGGGAAAGGAGTTGAGCAAACTTGTCTTGATAGCCTCATGACTGGACACAAGTGAGTCATGCGGGGTGAGACTTCATTCCCATGGTCTGAGTGTGTATACTTGCACTGTTTTGCTTCTTCAAAGAGGAGACAATTTGCATTAAGGAAGGTTGGAACTTGTGGATTTGATCCCAGGGTTGGGGCATCCTGGAGAGTGATCCTCAGCTACTGTGTGGGAGATATTGGCCCCAGACTTAAGAGTTTTTCTCTCTGTTTTGTAAATGATTTGCTAGATTACATTCTTTTATCTAAAACAAGCACTCCACTGTCTCCTGACGTCGGTGCACCTGTTGCTCAGCATCTTGGCCCATCATGGTTTCTCCAGACTGGAAGCCCCTCTCATGCACACTGGCATCCTTTCAAATTCCCTATAGGCCCTGGACACCACCTGGTCCACAAAGCCTCCAAAGGCCCCTTCTGGTGCACCCCAGAGCACGGGATTTTTTTACATTTACTAGACAGGGAGTGGGAGGGGTGCATACCACACAGCACATGTGTGGGAGTAGAGACCAGCCCGTGGGAATCTGTTCTTGTCTTGCCTCATCTGGGAGCCTGGGAGAGAACTCAGGTCATCAGAGTTAGCAGCGACTGCCTTTGCCCACTGAACCATGCTGCCTGCCTGTGATAGTTTTTGTCTGTCTGTCTGTTTGTTTCCTTCTACTCTTTTTTAGTTCTTCCTTGTGGGTTAATGATTTCTGTCTGTTTTCTTTCCCCTCAGTGAATTATATGCCAATTATAAATAGGCAGTGTTCCCTTGAATATAATAAAGCCATCTATATCTTTTGTATTATACTTCCCAGTCATTTTTCTTTGTGTATTTGTGTGTATATTTGGAACATGGTCCTAGGAGCACAAGCCTGAGGCAAACGTGTAGGAGAGGAACTGAGACATGGCTCCGTGGCTAAAAGGACTTGCCATGCAAGCCTGGTGACCTGAGTTCAACCCCCAGAACCCACAGAAAAGATGGAAAGAGAGAATCAATGCTATGAAGTTGCACACCCATAGCAGACCTGATTCCCCAATAATAAATATTTTAAATTTTATTTTAAAAAGATAAATAATTGAAACTTAAAAAAAAATTTTTAAGGAGCTAGGCGTGGTGGTACAGACCTGTAATTCCAGCACTCTGGGAGGCAGAGGCAGGTGCACCTCTGTGAGTTCAAGGCCAGCCTGGTCTACAAAGTGAGTCCAGAACAGTCAAGGCTACACAGAGAAACCCTGTCTCGAAAAAAAACCAACCAAACCAAACAAAAATTTTAGAGTATACAAGTGAAACAAAGCTTTTTCTTTCTTTTTTAAATGCTTTTCTTTCTTTCTTTCTTTCTTTCTTTCTTTCTTTCTTTCTTTTATTTTTTTTTTTTTAATATTTCTCTCTTTTGTTTTATTTTGGTTCTGTTTGCTTGTTTGTTTTCTGAGTCAGGGTTTCCCAGGCTGGCCTTGAAGTCACAGAGATCAGCCTGCTTCTGCCTCCCTAGTGCTGGGATTAAAGGCACACGCCACCACAGCGGTCAAAACAAAGCTTTTAGAAGTTGTTTTAGGCCTGGCCTGGTAGTCCCTGCCTGTAAATACGCTTTGGAGGTAAAGAAGGCAGAAGGTCAGGAGTTAGGGTTACTCCTGCTACACAGAGAGTTTGAGGCCAGCTTCACTAGAGACTGTCTCAAACAAAAAACAAGCAGATAACGGGGCTGAAAAGATGGCTTAGCAGTACATCAGGAGGCTCACAGCCACCTATCACACCACTTCCATAGACTCTAAAACTTCTGGTCTCCACAGGTACCATCCCTCACGTGACACATCTACAAACGGACACACACATGGGGAATGAATGGAGTTCTGAGTGAATATGAACGTATTTTACTGACATGCACAAGGCCATGTCAAGGACCCCAATGCCTCAGACCCATGAGAATGACCCATGTGAGTTTCAAGGCTAAGTAGCAAAACCCTATCTAATAAATATGACATACAAATATATTTATTCAGTATACAATATATTACATAATTATATATTATGTATAAATATAGAATATATGTGAATATATAAAATAATATGTATCCATTCTTCTGTGTGTATTTATGTGTATATTTGGAATATGACCTTAGGAGTACAATCCTGAGACAAATATGTAGAAAAGAGTCTGGGGAGATTTTGTGTGTGTGTGTGTATGTGTGTGTGTGTGTGTGTGTGTGTGTGTGTGTGTATACATACATATATATGTTTAGAAAGGAGATTTATTCAATATTACCTTATAAGAAAAAGAAAAAGGAACAAAACATAGTGACTTTTTTCCAAGTTATTCAAGGTCCTGATGCAAGATTTATGTTTAAATAGAAAGTAAGATGTCTATATAACTAAACAGTTCTAGTCAAGGTATGGTCCCACTATCCCTGATCCATCATTGCCTGGGCACTAGTCTCTCCTGCAAGGTGGTCTGACAAGCTGTCAGACTCTGTGAAATCCCTTTCTGGGGGACAAGAGCCCCTTTAGCTGGGGGTCTCCATCTAATCTTTCTATTAGCACGAGACTGGGAGGAAATTCATTTTCTTGGAGCCCATTGTCTCAGAAATCTGATAGACAAGGTGAAAGGCACGGTGTCTTTCTTATAACATCTTTGCTCCTACTAGGATGGTTAAACTTGAGCGCTAGCTCCATACTGGTCCAGGTCTACATCTAGACACTAAAGATTAAAAAAAAAATTCCTCAAAAATTTTGAGTCCAGAAGGCTGTGGTGGTGCACACCTTTAATCCCAGCACTTGGAGGCAGAGATAGGAGGAAATCTCTGTGGGGTCAAAGCCAGCATGGTCTACAGAATGAGTGAGTTCCAGGACAGCCAAGGCTACACAAAGAAATTCTGTTTTGAAAAGCAAAACAAACAAACAAACAAACAAAAAAAACCAAAAAACAAAAAAAGCTGAGTCCCACCGATGACTTTCTAGTTCTCTTGAGACATGTATTTCTACAGACTTGACTAGCTTTCGGCTGGCTCTACCATACACAAATCTCCTCTCAGGAAAATGTCAGCTTAAGTCCTTATCAGCTCTCACCTTAGCCATTGGCTAGCATTATCTGCCAAGATCTTGGTTTTAAATTAATCCCTCGGTTATTGGTTAACACTTGAGTAGTGGATTTATGATTATCTACTAACGGTTTAATTCTCTCCTAACGCCTACTTATGTCACCCAGATACTTCTTCATTAGGCTTGTATTACATGACAGCTTGGCTACATGCTAAGCTTTTAGTATTAATCAATATTTTCAGAGCTTGCTTTAAGCATATTCCTGACACTGTAGCTGTGAGCCATTATTTAGACTGCAGCCGTCGTCCCTCTTCACTGGGGCTGTTAGACACGTATCGCCTAACGAGGCAGAACAGAACTGCAGGGACAGCTGTGGAAACATGAGAAGGAAGAAAGAAAAAAAGACTCCCGCCCCACCCCACCCCCCATTCTAGCCTTGGTTGAAAGCTCTGGGCAGCTGAAAATCAAGAATTCCAGCACAATTACACTTGCTTAAGACTTACTTCTTCCCAGCCGCAAACCTGCAATTTTCTGGGAATCTCACCAGAAACTTTCTTTATAGTAAAAAGATTAAAAAGATGTGTGTCCTAGCCTCCTTGTGCAACCCTAGTGGCTTCTGCTTTCATCTTATCAGATTGTAACCCATCCAAGGCATCTTCAGAGCCACCCTATAATTCCACTTATCAAAAAAAAAAAAAAAGGTTAGAGATGGCAAAGTGGACAAAGGTTCCTGCTACCAGGCCTGACAACCATCCTGAGCTCAATCCTGAAATGATTGCCACAGGCAGTCCTTTGACCTCTACCCATGTGCCATGACACATGTTCACATGTATGCATGCACACATCTACACACATACACAAAAAGAACAACTTTTTCTTTTATGAGACAGGGTCTCACTATATGGTCTCAGCTAGCCTGGAACTCAGTGTGTGGACCAGACTGGCCTCAGATTCACAGATTCCCTCCTGAGTGCTGGGATTAAAGAGGTGTGCACCACTGTGCCCAGTAAGAGGTTTCCTAGCAACCTTTGAGATATAACTTGAGAGCCATGAAAATGGTATATGCAGCCAGCCAGTGCCAGGACACCTAATTGCAACTCTCCCTTGAGAATGCTATGCCCATGTGGGTGGGTCTTAACCTTTTCCCAAGCACCTCTGTCTTGTAACCTTTATGCTTAAAATCTGTACTTAGATATCTTTAATAAACTTGGCTCTATACAGGCTAGTCCTGGAATTCATTTCTGGGTCAAAGCCAAGGATCCCGTTTTCTCTGAGCCAAGGTCCTCAAAGGTTATGGGACTTTCTCAGGCTACTTCCAGTAGAAGTGTGGAGCTGTAGCTGTGTCTCCAGGTTCCTGTCACCACTGACATTAATGACCACACTGGATACCTGAAATTGTAGACAGTATCAACCCCTACCTACACTATGTTTTCCTATATATAAACACCTGAGATAAAGCTTAATTATAAGCACAGTAAGAGATTAACAGCAATAACTACTAATAAACCATCATACTATACTAAAGAGAAGTGTTCTCTCATTCTCCCTCCCCTCCCCTCCCCTCCCCTCCCCTCCCCTCCCCTTTCCTACCCCTGGATAAATAGAGCACACAGTACCGATGCACTAGACAAAGGTTTGTTTCACACTTGAGAGAGGATGAACCAGGATGGCTCAAGAGCTCATCGTGCAACCACAACAGCAATTTTAAAATTATGAATCAGAGCTGGGCATGGTGGCATACAATTCTAATCCCAGCACTTGGGAGGCAGAGGCAGATGGGTCTATGCGAGTTTGAGACTGGCCTGGACTACAAAGCAAGTTCCAGGACAGCCAGGGCTACACAGTGAGACTCTGTCGTGTTAAAGGAAAAAAAAGTTGTGAATTATTTATTTCTTGAGTTTTTCATTAATATTTTCAGACCACAGCGCACGGTAGATAGCTGAAGCTGTGGGACATACAGTTGTGGAGAAGGGGCGTTACATAGATCCCCAGCCATGGGCTCTAGTCAGTGGTGTTTTGTGGGTTTTTTTGAGCGAGGTGTCACTGACGGTTGCAGTTATGACAAAGGTCTTTGTCTTTTGTTGAGCTCTCTTTACAGCTCCTGTTGGATTTCTCATCATACCAATGCATCCTGTGTCCCATCCTCATTACCATCTGTCATTTTGTTACCAAGTTGGACAGATGGATGGTGAAGGGAGGAAGAGAGGAAAGTCAGGGGACTCTCTGGACCATTACAGTCCGAGCAGACATTCACTCATCAGCAGATATTTCTTGAGGTCGGCCCTGAGTGTCAGGCTCTTGCTATGTTTTAGAGTTCATTAGTGGAAAAAAAAAAAAAAAAAAAAAAAAACAGGCACATTCCTAAGTGTTGGAAGCTTAGAGAATAGTGGGGAAAATGAATAATTACCCTGATTATTTCATAATTGCAATTAGTGGGGACTTGACCTATTCTGGAATCAGAGAGCATCTCCCTGAAAAATGACATTAAAGGGGGCTGGAAAGATGGATCAGTAGTTAAGAGCACTGTCTGCTCTTCCAAAGGACCTGGGTTCAATTCCCAGCACCCACATGGCAGCTCACAACTGTCTGTAATTCCAGTTCCAGTTCCAGGGGATCTGACACCCTCACACCAATGCACATAAAATAAAATTAAATGAATTATTTTTTAAAATGACATTAAAGCAGAGAGCTCTACTTTTCAAAAGAATTAGAGACCGAGGTATGCAGTCCTACGTGGATGGAGTAGCTTGGGCAAAAGCCCTTAGGAAGAAAGATGTTGGTTCTAATAGAGCCAGTACCGCCCTCGGCCACGTGATAAGAGTCTGGAAAGGTAGTCTGGCCAGTTCAGGAAGGACTTAGTGATCTAAGTGAGAACTGATAGTGAGCTGGGCCGGCAGGGCGCAGCCTGGCTGCCACAGGGGTCCTAAGGCTAAATGCTAGAAGGTCACTGTAGGGCAGAGGAAGTCGGCACTGGTGGAAGTAAGCTGCTCTGGGGTTTTTTGGGGGACAGGTAATCCTGGAGATACTGTAGAAGAAGGAACCTCCAGCAGGGCCAACCTGGGGGTTGCTAGAGGGGACTGCACCTCCTTTCACATTCCTGGGTCCCACTGGAGTGATTATTCTGTTGGATATGGTCCAAAGGCCACATTTTAAGAAATACTGCCTAGGGTATAACAAAACAAACAAAATGGTGGACAAATAGGATTCCTCTCTCCTCCCCATATGAACGCCCTGTTTTGGCTTCATCTATGGTTTCTGCTACTTTGTGACAACACAGATTTGCCTGCTCTAAAAGGAAAGAGATCGTTTATTTCATCCCATGTAAAAAGCCAGACCTTTGCCCTGCTCCTCAAGAACCCAGGCTCATGACTCTGCCCTCCCCAGGTGTTGCCCCGTTCTCATGGCTCAAGATGGCTGCCCATCTGAACCTTGTTCCCCCATGTGTGTCTTATCATTTAAAATGTAGCACTCTGGGAGGCAGAGGTAGGCGCAACTCTGAGTTTGAGGCCAGCCTTGTCTAGAGTCCAGGATAGGCAAGGCTACACAGAGAAACCCTGCTCAATAAATAAATAAATAAATAAACAAATGAAAACAAGCAAGCAAGCAAACAAACAAACAAATGCAGTCACCTAGCCACACCCAGCTCACTAGAAGGAAGGGAGGAATGAAGGAAGGAAGGGGGGGGCCGGGGGGCGTGAGACAGAGAGAGCAGAGACAGAGATGGGGGGGGAGCAAGAAAAAGAAAAAAGCTAGTGTTTGAAGGTGAACAGACGTTGAGAAGGCAGAGACAAGAGTAGTCACCTCTAACTCTTTACTGGGGTTTTAACAGAGGCTAATCTGTATTCTGCCACAGAAGAGGACTGAGATGGAGGGATTAGCGGAGACAGGGGAATTCACCATCCTTGGAGCTCATCTCCTTGGTCTCAACTACTCCTTCAACCCAACATTCCTGCTGCAGGGTGAATGCTGTCCTCCTGAGCTCCTCCCAGCATGCCACCCATCTGTTCCACTGGACTTTGACCCAGAACGCCTGCTGGGCTCTTTCCCAATGTCTTTCCATTGCTTTTCTTCTTTCCATCCCACTTCTCCTTCTTGCCTTAACACGGCTCTGTGTCTTATCTCCATGGTACCCTGAGCATAGCAAACATCTGACTCATAGCAGGTGTTCAAAATACATTGTGGGGGTGGGAGTGTTGGGGGACAGCGAGGTCAGTAAGCAGGCTCAGCAGGTAAAAGTGCAAACATGACAATGACTTGATGACTTGAATTCTATCTGGGACCCACATGGAAGAAGCAGAAACAACTGTAAGTGTGCACCACAGCTTGTGTGTATCTTCCTCACACACACAGTATGACTCTAGCTCCTGAGGATCCGACAACCTCTTCTGGCGTCTGATGGTTACTTCCTAAGGTCAGACTAGCTGACTCAGACACATTCCATAGGGGGAAAGAAGCATTTGCAGAAAGCCCAGGATTGGAGGCATGAGAGATGGCCAAGTAGTTAAGTGCAGTGCTCTTTTTTGTTTTTGTTTGTCTGTTTGGTTTTGTTTTTTGTTTTTTTGAGACAGGGTTTTTCTGTGTAGCCCTGGCTGTCCTGGAACTCTCTTTGTAGACCAGACTGGCCTCAGAACTCACAGAGATCGCTTGCCTCTACCTCTGAAGTGCTGGGGTTAACTTGTGTGCCACCACACCCAACAACAGGCTTTAAAAGAAGCATCAGTTGGGGCTGGAGAGATGGCTCAGTGGTTAAGAGCACTGCCTGCTCTTCCAAACAACCTGGGTTCAATTCCCAGCACCCACATGGCAGCTCACAACTGTCTGTAACTCCAAGATCTGACACCCCTACACCAATGCACATAAATTAAAATTAATAAAATATTTTTTAAAAAAGAAGCATCAGTTTAAATAAAGAAATAAAGGAAGGAAGGAAGGAAGGAAGGAAGGAAGGAAGGAAGGAAGGAAAGAAGGAAGGAAGGAAGGAAAGAAGGAAGGAAGGAAGGATGGAAGGAAGGAAGGGAAACGAGGAAAAATTTAGAAGAAACGGAATTGTAGAAGAACTAAATGAATCATGATGTGAACACAGGACAGAAAACTATACCACAGCAAAAATGAGTCAATGAGATGGAGCAGGGGCCTCAGCACGAACAAAGTCCACAGACATGAGCCTGGGTGGGAAAAGAGCTCTGGAAGAACTGTGTGATTGTTGTGTTTAAATTTTAAACCACAGGCAACATAGCTCCACACATTGCTCAAACATCCAAAACAGGCGACAGCATCAATAAGAGCTCAGGAATTGTAAGGTCAGGATAGGGGTTGCCTGGCTATTTGTGGGGTGAGGTGGAGGAAGGAGGATCTCAAGCCCGACAGTCAGCCGAGGCTACACAGAGAGAAACCCTGTCTCAAAAAAAAGTAAGAAAAAAATATTTCTCCTTAAACTAAGTGGAGAGTCCATCTTTGTGTTAGTCTTTTTTTGTTGTTTTGTGTGTCTCAAAGATTGCTAAGTAAAGCAAACAGCAGACCCAATAAATCCTGAGGAAAGGGTGGGAAGAGCTGACTGTCCTGGATCTGGACCATGGTCCCACCATGGCCACTGGCTCTCTTGTCTCAGGAAACCAGTGTCATTCTGGAAGTGAAGGGAATGCCACCTCCCTGAGGAGAGGCTCACAAAGCCATCCTTTCTTTATGTCTCCAGACATGTGAGCAGCATGCTGGTTCCCTTACATGGAGCAGATAGGGACACACAGTTGGTGTCTCTCTCTCTCTCTCTCTCTCCTCTCTCTCCATGGAGCATGGTTGCCAGAGCTGGTAACCTTGGGATCCTCCTCCACCACCACCAGGACCATTACTACACACACACACACACACACACACACACACACACACACACACACACACACAGGGCCTGGTAGTGGGGTGGGATCAGTTTGCTCTTCTGTGACTGGTCATCCCCACTGACAGTCAAGGGAGGACCAAGGGGTGAGGGGCTGTTTCTTTCCCCTGCCATTCTTGAGGGAATAGGCCCCTGAGCCAGGTTATCAAGATCAACAGTGCAGTTTTGAGTATCTCACAGAAAGGCTCAGTGCAGATGCTTTCCTCACACCAGATCTGCTTTATCTGGAGTTATCTCACCTCCTGCTCCAAACAGAGAGGGACCACCTACTGCCACCTGGTAATGACTGGAACTTATTCCTTGTACATCCTTCAGTAACTTACTTGTCCTGTCTAGGACTTGGTTTTTCTATTCATAAAGTTGGTGCATAATTGTTGGGGGTCAGGTCCCAAGGGAGATGTGTGTGTGTGTGTGTGTGTGTGTGTGTGTGTGTGTGTGTGACTATGAATGATTTTTTCTTTTGATTATTGACATTTCCAATTCTTTTTTTAACAAAAAAAAATACATATGTATTTTGTTGATTTTGTTTCTTTGATTATTCTTTGTTGTTGGGAGTGGGGCATTTTTTGTTTTTGTTTTTCCAGACAGGGTTTCTTTGTATAACCCTGGTTGTCCTGGAACTCACTCTGTAGAACAGGCTGGTCTGAAACTTGGAGATAAGCCTTCCCAGTGCTGGGATTAAAAGCATGAAGCCTCAACCCCACACCACCACCACCACCACCACCACCACCACTCCTGGTCTTTCTTTCTTTTTAAAGATAAGGTCTTGATATATAACCTTAGCTGGCTTGGAATTTGTTGCAATCCTCCTGCCTCTGCCTCCCAGGTGCTGGTATCACAAGTGCATTCCACTACACTAGCTAGTTTTTCTGTTTTGATGGAGAGAATACCACTGTACAGGTTGTTGTGAGGAATACATAGATGGTGAAAAGCAAAAGCAGAAATGACAGTTGACACTTGGCTCTCTGGGGTTGTAAGACTCCTCCCGCCCACCCTTCTCTCTGTGCCTTCTCATACTCTTTTCCTCTTCTGGGGATGAAAGGCTTTGGCTCACAGACTTCATCTTGGGAGGGAAAATGGGAACAAATTTGGGTGGCCACTGGCTACATGCTTTGGGAAAGTCACTTAACCTTCGGGAATCTCAGTCACTTTGTCTGCAAAATGAGAAAATAAACACGTAACTCAAAATACGTTTTCAGTTGGCAAGATGGTTCAGAAAGCAAAGATGCTTGCTACCAAACCTAACAACCAGCATTTCATGGAAGGGTAGAACAAATCATGTGCACACACACACACACACACACACACACACACACACACACACACACATGTTTTGCCTGGCTTATAGACAGATTTTCAAGTTGACATGACATACAAGATGAGAGACTGCCTGGCATAGGATAGATGAGAAATATGTGTCTTCAGGAAAAATATTATGAAGGAGCGTAGCAGGTATAACAAAGGAACAAATATTAAGGAAGGAGCTAAATCAAAGGAAGTAGATGATTTTAACACAGGATCACAAATCCACAGAATCTTTGGACGTAATGGAGAGGGAAAAATCACATCCTTGTTAATGCTTGCTTCCAACTGAATTCCAGCACTTCCTTCTAGAATTCAAACAAGTGACAAAACAAAACAAGAGCACAGTAAAGGTGTCTACAACTTTATCACTACAGAAATGACCTCAAAATTATAGTGCTTAGAGCTGGGCGTGGTGGCGCTCACCTACAAAGTGAGTCCAGGACGGCCAGGTGCCAACCAGACAACCAACAACTACAAATTATAGTGCTTAATAGATTTATCTCTCAACTCTTTGACATTTTAAACAGTGACTGACAGCCTTTATGATCTTGAATATTTTTTTTCAGTTAAAAACATCATTATTAATAGCAGCCTATATACCTCATCAAGAATTTAAAGGACCTCTTGGCTGGACAGTCATGGCAGCACTCCAGTTGGGCCATTGATGGCTGTGTGGCATTGTGCTTGTTTCTCTCAAGGGCATAATCCTTCCTCTCTGGTACTAGGGAGAAATAAATTAGTTCTTGACTGGAAAAGGGTTTGGGGAATTGTCTTCCCAGTTTTGCCAGCTGACCGTGTCTCACAGAGGCCTCACTCCTTCCCAAAGGACTCCTCCCCTCCATCTCTATGGTTTTTTGTTTTGTTTTGTTTTTTGTTTTTGTTTTGTTTTGTTTTTTCCCTTCTTGGTTTTAAGGTGCCGGTGTTGAACTTGGGCCCTCACACATGCTAGGCAGATGATCTACCATTAAGCTATACTTGATGCCAAAGGGAAGTGCTAGTTCATTTCTGAGATGAGATCTGTATTGCCAGGCTTGCCTTAAACTCCTGGACTCAAGCAATCCTCCTGCCTCAGCCTGCTGAAATGGTGGGACAGACTACTGGCTCATGCCATCAAATCTGGCTCCTTTTTTTGTGACCCTTAAAGGCATCACCCTCGCAAAACCCTTCCCTGTCCCCTCACTTGGAGCCCCTTTGTGTCCGCACTCCCCGCACTCCCCGCACTCCCCTTTCACCGCCGGGTCCTGTGCTGACTCCTTCACTGATCTCTCTCCCTAATGATTCCCCTGATTCCTCCACCAAACCCAGATCTGACCCCTTCAGGTGCCCAGGTCGGAGGCTGGGGACACAACGCCATCTGTGGACCAGCTTTAGAGGACAAAGGAAAGAGAAGCACGGGGAGAGGAGGGGGAGGGGGCCGTTAAACTTACACCAGAGCCCTTCAGAGTAGTGATCCCACCCA
The DNA here is from genome assembly GCA_907169655.1 of Acomys percivali. Lineage (NCBI taxonomy): Eukaryota > Metazoa > Chordata > Mammalia > Rodentia > Muridae > Acomys > Acomys percivali. Next base: position 45,846,140 of record OU015754.1, on the reverse strand, counting down.
CGCACATGCCCCAGCAAAGGGAAGCATCACCCTAACTGCTTCCTACTGTATCCTTCTGTGAAAATAGGGAGCTCGGGCTCCAAGGAACTGGGTAAGTCCTTGAGGATCTTCTGTCTACCTTCTCAGGGTACATTGGGGGGACCGAAGCTCTCTGGGAGCACCTTCAGACAGGAATGAGAACGCCGCCCTTGTAGTCTGGGAACAAGTTGTGAAGGTTGGCAGCCCCTAATTGAGATGTGGGGAAAGGCTTATTCCTGAGACAATTGCCCTATTGTCCTTGGCCAATAGCACCAAGAGGGGATGTATAAACATTGTGGGTGAAAGAGGGAGCAGGAGATGAAAGGAAAGAAAGGTAAACTAGAAAGTACGGTTTTTAAAAAAGATGACTGAAGAGCGGGATGTGGTGGCACACACCCAAATCCCAGCATTTGGGAGTTGGAGATGGGAGGGTCATCAAGACTTCAAGGCCAGTGTGGAAGTGAGAAAGAGGTTTTCTGAGAGCCAGCAAGACAGCAAGCAGGTTGTAATCCCATGGGCTCAGGAGGAGCCCCTGGAAATGATTTGTCTCTGATCCTCAGCTGCCGTCTATACAGTGAAAATTCCTGGTCCTCAGATTGCTTTGCCAATTAAATGGATTAGTGTGTTCGTCAACCTGAGAGGACATCACTCCGCCCATCTCCTGCGTAGCACACTACCTCACTGAGAAGGGTCCTGGAGCCCGACAAGGTGGTACCTCGCGCTGGCGAGGGCCTCAAATATCCACCTTGCCTCTCTGGCCCTGTCGCACGGTGTCTCGGAGGCTGGGGGCAGCTCCCGCCCCCATTGTGTCCCCGCGCGCTCCCCTGCCTCCGCGCCCGCGCACCTGGCCACCGGGTCCCCAGGCGTCTGGTCCTCACCGCTCTTCCGCGCCTTTCTCTGCGCGCCTCTGCCGGCGCACTTGCCACGCTGCCTGGCCTTCGGTCTTTTTCTCGGGCTCCGCTGGGTCTCCGGCCGCCGTCCCTCGCTCGCCCTCCGTCCGTCTGGAGACCCAAGGAAGCGCAATGAGCGGCGCCTGCTCGAGCTACGTGAGCGCGGAGCAGGAGGTGGTGCGCGGCTTCAGCTGCCCGCTGCCGGGGGGCGAGGCGGCTGCGGTCTTCTGCTGCGGCTTCCGGGACCAGAAGTACTGCTGCGACGACCCGCACAGCTTCTTCCCCTACGAACACAGCTACATGTGGTGGCTCAGGTACCGGCCCTGGCCCAAACCTCACCTCGGACCCCTTCTCCCATCTAAGGCCCCCTAGCCGACCCACAGGCCAGCCTCTTGAAAGCCTCCACTTTCATCTGAGGGCCCACCCCTCAAATCATCCTTAATCCTCATTGCAATACTGACCCTCCTCTCCCCATCATCGCACCCTTGTAGCTCCATATCAACTCAGCAGACCCCAACAATTGTTTAGAACCTCGTTTGAACCTTGCCTGCACTACCCCAAAGCTCTCACTCAGTCCCTATTCTGAACTTTATTTTGCAGGTCACTTTCAACACAATCCTAAATCACAAGCCAAACCCTCACTCTAACAGCAAATACCATCTTCAGACATACAGAGGAACCCCAAACTCTGCCGTTAGTCCTCACACAGACGCCCACCCATCTGGGCACTGTACCTGATACCGTCTCCAACCTCATCCCCAGCTTTATGAACTCCGTATTCCTACCCAGGTCCTAACTGTGTCACCTGCCGCACCCCCCACCACTTCCCACCACCCCCCACTCCTCGAGCCTGCTGGTTAGCCACCTCAGCTGTTTACTTTAATAGGCTCTAGACCTGCATGCAAACCACATCCTCAAACCTTCATCCTCACCGGATGCTGCAATCCATCCAACCCCATCTCAGCCCTTCCCTGTCCTCTGTTGAGTCCTGGAGGTGTACCCTATGCTCGCACTAAAGCAAAAACACAGAGGTCAGGGCTGCCTGCAAGTTCAGTGTGACGCAGTGGCATCATGCCCCAGCAGACGCCAGCTCCAGCTATCTCAATAAAGTGTAGCCTGAGTGTTAAACACTTCCTTTTCCCTGGCTGCTCAGGGACAGGGTTGCTTGGGTCAACTCTGACAATCCTGAATGAGGTTAGAGAGCAGTGGGTCTCGATCCCCCTGAGTTTCCAAAGGCTGACCCTCAGCCTGCTCTGGGAAAAAGGTCAGCAAAACCGGAGTGGGTCATCGAGAGTTTTGTTCCCTAAAAGTGTGTAAGCAGACTGTGTGCTTCCGGGATGGGAACAGGGCATCATAAGCTGCTGAAGTGTCTCCGAGTCTTTCTGTCTCTTGACCCACCAAATGGGGGAAATGACCAATCATTGTTTCCGTTTCTGATTAAGACAGAGGCAAGGGCCAAAAGAGAGATGAAAACAACTTGATATGTGCCAATTACAACTACAAAGATTGCTTTTTCTTTTCTCTTTTCTCCCCACCCCACCCCCTTTTTTTTTCCCCAGACAGGGTTTCTCTGTGTAGCCTTGGCTGTCCTGGACTCTCTCTGTAGACCAGGCTGGCCTGGAACTCACAGAGATCCTCCTGCCTCTGCCTCCCAAGTACTGGGATTAAAGGCGTGCACCACCACCGCCCAGCCAAAAATTGTTTTTTCTAAGGTGTCCAATCTGTAATTCTAAAACATTTTCAGATGACCAGAATACCATAGCCTGCACATTTTGGCTGCTGTATAAACACCCAAGGAATCATACTAATTTGTTTTCTGTTCTCAAGTATTCACCCATTCGAGGCACTGAGGGACACAAAAGTCAATTACTACCTGCGAGAGGACCTTCCATTGTTCTTGTTGTGAGAATCTGCCCGGCTGTCTGGGTGATGGTGGTGCACGCCTTTAATCCCAGCACTTGGGAGGCAGAGGCACGAGGATCTCTGTGAGTTTGAGGCCAGCTTGGTCTACAAAGTGAGTCCAGGACAGCCAAGACTACACAGAGAAACCCTGTCTCGAAAAGAGAGAGAGAGAAAGAGGGGTGGGGAGGAAAGGAGGGAGGGAGGGAGGAGAGAGAGAGAGAGAGAGAGAGAGAGAGAGAGAGAGAGAGAGAGAGAGAATATTAAACCCAGGGCCTTGGGCTGCTTCATAACTGTAATTTTGCTATTCTTATGAATCGTAATGTAAATATCTGTGTCTTCTGATGGTCTTAGGTGACCCTAAGAGTCATTCAACCCCCACAAGTTGAAAAACCACAGATTTATCAGGGCGAGGTGGTGCTCTCCTGTAATCCCAGCACTCTGGGAGTCAGAGGCAGGCAGTTCTCTGTGAGTTCTGGGCCAGACTTGAGTACACAACGAGATCCTGTCTCAAAAAAATAAATAAAAATGTAAAGAGCAGTGTTCATGCTTGCCTCGTAGAAGACAGAGTGTAGGGAGGGGGTGACGTCGTATGTGGCGCAGGTGAAGGTGCTCAATGCATTGAGTAGGTAAAGAGTAGAAAAGAGTCCCCTTTTCATCTGTAAGTGTAGGGTGCAAAGCTCAGAGTCTGAAAGCGAGTTCAGCCTCCTGGCGCTATCACAGCAGACTAGATTTAGAGAACACAACTTAGGATGAGCTACACACTTCGACACACACGCAGCCCTAAGACATGGCTCCATGGAGAGATTCAAGAGGGGTTCTTATTGGGAGCACTCCAGTGAGAAGTGGCAGAGCTGAGATGAAAACTTAGGCTTGCCTGACCCCAAACCCAGTCTTGTCCTGTTTAACAGCTGTCTGAACCTTTCCGGCTTCCTGTAGCTGTTGTACTTACCTCCCTCCAAAACATTTGCTGACTCTGTAGTCTCTGACTACTTGGCTGGCCCTTAGGATGCAGAGATGAGTCACCCCCTGGGCCCCCAGCTGGTAATCCTTTCCTTTTCCATCACTCCCTTATCTGATCACTTCTTGTGACCCTCCTGTTGCCTTGGAAACGCCTCTCCTGTGGAATGCTTTAGCTTCTTAGAGAGGTTTTCAGTGGAGGGTCAGACAGGATAAGGTCAGATCCTGTTGTCAGTGTGACCCCAAAAGCAGCTGAAAGGTTCCAGTGTGTGAAGTGACTTCCTGGGTTCTTTTGTGTGTGTGTGTGGAGGCGGGTGTGGTTGGGGAGGGGTGTTTTGCACACACGTGTGCCTGTGCAGCACATACACACGGTGCCTGCAGAGGTCAGAAGAAGGTGAAAGATCCCCTGATGCTGGAGTTACAGAAGATTGTGAGCTGTCACGTGTGAGTGCTGGGGATGGAACCCTGGTTCTCTGGCCGAGCAGCCAGTGGTTTTAACTGCTGAGCCCACTTCCTGAGTTCTAACACAACATAGCTAATAAACATCAAGACAGTTGCAAAGCATAGGGCTAAGGGTCCTCAGAACACCTGGACCACACGTGCTTCAGACAGAGCCCCCAGCACTCCAGTAAAGAGACCTTGTTTTCCCCAAAGTTCATTTGGCCCTTCTCATGAAATATCACTCATGCAGCCGGGCGTGGTGGCGCACGCCTTTAATCCCAGCACTCGGGAGGCAGAGGCAGGCGGATCGCTGTGAGTTCGAGGCCAGCCTGGACTACAAAGTGAGTCCAGGACAGTCAAGGCTACACAGAGAAACCCTGTCTTGAAAAACCAAAAAAAAAAAAAAAAAAAAAAGAAAGAAAGAAATATCACTCATGCAAGCATATAAATCTCCAGGTAAACACTGTGTCCTTAGAGAGAGTGTGTGTTTGAGGGAAAAAAGCCATCTTTAAAAGCCAACCACCTCAGGAAAAGAAGACATCCCATAGAGGGAAGCTGGTGTAACCACACCATCTGGCCCAGGTGCCGAAACCTCCCTCTTTCTCCATTCTTTCTCCAGAATATGAGCTGGAGGGCAGTAGCCTTCCTGAAGCTCAGAGCTGGTGGACAGCTATGGCAAACACCATCCCACCTCACCCTTGCGGGCCGCCTGGTGAGGTAGGAGCCCTGACAAATGAGGATCAGAAAAGCAAGGTGATATTTCCCCTTATGTACGACAGACTCAGGTTTCAAACTGTGAAAAGTACCCCAATCTCGAAGCCAGCTGCTGCTCCTTCACTACTTTCTTGGGGGGGCAGGGGAGGTCACAGTGGGTCTTTGTCTTTCAGAGTCAGCACAGCAAAATCTCCTAAGAGCAGAGGCCTCTAGTTTGGTTTCTGGCAGAGCAGGACTCTGACTTCATGGAGAGGCAGCTATCTGTCCTGTGCTAACGGGTTCTCAGGAGCAACTCACCTCCCATGCTGCCCCTCCTCCCACCTCCCCCCCACCCCACCCCCGGGAGGCAGTGCCTATCCCACCAGACAACTCTGACCCTTTTAAGTCCATCTGGCACTAAAATCAGGGTTTCCCTCTTGGGGCCTCCTCTGTCTCTCCCTTCAGTCCTCAGACAGAACACCAGGGACAACGCACTTCAGAGACCCATTTGCTCCCTAACTCACCTCCAGTTTGGGACACATCCTCCAGTCTTCGCACGCGTTCCACAAACGTTCTCTCTGAGAGGCCACTCTGCCATCCTGGTGCTCATAGTTGTCTCTCATAAAGACGGAAGTCCTTGTCTGCACACAGGTCTACCAGCTGCAACACCATCTCACCATACTCATATGCCACCACGAACAACGGTGTATATCACATGTGCATGTGTGTGCACATGTGTGTGTATGTATGTGTGCACAGGGGCACATGCATGTGTAGAGTCCAGCAACCTCAGATGTGATTCTCCAGAGCACCATCCACCTCCCTTGAGGCAAGGTCTCCCGTTAGGCTTGTGCTCATCAGTTAGGCTAGGCTGGCTGGCCAGTGGGCCTGGGCATCCTCCTGCCTCCATCCCTGCAGTGCTTGGGTTACAAGTGTGTATGGAATCTGGGTGTTGAACTTGGGTCCTCATGCTTGCAAAGCAAGCAAGCACTTCATTATGTAAGTTATCTCTATCTCCCCGGCCCAAGATAACTGTTCAAGGTATGAACAAGGACTAAAAACTGCCACATACACCCAATAGGGAAAATGGGAAAAAAGAAAGAAACAAAAGGATTTAAAAGTGGCATGGCGGCGGGGAGGGGGGCAGTGTGCAGGGTGGGGGTGGGGGCGGGTGGGCGAAGCTAGAGTATGTTAGTTTGTGCTCTAAGATGAAGAACTGATAACAAATAGCTTTTGTTGTTTGGTTGGTGTTTGAGACAGGGTAGGGTCTCTCTGCGTCGCCCTGGCTGTTATAGAACTTACCATGTAGACCAGGATGGTCTTAAAATCACAGAGATCCACCTGTCCCTGCATCCCAAGTACTGGGATTAAAGGCATATGCCAGTATACCTGGCTATGTAGTTTTTATGGAAAGTGACCCCGGAAAACACTGGCAGAGTGTAGGAAAATAAAATAGAGAGAGAAAGCACCAAGAATAGGTTATGTTACCAAGAAAGTCACACAGAGGTAACCAGCGCTCAGCCTCTGCTAGTACGCCTACACTGTATACCTCAGAGTTATCCCACCAGAGCTGGGTATATATATATACCACTGTGGCTGTGGGCTGGTCAAGGAAGGGAAACATTAATTATCCATGCTACCCTTCTGACCTGTTCAATGAGCAGACAGAGTTTTGTTCCGTGTCTAAGAAAGTTCTCAGGCAAAAAAAAAAAAAAAAAAAAAAAAATTCTTGGGCAAAGAGATACAGATGCTGGCAACTGAAACCCTGTGCTGAATATTCCACAATGATAGGACCCAAGGGACTATAGCTAGGATATCTACAGCCTGCATTATACCTAGAGGCAGCTTGATAATAGTTTGATATATTTTCCTGTAACGTGTGTGTGTGTGTGTGTGTGTGTGTGTGTGTGTGTGAGTTTAGTTAGTTAAATTTGGGCTAAACTTTGTGTCTAGTGTTGTCTTTCTATTTTCATCTTTCATTATTTTGTAAGGATATGTGTATATATATGTATGTATGTATGCATGCATTAGTGTTCTGCATATAATTGGCAGGAAGAAGGTACACACACACACACACACACACACACACACACACACACACACTTTTAGAAACCAGAAGACGATCTCTACTGATATTCCTCGGACACCCGCTGATGCCTACCACTCACATATCTGGCTTTTTGGACCACCCTGCCCCCATAGGCCCGAGCGCTCAGCCCTCTGTGGTCTTCTCTCCCCAGCATCGGAGCTCTTGTGGGCCTTTCCACGGCAGCCGTGGTCCTCCTGGCCTTCATCGTCACTGCCTGTGTGCTCTGCTGCCTGTTCATCAGCTCAAAGCCTCACAGCAAGCTGGACCCGGGCTTAAGTTTACAGACAACAGGTAAGAAGGAAGCTACATGATGCGCTTGTAATGGGCAGGCTCAAAGCTTTCCTTATGAAGGAGAGGTAATTAGAAACGCTGTCAGAGCCGGCTGGGCATAGTGGCGCACGCCTTTAATCCCAGCACCCGGGAGGCAAAGGCAGGTGGATCGCTGTGAGTTCGAGGCCAGCTTGGTCTACAAAGAGACTCCAGGACAGCCAGGGATACCCAGAGAAACCCTGTCTCAAAAACCTAAAAAAAGAAAAAGAAAAAGAAAGAAAGAAAAGAAAGAAATGCGGTCTGGAGGGCCACTTTTAGTCCCATCCCCCTAGGAGGCAGAAGTAGGCAGATCTAGGTGAGATTGAGCTAATCTTGTCTACACAGTGAGACCCCATCTCGAAGGAGGGAAAGAAAGAAAGAAAGAAAGAAAGAAAAATGAAAGGAAGGCAAGGAAGAAAAGAGATGTAGATCATTTGCCCTCTGAGTGTTCTGGAACATTCACACTGCCCAGGCGGTCTGTGGGCTGAACCTTTCTGACCCAAACCCCTCCTGTGCTCAGCCCTCATCGGCTCTCTGTGAGGCCGGGTTTTTCTAAGACAGTGTTTTCATTCTAGCCTTAGGGAGTGCAAACTGATATGCATATTCTCCCAAGCAAAACAGAACTACTCAGACAAACTTGCTGTTTCTCAACAATCAACATTTGATCAGAAACTGAATACAGGAGGATTCTATTGTTCATAATCTGCTGTACTAACCCTTCATTACCATGGGCCACTGAGAACCTCAGAAGAGGACAAAAAAACTAACAAACAAACAAAAATCATTGCCCTTTCTTAAGGCCATACTGCACACTTCATAACCTCTGATAAGGAAGTATGGAACATCCAAGTCCATGATGGCCAAAGAGTTCTCGATACAGTTGAGTGCGCAGCAGCCAAGGTGGGTGTCGTCTCCACTTCACAGGTGAGCTGAGCTGGGGCCTTGCTCAAATGAGATCCCGCCCGTGCCTTCCCTCCCACAGTCATACTCTTCCACCCACCAACCGTGGACTGTGCATGTGTAACTACAGGGAGCAGGGCCAGGAAGACAGAGGAGGTCCGTTAGCAAGGGCGGCAAGCATCAGGCTGGCAGAGGCGGGTAATACCTTAGTCTCAGAGGGAGACGGAGAGCTCTGCATGCTAGTGTTTGTAAGAGATTAATTTCTTTTGTTTTTTAAAGATTTCTTTATTGTATAATCAGTACACATCAGATCTCAGTGTAGATGGTTGTGAGCCACCATGTGGTTGCTGGGAATTGAACTCAGGACCTCTGGAAGAGCAGTCAGTGCTCTTAACTGACGAGCCATCTCTCTAGCCCAAGATTAATTTCTTTTTGTTTGTTTGGGGTTTTTTCTTTCTTTCTTTCTTTCTTTCTTTCTTTCTTTCTTTCTTTCGTTGGTTGGTTTTGCTTTTCTTTTTTTGTTTTGTTTTGTTTTTTGTTTTTGTTTTTCAAGACAGGGTTCTCTGTGTGGCCTTGGCTGTCCTAGACTTGCTTTGTAGATAAGGCTAGCCTTGAACCCATACCAATCCACCTGCCTCTGCCTCCCAAGTGCTGGGATTAAAGGCATGTACCACCACGCCCAGCTGTTTTTTGTTTGTCAAGACAGGGTTTCTCTTGTAGTCCTGGCTGTCCTGGACTTGATTTGTAGACCTGGCTGGCCTCAAACTCACAGACATCCACCTGCCTTTGCCTCCAAGTGCTGGGATTAAAGATGTGTGCCACCACACCCAGCCAAGAGATTAATTTTCTAACTTAAAGGCAACAAGCAACAGCCTTCTTGTACCCTGAAGACTGTTGGGAGTGGAATGCTTCCACTGGCTGCCTGTAGAGTCAGGAAAAAATCCTGAGCAAAAGAACAAATTGACAAATTTGCCTAAATCAAATAAAAACGATATAAGTCATCACATATAAAGTTAAAAAACAAAGTGGGGCTGAGGGGAATGGGGAGGGGGAGTGTGAGCATCTGTTCTCACAGTCAGTCCTGCCCTTCCTCAGGTTGTATGCTTTTAACTTGCCTACTTGCTAAAAAGGTATTTGTAACCTCGAAATAAGTACCTGAAATATTTATGAGGTTATTACAGATGTGGATATGTACCAAGTGACATAAATTTGAGGTGCACATGTCCCCAGATAATGTCAATCAAGGCCACACTCTGTAAGCATGTGTCCTCTTTTTTCTTTTTTCTTTTTTCCGTTTTTCGAGACAGGGTTTCTCTGTGTAGCCTTGGCTGTCCTGGACCCGCTTTGTAGACCAGGCTGGCCTCGAACTCACAGCGATCCACCTGCCCCTGCCTCCCGAGTGCTGGGATTATAGGCGTGCGACACCACGCTCGGCCTAGCACGTGTCCTCTTTGTGCCCATCTGGAACCATTTTGTGCCATATGTGTGATGTTCACGGATGGTCTCCCTATTGAAATGCCTCCGGAGACAGTTCTGAAGTGTCCCCGAGCATTAGAACGCTGTGTTGTGCTTTGTGAAGAACACAGAGTGCTAAACGTCTAGACATGAGTTTCAGGGCATTGGATGTGAGTTCAATGTTAATAAATCAAATATATATTTTAAGTCATGGGACTGAGCTGGGTGTGGTGGTACTCGCCTTTAATCCCAGCATTTGGGAGGCAGAGGCAGGTGGATTGCTGTGAATCTGAGGCCAATCTGGTCTACAAAGCAAGTCCAGAACAGCCAAGGCTACAGAAAGAAACCCTGTCTCAAAAAACCAACAACAACAACAAAAAAAAACATGGGACTGGAGATATGCCTCAGCAGTTAAGAACACTGTCTACTATTTTTGTTTGTTTGTTTGGTTAGTTGGTTTTTGGTTTTTTGTGGGTTTTTTTGTTTTTTGTTTGTTTGTTTTTGAGACAGGGTTTCTCTGTGTAGCCTTGGCTGTCCTGGACTCGCTTTGTAGACCAGGCTGGCCTCACATCAATCTGCCAGCCTCTGCCTCCCAAGTGCTGGGATTAAAGGCATGTGCCACCACGCCCGGCTAGCTACTCTTCCAGAGGACCTGGGTAGATTTCTCAGCACCCACATGGCTGCTCACAACCATCTAATAACTTCAGTTCCAGGCGATTTGATATACCCTCTTCCAGTCTCCTAGAACACCTGGCATGCACACGGTACACAGACATAGATGCAGGCAAAACACTCATACACATAAAAACAAACATTTTTTTTTAAAAAGAAACATATATTAAATCGGGTGTCTTTAATCAACAGCACATAAAGCCAAAGTTAAATATTGATTGTCTGACAAAAATATATCCAAATGCACACAGAAACCGTATCATATTCTCCCTAGAAGACAGAGCTAGCCTGGAACTCCCTTGAGCTCCTAATCCTCCTTCTTCCAGCCCCAAGTTGCCCCCAATTTTATCTTAGCAGCAGTGTTTTAGTATTGGCTGTTTGTGGTGATGTTATACAATCAATGCAGCTACATAGCTACTGTGGATAAGCAGGACTTGCTGTATATAAAATAAGATGGGACCAATATCCAGAATATAGAGACACATCGTTAAACAATGAGGAAAGAAGAGTAGCAGCAGCAGCGGCAGCAGCAGCAGCGGCAGTATAAAAGCCCAATACAAGCCTGGTAATACCATGCCTGTAATACCAGCCCTTGGGAGGTAGGAATAAAAGGATCAGGAGTTCACTGTTGCCTTTGGTTATGTATCAAGCTCCAGTCCAGCCTGAGACAATCTCGAACAAACAAACAGCCACAACAACAAAATTCACAATGCACACAAAAAGATTATCAGCCTTAATAATCAGGACCATGCAATGTAAGAATGGTAGCCCCTTTGGACTGGTGAGATGGCTCAGCAAACCTGACAACTAAGTTAAATCCCTGGGACTTCTGTAAAGGCCTGACTTGGCAGAGTAGTCATCTCACCTCCAAACACACCATGGCACATGTGCTCACACACACCATCATCATCATCATCATACAATGATGATGATGATGATTATAGAAAAGCATGATATGCCTTAAAAATTAAAAAGACACTAGGACTGGAGAAATGGCTAAACAGTCCTAGAGGACCCAGGTTCAATTCCCAGCACCCACATGGTGCCTCACAACTTCCTTTTAACTCTAGCTCCAAGGAATCTGACACCTTGTAAGGGCACTACACACACATAGTGCACCTACATATATGTAGGCAAACTAACACACATTTTTAAAAAAAGAAATAAATCTTAAAATAAATAAATAAAAAGAATGCTGACAAAAGTTCAGAAGTGGGTCAAACTAATAGTGAGAAAGTTGGAGGGATATACTGGTAGCAGAAATATAAATTGGCTCAATAACTCTGTAGACCGATTTTGGCAATGCCTCCTTACACTAAAAACATGTATGCCCTGTGATTTAGCAGTTCTAGGTCCAATGGTCCATCCTTTCGGAGAAGACATGTACAGCAGATGTCAGGACAGCCTGTCACAGAGGAAACCAACTAGAAGTTTATCAGCACAAGGTAACTGAGCAGGGACAGTTGTGACCACTTCCATTGTACAGATGAGGAAACTGAGGTTCAGGTCACCTAGTGAGTGAGTGACTGATAAGCTCTATCTCAAACCCTGCTGCTGAGAAAGGAATTCCCCCGCTTATGGGCCAGATGCTCTGAAACTGCACACATACGATCTCATTTAACCTTCTCAGCTGCCCCAGTGAGATTAGCATCACCCCCATGCAGCTGTGACAGCCGTGTGTCAGAGACACTGGATACACTGCCCGAAGGGTCACAGTGTGTAGACCGTGGTCCGAGGGTTCCAACGTGTCTCAAGTCATCTTGTCATGCCATCAAGCCTGAACTGTGGCTGCTCCAGGTTTCCCTGTCCCTCCCTGCTCCTGCCCCAGCCTTTGTGGCTAAGAGTCATATAGTTCATCCTTGCCCGTGTAGATGGAGACCATGCGCCTGCTTCCTGGTACCCAGGCACCATCCAAACTATTTAGTCACCAAGGTTTGAGATAGCACGTGCTCTTGCTTTTTGTTTCTTGCTTTTTAAGCTGCAACCCCTGACCTTTTACTAAATGATCTCTTTCTCCTCTCTGCCTCTTGCACAAGTGTAGCTCTAGTTTAGCGCAGTCTTCATCGCGTCGCCCTTCTCTTCCCTTCCCTCTGCAGCCACAGTGTCAGGCCAGAAGCATCTGAGATGGTGTATAGGCCCACGGTTTTGTATTTACCAGGCCTGCCCCCCTTTATAGACTCTTGCTTCCATTTGCTTTGCTGTCTTGCTCTTTGGTAAGACAGGAGAGATCATGGCTCCCATTTTACAGGAGAAAAAGAGTAGACTGGCAGGGGACATGACCAGGTCCCCACAGAGAGCGAGCTTGTGTGTGTTGGGGATGCCAACCAGATCTCCCAGGCTTTCCAGTGTAATCATTGCACTGTGTGTGTGTGTGTGTGTGTGTGTGTGTGTGTGTGTGTGTGTGTGT
>OU015754.1:45763544-45823903 GCA_907169655.1 Acomys percivali | reverse complement strand
TTATTATTATTATTATTATTATTATTATTATTATTATTATTATTATTCATTTGCCTCTAATATTTTGTTTTTATTATTAAGTCGACAGCAGAGGAACCAGCAAGCCGGAAGCTCACTGCCACCGTCTCTTTCCTAGCTGCTCTCCTGCCTTTGACAGAAGCTTTTTGCTTTGCCAGGGAGTGCAAAAGCAGAGCAGGGAGGCCCTGAGCTGCTGAAAGCTGCTGTTGACATTTCATCATGGCATGACCTGGTGCTGGTTTTGGCAACACTGAGAAGGTCATTCTTAGACATAGGTCCCTAGCCAGCCAGCAAAAGGCACATGGTGAACTATGTGTGTGTGTGGGGGGGGGGCACGGGTATGTTCAGCACACCAAATATAACACACTAAACACATACTCTGTGGTGTCTATACCAAACCAGGCTCTGTGCAATTGCTATAAACAAAGAATAATCCTGCTGTTAGGGCTCAGAAGGAGTCTGAAGTAGACACACACAAAAAGGCAATGGGACTTCTGGTGGTGGCCATGCTGCAGGAGGGAGCCGAGATGACTCATCTTTAATGAGTCAGTTCTAGGTCAGACAGAGACAGAGGAAGCTATGGACACAGTACAGCCTGTTCAAAAGCAGTTCAGAAAAACCCAGCGTGGCCCAGGAACTGCAAGTTATTACAAAGAACACCATAGTGGGGTGGGGGTGGGTTGTGTATGTGACTCTGTGTGTGTGTCTGTGTGTGTGTGAATGTGTGTTGTGTGAGTGTGTGCATGTGTGTGAGTGTGTGTTGTGTGTATGGGTGTATGTTTGAGTGTGTGTATATGTGTATGAGTGTATGTGTGTGTGTGTTAGTGTGTGTGTATGAGTATGTTGTATGAGTGTGTGTGTGTGTAGAAATGGGTGACAGTCGCAGTTTAGTCACTGACATTGGGTTATGACATTATTTACAGGACAGATTTCCTTTGTCCTTGATAACCTCATCAGTAAAATTTTTTTTTCTTTTTTGAGTATTTTCTACAGTGGAACAATCAGCTAATGCCTGTCTGTCTGTTCACAGAGAGGGAGAGACAGTTGCAAACCCTAAGAATGCAGGCGCAAGGGTCTGGGGTAACAATTCTCAAGTGTCTGGTTGCGTTAGAATCAGTGATGGCTTTTGGTTTGGTTTCGGTGCTGAGGGTGGGACCCCAGGACTTTACATATGACCGGTAAGCACCCTACAACAAGCTACACCTCCACCTTTTTTTTGTACTCTATTTTGAGACAGGGAGTCTCTCCATTTTCCATGGAATGTGTGACCCTCCTGCCTCGACTTCCGGAGTACCTAGAATTACAGACCTGTGCCAGCAGGACTGGGTGTGAGGGCTTATAAACAAAGAGCAGCTTGCTGTTCCTCACGCCTCACCCCTGCCTAAGTCAGGAGGGCTGGAGTGAGTCCCCAGATTTGCATTTTTAACAAGTTCCAGCTGCTGCTGCTGCTGTTGCTGCCGCCGCCCTGGGACCTCCCTCACAGTACAAGTGGCCCTGAAGAACAAAGGCAAGCTTTGTGGACTCTGGTCACAGAGGTCAGAGACCCCACACAGAGCAGAGCCCAAGAATCTGGTAGGATCTGTTCCCCAGGACCCCATGTCTATGGGGTGGACACGGGTAGAACAGATCCGGGGGGGGGGGGGGGGCTGCCTATAAATCACAGGCTACACAGAGGCCCCACCCCCGCTCAAGCTCAGCTTTTCTGGTTTGAATTTGCACACCCTGAGCAGGTTTTCACTAGGGTTGGCTGGTCAAAGTCCAGCTTTAGAACCTAACTGCCCACCGCGGGAGACAGGATCCCCCCTCCCCCAGGGCGCAGAGCAGGGAGAGGAAACCCTGTGAGCTGACGCACAAACAGTCTGAGCTCACAGAGGCTGCCAGGCTCGCATCGACCAGCAATTATTTCTTGTAAATTGCTTTCCGGGTTACGTTCAGAACATGTACGTGTGAGTCCCTGACAACAAACACGCAGAGGACACGGCGGGGGGGGGGGGGGGGGCTAGCTGGGGAGTGGGCTCTTGGCGAAGGGGAGCCCCAGTCTGTATCTTCAGCCAAAATTTAGAGAACGTTGAATATTGGAACTTAGAACTATTAGAATCTCCCACTCCCCTTTATAACATTTTGCCAGATGGCAGTCTGGCCTCTTTTTCAAACATTCACTTGTATCTATTCAACAATGATTGATAATGGTTCTTTGCCAGACTCCATGAGGTCCACAGTCTGTCTGTAAGAAGATGGTAGCAAGGCTGGAGAGACAGCTCTTCCGTTAAAAGCATTGGCTGCTCTTCCAGAGGACACAGGTTCAATTCCCAGCCACTACATGGTACCTTCCAACTGTCTACAATGCCAGTCCCAGGGGATCCAATGGCCTCTTCAAGCGTCACATACACACATGTGGTACACAGATACACACGAAGGCAAAAGAACTATACACACAAAACAAACCTTTTTTAAAAAAAGAAGAAAGAAAGAAAAAGCAACAGTAGCTCATGCCTATAGGCCTGCCATGGTGTGCTGCTATTGGCATGCTATAGGCACACTATAGATGTCTGTAGGCGATGGCTAATCTGGCCAGGGACTTCAGGCCGGAAATGGTGTCTGAAACAAGTCCTGAACGTACTAAAACAAATACTGACATATGACAGGAGTTTTGTGGGTGCAAGCGAACAAGGTTGGGGGGTAGGGGAGGTCACGCCAGAAGAACCACAGATGAGGGGACAGGCAGTTGGGAGTAGCTCTCTTTGGGTAACAAGGTGAGTTAATGGCAAGACATGGCACTGGTGCTGGGAAGCGGGCCCCGTAGCCTCCCTCTGCCCTTTGAAGAGGTCGGATTTTAACTGGACAGTAATGGGGAGACACAGAACAGCAGTTTATGGGAGAACTTGTTCTACATTTCATGACATATAAACCTGCAGGGCTCTCTGCTTTGGGGAACCTGTTGAATTCCTGCCCTGGGGTGGGGGTAGGGGGCTCAGAATAGCTCAGAAGTCTATAGGACAGCAGTGGCTTATCTGCCCCTCAAAATGACTCATGCCCTAGATGCCTCCTCATCACGGAGGCCACCACTACACTCTCCTTCATGTGCTCAGGGGCAACTGAAACCAAGCTGTAGGCAAGTGTCCAGGAGAGCCACATGTGGGGCACTCCCAGGATTTCGAGTGGCTCCTGGCACACCTTGGCACACCTCCTGCACGTCCCCACTGGATGTTCCACGGGGGTGGGGGGTGGGGGGTTGTTGCTTGAGCACATGCTGTGACCCTGCTTGGGATGGACCCTATCCATAAGGACTCACTAAAAAGAAGAGTAAGTTTGACCTATGAAACCCCTAAAAACAGTCAGAGTTGTCAGGTAAATGTAGTGTGTCGGGTGAGGACCATTAGACTGCAGATTCTAACACCAGAGAGAAGAAATCATCTGGAATCCTTTGTGGAAGACGGCTAGCTGAGTTTGAGCTGGACGGAACAGGACAGCAGTTGATAGTCTCAAACTGAGCAAAGTGTGTCTTTTGTTAATTTGTTTATGAGACAGGGTCTGAGTAAGCCAGGCTGGCGATTTGCTGCTGTTTCTGTATACCAATTGTTGGGATTACAGGTATGAACTACCACATCTGGCTTTGACTTCATATTTTAAAGATGGGACCGTCTAGAGCGGAGGTTGCGGCAAGATGGAGGGTTTAAGGGCACTGGCTGCTCTCCCAGAGAACCCAGTTTCGGCTGCTAGCACCCACATGGTGGCTTACAGTTATCTGTAACTACCTTTCCAGGGACTCAGTTACACACGAGGGGTACATACATGTAGGTGAACACTCGTGCACATAAAAGAAAAATTATTAAGACTAAAAGCAAAGATGGGACCATTTCTAGCTCCACCCTGGACCACAGCAGCCAACACAGTTAACAATTTTTTGCGCTGAGTTTTGGGAACAAAGAAATAAAACCATCTTAATTCCTGTCCTCGAGAGACCTCCCAACCTATTGGGAAGGACTAGTAAATTAAATAGATGGTGACATTATAGTGCGAAGAAGATTTCTTCCTTCGCAAGTTCAGGGCAAGATCGGCGCGCGGTGCAGCGAGGGCTCCATCTCCGCGTGCCTTTCTCTTCGGAGAAGGAGCTCCCTTTGTGTCTTCCCCCGCCTCACTCCTGGTTCCTTCACCCCACCTCTCTCCTGGTGCGTTTCCATGGAGACCGCAAGCCCCTCGAAGCTTCCGGCGTTTCCGCACCCCTCCCCCCTCGCCATCTCTCTTGGCTGCAGATTCCCTCTAGGATTGATAATATCCAGAACTTTCCCCAGGCAGGAATTATTATCCGCATTCGGTTATCAGTGAAAGCTGAGACCGTGACATTAAGCGATGTGCTCCTGGCTCCGCCCGCCGCCAGTCTCAAGCCCGGACACTCTCCGCCATGCACACTGCAGCCTTCTGCGTGCCGGGCCTCCTCTCCATCCAACTCGCCTTATTTCTCTTTTTACCCTTCCCTATCTTTGGTAGTGCAATTTTTTTCTTATAAGAAAATCAGAACGTGTTCCGACTAAAACGACAAATGACGTGAAGTTCAATCCTTACATTAAACGTCTTTAAATCTATTCTTGGATTCGCTGTTTCAAGTCCTTTGTGAACTGAAAATAGTGCTGGATGATAAAGAGCTGCCAAAAAGCCACCTCAGAATGTCCCAGCCCCGATTGTGTTCAGGCAACAATGATAATCGCATCCTTGAGCCTTGCAATATGCCGGAGTGCGTTAAGAAAAACCACTGATGATCATGCCAAATTTACCCAACCCAGAGAGAATTTAGATACAAGTTACCAAAGTGGTTAGAACTGTAAGTCCAGGAGAACTTCAAAACCCGGACATATGGAAACGAGAATGTTCTACAAGGCTGTTTTCCAATCCTGTGA
The DNA here is from genome assembly GCA_907169655.1 of Acomys percivali. Lineage (NCBI taxonomy): Eukaryota > Metazoa > Chordata > Mammalia > Rodentia > Muridae > Acomys > Acomys percivali. Next base: position 45,818,990 of record OU015754.1, on the reverse strand, counting down.
GCCAGTTTTGGCTTCTACACATTAATTTGCAGGTGTTGCTCTTACATGGGAACAGATGAGGGGACTGTGGAAACGTTGACACACGTATTATATGTCATCTGTTGTCATTCAATGAACATACGGAGCTGCAGGCAGAGTTTGGAATGTTGAGAGCTTACACGTCACGCAGAGGCCCTGCGTTCAGTTTCCAGCCCTCACACGGTGCCTCACAACCACCTCTAACTCCAGCTCTACAGGATCTGAAGCAATGTAAGCCCTCCTTGGCTGCTGCACATTGCTGGGTACACACACACTAAACAATAAACATCAGAGAAGGGTGTCTTAGATTTTTTTTCCTCAGCCCCCTCCCCCTCCCCTTTGTCACGTTGATTGTGAAATGGTCTGTTGCTAGCATAGGTGATATGAAAAGTCTGGGCCTCCTGGGCTTGATTCTAATCTCAGAATCCAGTGGGTCTGATGTTCTTGCTCTGTCCCTCTGCAAAGTCCAAGTCTGGTGGCCAGTACAGGGTGGGGACTAAGGTCAGAAGGGTCCTAGGCCCCTAAGGACCAGCAGCTGTCTCTGCTGCCTGCCTCACCCCTGGGGCTTATCCATAGAGCTACAGCCTGTAGCTCACCCTGTCTCAGCTTTTCCCACTTCGCCCAGCCAGCTGCCTTCGGGTCATTTTTTTTTTTTTTTCACTACTCATATTCATGGCATTATTTTTCTTCCCTTACTTCCAACTACACCACTTTGTCAATGTCTCCGGAATAAGGTGGGAGCAGAGGACCCAACCTGACCCCTCTTCACCTTTACCAGGCTCACAAGTCCCAAGCATCTTTTCCTTGATGCTCCCCACACTCCAGGCCAGACAGTGTTCCTCTCTCTGCAGGTTCTGTCTGGTACGAGCAGTTCTCTCCCTGATGGCCTCAGAGGAGGAAGCTGCTGACTCACCCCAGCCTTTGAATAAGCCTCCTGGGGAGTTGTAAACAAACAAGGACGGGGTGAGATAAGCACCTCCCCTCCAATGAGTCCTGCTCTGTGAACTACTGTTTATTGGGCTTACTTTGAGAGGCTTGGGAGACCTCAACACAAACACATCACCTAGAGGCCTCCCCCCAGCACCGAGTCCTTCAGTTAACCTTCCACACTCTATGACTGCGCCTTGGGAGCCCCCACAGGCAGCGGGAGCAGAATGACTAACAGGTGGAGTTGGGTGTGTGCAGGAGAGATCAGGGGGACTCTCAGGTGATGGTCTGATGACCCTCCCCACCCACTCCTATGAAGTAACACCAACCAACCACATCCTATGTTGGGAATGGCTTCACATGACGCGGGGAGGACTGTGTTCCACAACAGGGATCCGTGGGTTCTGATGGGAACCCGCTTCACAAAATGAAACAGAGCATTACATGTTCCTGTGAGTTCTCACACGTGTGCGGACATCACCAGTGCCACCCATGTGCTACTCAGACAATTGGGTCTCAGCCCACACAGTCTATAGGGTTTCTTTGAGCCGGCGCCTCATCTTGGTGTTAGAATGTGATGGTTGAAGCCGGGTGGTGGTGGCACATGCCTTTAATCTCAGCACTTGGGAGGCAGAGATAGGAGGATCTCTGTGAGTTCAAGGCCAGCCTGGTCTACAGTGATCGTCCAGGCCAGCCAGGGCTACACAGAGAAACCCTGTCTCAAAAAACAAAAACAAACAAACAAAGTGTAATAGTGGTTCCTTTTAGTTTCAAATTGCCTCCCATTAGAATCACTTGAGTGGGAGCCTCGCCTGAAGAACCGCCTTGGGGAGATCAACTCCACATGCGGCATCTTGGATAAAAAAGGGGGTCGGCAAAGGGATGATTATTCACCATTTGCTCCACTGGCCTTCCCTCTGGTTGGTTTAACCTGCTGCTGCTGCTGATTCATCTGCTGATGTTAGAACCAATATTTCCAGTTTCCATCAGGGACTAGGCAGCAGCTGCTCTCCAGCAATCTACTGGGTTTTCAGAGACAGACTGGGACTGTGGAGAAAACCAGCCTCTCCCATTGAACAACAAACCAGCTTTGCAGCCTCTATATATAAATTCATATTAATTGTATTGGTAGTGTTCCCTTAGAAAACCCTGAGTGGTCTGCCCCCTGAGTGGTTGAAACAAACAGCTCAACTATTGTAAGGGTCTGAAAATGGCTAAAGGAAGACCCCAGACTCAAATAGTATGCAAAAACAAAGAGTATTTATTCTGCAGAAACAGCCTGCATGCAGGGGTCAACCATCCATACAAAATGGCAGTGACCTCTAGGAGGAGCTCACAGGCTCTTTAATTTTATTTTTTTAATTTAATTTTGGTTCTTCAAGACAGGGTTTCTCTGTGTAGCCTTGGCTGTCCTGGACTCACTTTGTAGACCAGGCTGGCCTTGAAATTACAGAGATCCGCCTGCCTCTGCCTCCCAAGTGCTGGGATTAAAGGCGGCGTGCACCATCACCGCCTGGTTCACAGGCTCTTTTAAAGGCTTCTAGGGAAATCCTATCTGCGGCTATGTTTGTTACTCTAACTGGGTTTGGCCAGTGCCAGGGGAGGCTACATGACTCCAGTTGGGATTGGCCTGTACCTGTGGAGGCAGGCTGGTGCTCATGGAGGCTATGTGACCCTAACTTGGATTGGCTGGCATCTGCAAAGGCTGGCCGATGCCTGTGAAGGCTACGTGACTCTAGCCATGGGCCTTTTAGCAACGTCCAATCCTCTCACTATACAGTGTCCAACAATAATGTACTGTGATAGAAAGGGATGTTTACCACATCACTTAGACACTCAGCACTTGAGAGGTGGAGGCAGGAAGATCAGGAGTTCAAGGTCATCCCTGCCTACACATGGAGTTTGAGGCCAGCCTGGAACACATACAAACTTGTCTCAAAAACAGAAACAAGTGGCTGGAGAGACAGCTCAGAGGTTAAGAGCACTGGCTGCTCTTCCAAAGGTCCTGAGTTCAATTCCCAGCAACCACACGGTGGCTCACCATCATCTACAATGAGATCTGGTGCCCTCTTCTGGCCTGCAGGTGATGTGCAGGCAGAACATTGTATACATAAATAAACAAATCTTAAAAAACAAAAGCAAAAAACAAAACAAACAAACAAACAAACAAAAAACAGGAACAAGGGTGCTGGAGAGATGGCTCAGAGGTTAAGAACATTGACTGCTCTTCCAGAGGTCCTGAGTTCAATTCCCAGCAACCACATGGTGGCACACAACCATCTATAATGTGATCTAATGCCCTCTTCTGGCCTGCAGGCATACATGCAGGTGAGCACTGTATACATAATAAATTTTTTTTTTAAATCTTGAAAAAAAAAGAAAGAAAGAAAACTAAGCTGGGCATGGTGGCACACACCTTTAATCCCAGCACTCGGGAGGCAGAGGCAGGTGGATCACTGTGAATTTGAGGCCAGCCTGGTCTACAAAGTGAGTCTAGGACAGCCAAGGCTACACAGAGAAACTCTGTCTGGAAAAACTAGGGCGAAGGGTGGGGGACGGAACAGAAACAAGACAAAAAGTAAGGAGGAGAGAAAGGAAGATATCCAAACAGAACGTACCACAAAGATGTCTATCATCAGCCCCTGTGATGGTCACTGCTGGTCACTAATGCACTATGGGCTCTTGTCCACTGCAGACACCTGCAGTAATCTCTGACCGTCCTTGCCTTCCTGCTTAATTCCCACCAGACTCAAAGTCCAGTTGGGGCATGAACTTGGCCAAATCTAGGCTCACACAGGATCAGAGGATAGCATCATGGATTCCTCCAAAGAAGAAAACAATTAGGCTGAGGGAAGACCCAAAGCCATCTATCCACCTTAGCAGTCAAGGATCTTGAACCAGATGATAGCCCATTTTACAGATGGAAAGACTGAGGCTGTGGAAGATTTATTTGCCCTCACCCAGCCTCACAGAAATAGAGGAGCCCCGTAGGCTTTGAAATGGGTAAGAGTTGGTTTTCTTCCCCCTTGGCAATAGCTCTTGCTAGGGGTGTTTGCTTGGAGAAGGTTTTCAAGATTCATTTACATTCCCCGGGACTCTGGAGATGGTGTTTGATCTGAAGAGACTCCTATGCAGAGAGCCACAGTCGCCACCAGCATCAGCACTCATCTTCAACATCATCACAGCGTTCCTTTCCGCTCATTGGAGCCTCACAGAATCTCAGTCTGAGGCTCAGAGTGTTTTCCTGGTTGTGGTAAATTCACAGGGCCTGCCAGAGCCAGCAATCCGACCCAGGGCTCCTGTTTCCAGAGTCTGTTCTAGCGTCTGGCCCCTCAGAGCCTCACACAGGACATGCCGGCATCACACAGAGCATCAAGGCAGGAAGAGAGGCCTGGGCCATGTTTACACCCTGTCACTCTTGTCATTGGCAGGAAAGCTGAGTTCCTGAGGGACGTGAGAACTGTGCTTCATCGCACGGCACTGCTGATGAGGTCCACACACAAGAGCTCGGGTTTGAACGCAGTTAGAGGTGTTCAACCTCGGCATCGTGGAGTTTGTTTGAAAGCCAAGTGACTAAGATGGACATCAGATGTTGGTACAGGAGCTGGCTGAGGGGTGGGCTCCCGTGAGAGGAAAGGGCAGTAGAATGGCTAGAAAGGAACGCTTTGCCCCTCCAGAAAACTCTGTCCTCTCAAAATCAGGAAATGTCTGCACATGTTAAGAATCAAGTATCCTCTCCTGGTTGGAATTGATTGGCACAGACTTAAATTTGTGAGTTATTGGATTGCGGGGTGGGGTGGGGGTGGAGCCTGAAGGTAATTAGACTTAAGTAGGCCAAACATGTGCAGGCCAACAAGCTGGACAGTCTGTGACTGTTAGCACCTTGACCTGAGGCCCACACCTCCACACCTGGAAATTTCCATATGCTTTTGCCCTGTCCCCAGTCCTTCCAGAGGCAGCTGAGACAGCACCATGAAACTCTGGTGACTCTCATACCAGGTGGGATTCTCCTCTGGTCTCCCAGAAGCCCCCACAGCTTCTGTGTCGTGACATTGGCCACACTGGCTCTTAGGACCTTCTGTATCTGTCTTGTCCATTGCAATCCGTTAGCTCCCATGCATGGACAGTGGCTATCTGAAAGAGTAGAGGGAGAAATGGAGAAAAAAAAAATGCCCAGGAAAAGCCAGCCTCATCTTAGCTCCTCCTCTCTCTGCACCCCCTGGAGTCCAGGCTGAGGGACAGCCGGCTTCATCTTACCCAGTCCAGAACTTGGCTTCAGACCAGATTTCTCTAGTAATGAATCAGTCACATCCCCAAATAACTCTGGCTAAGTGCCCTGCTTCCGACCAAACTCAAGGGTCCTGAGTTGCAGAGATGCTGTCTCCCTCCGCCTCCCCGCTGCAACCACTATGCCCAGTGTTCCATGGGCCACTGCCAGCACTCAGGGACATTACCCAAGAGCATCACACAGTTAGAATGCACGCTGTGTAGGCCCTGACATCACAGAGTACTTAAGGCCCTGGATTGGGCGGACACCGGAAACATTTCCAAGAAGAGCAGACAGTAATGGGGAACAAGGCGGGCAACATTAATGGACGGTACGTTGGTGCTGCCTCCTCTCCCTCCTCTTCTTCCTGTGTGCGTGTTTTTTTGTTTGTTTGTTTGTTTTCGAGACAAGGTTTCTCTATGTATCCTTGGCTGTCTTAGACTTACTTTGTAGACCAGCCTGGCCTTGAACTCACAGAGATTGCCTGCTGGGTAAAAGCTTCCCAGGCCAAGCTTAAACTCACTGTGTAAACAGCTGTGACCTTGACCTTGCGATCTTCCTGCGTCCATCTCCCTAGTGCTGGGATTATAGTCATGGGCCACCATGTCAGTTTTATGGGGTCCTGGGCATTGAACCCAAGGCTCTGTGCATGCTAGGCAAGCACTCTACCAACCAAGCTAGAGCCTCAGCTGCACCAATTGGTTCTTTAAGGAGCCCTTTCAGGGCACCGGGCTAGGGCATGTTGGAGACTCACACTGAATCCCTGACATGTAACTAAGCAAGGAGGGTGCCAGGACATCTGGAAGAAGGCTTTTTAGGGACTTACATTCCAGAACATGCTAACGTTCTGACACGCTATGTTCCAGAGTTGCAGGACCTCCTGCCCCACCCATACTCCACGCCATCAGCCAGCGATACAGCTAAAATGTCTTCCACTGCAGGCATTTATTCTTCTCTTCACTCCGTAGAGCAGTAAGTTTAATGTTTTGGGGGAATGTAAACCTCTTTGAAGAAAACATTAAAACTGATAAAAATGTATGGTCCCTTCTCCCTGGGGAGAAATATACATGTTAAATTTACATACCACTTCACATATTCAATGACTCTTGGCTGCATCCTTACACTCTAAGAGCTATTTCATTTCACCCTGCCTTGATCCAGAGGACATTTTAAAATAAGTCAAACTCATCAGGTTTAAGACAAGTCAAGAGGAGACTGGATTAAAAAACGCGGTAGGAACTAAGTAGAGCCTGGGATGAGACTGGCACATACCACTGCGACCGACACAGCTAAGTTTGTGTCATATATTTAGCTCTGAAGACTCTAGCAACCAAGGTAAAAAAGGAAAGGTGTCACACGGGTCACGGTGCTCATGAGATAAAAACAAACCACTTATTCCTCAGAAGATGCACAGTAGGTCTCAGTATGGCAGACCGATGAGATCCCCTTCTGAAAGCCTGAAGGCTGACAAAGGACAGGCCTGAGAAGATCCTCCCACACAGGCAGAGCGACCGATGGCTTTGCCTGGAACTCTCCTGGTTTTAGTGCAGCCCACACTCTAGGCAACTGAGAAGGCTGGTCTCACTTCTTTAATATAAATTCTTATTTAGTTATTCATTCATTCACTTGTTTATTTATTATTTATGTGTATGCATTGGTGTTTTGCCTGCATGTATGTCTTTGTGAGGGTGTCAGATTTCTTGGAACTGGAGCTACAGACAGTTTTGAGCTTCCATGTGGGTGTTGGGAATGAACCCCGGTCCTCCGGAAGAATGGTCAGTGCTCTTAACCACTGAGCCATTTCTTCAGCCCTGACTGGCCTCATTTTTGAGTTACAGTTCGACCAAGGCTTATGTGTGGGCCAGTGAGATGGCTCAGCAGGTAAAAGCACTTGCTGCCAAGCCTGATGGCCTGAGTGTCACCTCCAGGACCCTCAAGAACTGACTTGCTCAAGTTGTCCTTTGACCTCCACAAGCATGCTGTATGTAGCATCACATGTTTGTTTTTTTAATATTTTTATTTTATGTATCAGGTTTTTGCCTGCATAAATGTCTCTGCACTGCTTGCATGTCTGATGCCCATGGAAGGCAGAAGAGAGGTTCAGGTACCCTGGAATTGAAGTTACGGATGGTTGTGAGCTGCCATTAAGTGTTGGGAATCAAACCCAGGTCCTCTGGAAGAGCAGCCAGTGGTCCTAACGGCTGAGCCATCTCTCCAGACCTCCCCTCTCAGAGTTTTCTAAAAGTTATGGAAGCCAGGAGTATAGCCCGGTGGGAAGAGAATATGTTTACCACACCAAGAGTCTCCATTCCATCCCCAGTGTGGGGGGTGGGCACGGGGTGGGGGGAGGGGAGGGGGCACAACCACAACCAAACTCCTTCATCTTAGTCAAGTCTGCAAAATTGTAAATAATGAAAATTATTCTTGGGTTTTTTTTTTTCCTGCTTTTGCATTTGTTTGGTTTTTGGTTATTATTGAGACAAGATTTCATGTAGCCCAGGCTAGCCTAAAACTCTTTAAACTGCTCATCCTCCTGCTTCTACTTCCCAGATGCTGTATTACAGATGTGCACCACCACACGCAGCTCAAAATCCCATCTGTGACGTCTCTCACTATTTACCCATGAAGTAAAGCACAGCACTGTCACCAACCAGGCACAATTGTTTCTTCTCCATCCATGGAATAGACTACAGTTCCCTTGGTGTGAGAAGTAATGAAAATGCTGGCTTGCTCAAGGGTAACACCACTACAACCATCGTCAGCGTGCAAGATGCACACACATGAAGGAATTTAAGAGGCTCCTTGACACTGGGACTCACTCACGGAAGGGACAGTCTTTCCTCTGCCTTGATACACTCTCTTTGATGGGTACATGCCATGTAGTTAGTGTAAAATCCATTCTTCTATTTCTGTCTCTCTCTAGTCTTTCGATAGCAAATATAATTGATTTTCTGTAGCTAAAGAAAAACTGTATCTAGCTTAAAAAATTGTTATAAGAATTAAAAAGACTATGCCCGGCATGGTGGCGCATGCCTTTAATCCCAGAACTCAGGAGACAGAGGCAGGCGGATGTCTGTGAATTCAAGGCTAGCCTGGTCTAAGCGAGTCCAGGACAGCCAAAGCTAACACAGAGAGACCCTGTCTCAAAAACAAACAAAGACTAGGTATTGTGGCTGTGACTGCTGTGGCTGACAGGTCACTTGGGTTGGGTTTGGTCCTCCGGCACCAGCTTACAAAGAGTAATCTCCAAGTATATGAAATACAGGTAGAGCCGGGCAGTAGTGGTGCACACCTTTGATCCCAGCACATGGGAAGCATAGGCAGGCGGATTTCTGTTAAGTTTGAGGCCAGCCTTGTCTACAGAGCAAGTTATAGGACAGCCAGGGCTACACAGAGAAACAAAAATAATAATAAGAGCCGGGTATGGTGACACATGCCTTTAATCCCAGCACTCCGGAGGCAGAGGCAGGTGGATCGCTGTGAGTTCAAGGCCAGCCTGGTCTACAAAGTGAGTCCAGGACAGCCGAGATAACATAGAGAAACCCTGTCTCGGAAACAAAACAAAATTAAAAAAAAAAAAACACCAAAAATAATAATAATATATAAAAAATAAATAAGTTGGGCAAGGTGGCTCACACTTGTAATCCCAGCACTTGGGGAGGCAGAGGCAGGGGGATCACTGTGAGTTCGGGGCCAGCCTCGTCTACAAAGCAAGTCAAGGACAGCCAAGGCTACACATAGAAACCCTGTCTCAAAAAAATAAAATAAAATAAAATTTTTACAAAATTAAACACAAGAGCCAGGCGGTGGTGGCACACGCTTTTAATCCCAGCACTCGGGAGGTAGAGGCAGGCGATCACTGTGAGTTCGAAGCCAGCCTGGTCTACAAAGGGAGTCCAGGACAGCCAAGGCTACACAGAGAAACCCTGTCTCAAAAAACCAAAAAAATAAACACAAGTTGTTTATTTTGTGTCTTTAGATTTCTGGTTTGTTTACTTTTTTGAAACAAGGTTTTATGTAGCCCAGGCTGGCCTTGAACTCCCGAGCCTCTTGCCTCAACCCTCTGAGTGCTTGGATTATAGGCATATGGCACCACGTGTAGAACTGAGGATGGAATGCAAGGTGTCATACTTGCACTCCACCAACTGAGCTACAACAGTCCCAGCCCATCTCTCCTGTACAGTAATTCTGCACAGAAGCTCTGTTGGGAATTGCAAAAAAGACAGGCTGTAGGGGCCAGCCCTCTGTACTCATAAAGGACAACAGAGGCTCCCTCAGACTTTTCCAGAGTGGGATACGTTCAGTGGGAGAGTGGGCCGTGTGGCCTTGCCCCTCTCACCAAACACACCCAGACGGCAACAGCTCCTGAGTGCCCGGTGTTTAGACTGCCCGGCTCCCTTCCCTGTGGCTAGATGGCCCATGGGGGCAGCCAGCCCTGGCTGGCTGGGATCTGTCTGGAGGACTGGCACCCTGGGCTGTGTGCCAGAAAACCAGCCACAAACCGATGAGCCACAGAAAGTGAAAACATGACACTGTGGAATGCTGTGCAGATGTGAGGGGCTGGGATTAGCTCACCGAGGTGAGTTGAGAGGTTGGAGAGACCAGAGCTTGGACCGTGCCTGCAGGGAAGGAGGGGGCAAGTGGGATTGATTCACAGGCTCAGAGCAGAATATACCTGACACTATTCCCCAGAGGCTTAGAAACAATGGCTAGACACCCACTGCGGCGGACATTCTAGGAAAATGGCCAAAGTCTGACCTAACTGTCAGGACAGCACCTTCTGCGCTACAACTTCACACTGCTGTGGTCATCAACCACTTACCTCTCTCCCAAGACTCAGTTCACGCGCCTGTTAAATGGGAATACCATGACATGCCTCTACTGTAAGCTTGCACCGAGGATCAGATAAGATGACTGACACTTCTACACGGTATTTCATTTACGTCAGGTCCTTTTCAGCATGTTGTGTGTATATATGCAAACGTCATCCTCACACTAACCCAGGGAAGGGATTTCTGGTTTGTTTGTTTGTTTGTTTGTTTGTTTTTGTTTCTCTGTGTAGCCTTAGCTGTCCTGGACTCGGTTTGTGATTTGTTTTTTTTAAATCCTCACTTTCGAGGTGATAAAATAGCAGTTCAGAGAGGCTAAGTAACTTGCCCCCAATCACACAACTAATACGTCGTGGAGACAGGACTGAACTTCCAATGGAGACCATTGCTCACGGATCTGCTATTGCCTGCGTCTCCATGAAGTACAGTCACTTTCTTGCACCCAAGAAATGCCCTCTCTCTATCAGCTGCCAGCATCACAACTGCATTTTAACAGCTTTATTGGGTTATATTTTGCACGTTATGATTACATTCTGGCTATTAGGGACTCTTTCTGACACCAAGTCTAAAACCCCTCACATCAGGCCTCTTGTCTGTGGTTTCTGGTATGACCCCCAGAGTTTGTCGAGCGCCGGGCTTCTCCCTTGCATCTGTAGAGCCTCGAAGAGATTTGCAGTAACAGCCCAGCCTGCCTAGCGTGGCTGCAGCTAGCTTCCTTCCTGTCTGCTGGTGACTCAGCCATTAGCCTAAATGATGGGATCATGGAATTGACAAGCCTCTGACAGACCCCAGAACCACTCGCTGCAGGTCTGGAGCAGCTGCTTCCACGCCAGAGCCCAGCAGCTACATAAATAAACGACACAATTTGCAGGGTGCAGCGTAAAATAAAGACGTAGGGTGTACTAGTGCCCTCCATTTCTGTTGCTGTAATAAGACACAGTGACCAGAGCGCAACTTGGGGTGGGGGTGGGGAAGGGGGGATGGTTTATTTGGCGCACACGCCCACGTCATACCGCATCACTGAGGGAAGCCGGGGGTCAGAGCTGCAGGCGGGAGCTCAGGCGGAACCAGAGAGGCTCCAGTTAGGTTGTCTCTGCGTCCTGGGTGACAGGACTACCTATAGCCCTAATAGCTTCCGGTGGTTGGTAAGCTTGCTTTGGGGAAGTAGGAATTTTACAATCACTGCCAGCCACAGTAGGCCATGTGCCACTGAGAGAGAGAAAGAAGCCTTAAAGACTCTCTAGCACAGTGGTTCTCAACTTTCCTAAAGCTGCAACGCTTTAATTATAGTTCCTCATGTTGGGGAGACCCCCTTGTTCCTACTTCACAACTGCAATTTTGTTACTGTTAGGAATTCTAATATAAATATCTGTGTTTTCCCGATGGTCTTAAGTGACCCCTGTGAAAGGGTCGTTTGACCTCCAAAGGGGTCATGACCCACAGGTTGAGAACTGATAAGGAGTTTTAGTCCAAACTCCACCCTCTGCAAATGTAGAGAGGCCCCGAGTAGGCCTGGCATCTTTCGTGCATCTCATCCCATTTGCAGCCCATCCCACCAAGTGCCCACTAGAAGCTGAGTCTAGAAAGTACAAAACAAGCCGGGCAGTGGTGGTGCACGCTTTTAACCCCAGCACTTGGGAGGCAGAGGCAGGCGGATCTCTGTGAGTTCGAGGCCAGCCTGGTCTACGAAGTGAGTCCAGGACAGCCAAGGCTACACAGAGAAACCCTGTCTCAACCCCCTCCCTCATAACAAAAGAAACACTAGGCTCCGAGAAAGCTAAAGGCCGGCTGGGCTCTGGCCTCCTACATAATCCCTACATGCACTTGCTGGGCCTTAACCTGCTCTTCAGTCTGGTCTTTTTTTTTTTTTTTTTTTTTTTTCCTTTCTTTTGTTGTTTTGAAACAGGGTCTTGGGCTGGAGAGATGGCTCAGAGGTTAAGAGCACTGGCTGTTCTTCCAAAGGTCCTGAGTTCAATTCCCAGCACCCACATGGTGGCTCACAACCATCTATAATGAGGTCTGGTGACATGGAGGCAGAATACTGTATAAATAATAAATAAATCTTAAAAAAAAAAAAGAAAAGAAAAGAAACAGGGTCTTAAATTTGTATCTCCAAATGGCCTGGAACTCACCATATAGGCCCCTGAATCTGCAGCAATCCTCCCGCCTCTGCCTCCTGAGTGCTGAGATATGTGCCAGGTATGTGCCACCTCACCCAGCTTCAACCTGGTTTCTATAGGATTCTGAGCCACATTCCATTAGGGCACCAACTCTGAAGCCTGGGAATTTGTCTGCTTTGCCCAGGATCCTTCTGAGGCCCTAAAAGTGTTCCTTCCTTCTCACAGAGTCAGGGCCACTGGCAGGGGCAGCCTAGGCTCAGCTCCAGGCCTGCCACATACTCACTATGACTTTGGGCAAACTGTATCTGAGCCCCAATTTCCTCATCTGCAAAATGGGCTCCATGTTGCCTAGCCTTCCTCATAGAACTCGCTTCCAGGAGGTCCCTGCACACAGAAGGCAATTAGGTCACCGTTCTTACGGAGCCCTCAGCAGCTTCACGACCACAGCTTGCTGCCACTGATGTCTGGAGCCTGCTGGGGCCTCAGGGAACCTGATCAGAGGTCGTCAGTGGGTGGCGAGCAGGGGCAGCTGCTATTCCTGGAGTGATGGAACCCAGCTGGTTTCAGGTTCCCTCAGGGAACTATGGCCCAGGCAGCTGGCTAATCAGGTGAGCAGCATATCTGACCTCAGCCCGTTCTCCTGGGCTCTCCACGTGGCCACGCTGACAGGAAGGACTCTGGAGCACAGAGTGAGCTGCGGGGATACCACATCCCTCTGCAGCTGACCTTAGTCTTTACCTCATGTTCCCCAGAGTCTAGTCAATGCTCAGAGATGACGTGTATGCTGTTTGGTTCCTAACATCCAAATGGAAGGAAGCAGACAGGACTAAATCATAATCCCAGCTGCCATACTCACGGGGTCTGTTGTGTTTCTAGAAGCTACTTTCTGCTAAGCCTCAGTGTAGGCGGACCTTTGGCAACTTTATTGGGTTCTTTTTCCTCTCTCCCTCCACCATCCCTTCCACCCCTCCAGCACTAGGCAGGAGAGAAAGAAGGTTAGAGAGGAAAGGGGGTGTCAACATTGCTAGACTACTTCCTGCAGATTAGGTTTGTTGAGTGTCTTGGGGCATGTTTGCTCTTTGCTGTCAGGATAGCTCCAGCCGCCAACCAGTAACCCAGCAATCCAGCAAACAGAAGTAGGGGAGCAGTAGGTGCTGCCTCTCTCGGGGCTCTAGAATTTATATACTCTCTGAAGAGGTCCCAGAATTCCAAATGTAAACTACCTGCAGCTGGCAAAAATCACACCCCTGCTAGAGCAAGAGGCAAATCACAGTCAGCTGCTGTGGACAATCTGAAGCAGTCCCATGTCTCACAGCTGGGATTAAAACCAAACTGTATTCCCATAACATCTGTGTTGTTTTTTTTGTTTTGTTTTGTTTTTTCAAGACAGGGTTTCTCTGTGTAGCCTTGGCTGTCCTGGACTCGCTTTGTAGACCAGGCTGGCCTCGAACTCACAGCAATCCACCTGCCTCTGCCTCCCGAGTGCTGGGATTAAAGGCGTGCGCCACCACCACCCGGCTCCCTCTTTAAAAATACTCTGGTTTCCCTTCAGAGCGTATAAATCTTTTGCCTTTCCCTCTTTTCTTATAAAGTTAGCTGCCTTAGGTATTTCATTGCAACAAGGCAAAGCTGATAAATGCAGACACAAATGCCTCATCTGGCTTCTGTGTTTCAGATTTTTCGCACTAATTCCTATCTTATCTTACCTAGAATCCGTTCCTCCACTTCAGCCCCGGCCCTTGAGCACCCAGCTTGGCTTGCATGTGCCTGGGACTGAAAGGTCACCTCCTCCAGTTTCCCATTCAGCCAAGTAGAATGTTCTTCCTTCAAGTCAGCCTCTACAGTTGAGGTCTGTGTCCGCTGGGCCTAATTCTGCTCTCTGGATCTGTGTAGAACAAGCCTAGTTCCACTTCAGGGAGAAACCAGAGGGGTCAGGCATTGAGCCGGGCACCTCCTCCTCTAGCCCTTTAACCCCGACATTCGTCTTGAAAGCGAGCACTGTCTCGACTTCAGAGATGAGGAAAATAGGTTCAGAGAGGACAAAGGCTTTCTCTTTTGACAGTTTTTGTTTGTTTGTCTTGTCTGTTTTTGTTTTTTCCTATGTATCCCAGGCTGGCCCTAAACTATGTGGCCCCAACCTTACAGCAGCTCCCCTGCCTGAGTGATGGGGTTACAGGTATGTGTTACCACACCCAGCTAACATACTCCACTCATGTGACCAAGCAGTTCTCAAAAATGCTGCGGGTTCAGTGCTCAGCAGACTCGCTGGGAGATAGGATTTGTCTCCAGAGTTTTTCTTCCTGTCCTTTCCCTTCAGTGCACGTGCTCGACATTTATCTTTGCTGAGAGTAGAAATGAGTCACGATATTGTGCCTCAAAAATAACACCACCACCAAAATAACACCACCACCGAAGCTGTGGAGCCAGGATGCAGAGAGGGCAGTGTCCTGCTAAGGAGGATCTACCTTAGTCACCAGCACGGGCTCCTTGCCCAAGTGTTTATGACCCCACTGGGGTTTGTTTGAACTCTAAGTTTTCATTCACCAGGTCAAAAGTCCCTCTCATGGGGCTGAAGTGATGGCTCAGTGGTTAAGAGCACTGTCTGCTCTTCCAGAGGACCTAGGTTCAATTCCCAGCACACACATGGTGGCTCACAGCTGCCTGTAGCTCCAAGAGCTTACACCCTCACACAGACATACATACATACAGGCTAAACACCAATGCAAATAAAATAAAATTAAATAAATTATTTTTTTAAAAAAAGAAGAGGAAGAAGCTAGGCGCATACCTTTGATCCCAGCACTCGGAAGGCAGAGGCTGGTGGATTGCTGTGAGTTCAAGGCCAGCCTGGTCTACAAATCGAGTCTAGGACAACCAAGGCTACACAGAGAAACCCTGTCTCGAAAAACCAAAATAATAATAATAATAATAATAATAATAATAATAATAATAATAATAAAGAATCCCTCTCATTTAAACAGATGTCCCAGGAGAAGGGCATGGGGATGGGGGGAGGTGCAGAAGTCTCAGGACCTGCAAGAGGACAGAGTTCTTGATCTCTGTTAACCAGTAGCTATGAGGAGCAAAGATTGTCAGTTTGTGGGTGGTTTTTGGTTTTGGTTTTTGTGTTGTTTTTATTTTTATTTTTATTTTTATTTATTTTTTATTTCAAGACAGGTTTTCTCTGTATAGCCTTATCTGTTCTGGACTCACTTTGTAGACCAGGCTGGCCTTGAACTCACAGAGCGCTACCTGCCTCTGCCTTCCTGAGTGCTGGGATTAAAGACATGTGCTTCTACACCTGGCTTATTTTTTCTTTTTTGAGACAGTGCCTCCCTACATAGCCCTGGCTGTCTTGGAAATCCCTGTGTAGACCATACTAGCCTCAAACACACAGAGATCTGCCTGCCTCTGCCTCCCAAGTGCTGGGATTAAAGGAGTCTGCCACTATGCCTGACTTAATCATTAAGTTTTTTGGTTTGGTTTGGTTTGGTTTTTGAAACAGGGTTTCTCTGTGTAGCCTAGGCTGTCTTGGACTCACATTGTAGACAAGGCTGGCCTCAAACCCACAGAGATCTGCCTCCCTCTGCCTTCCGAGTGCTGGGATTAAGGGCATATGCCACAATGCCTGGCTCCATCAATTATTTTTTAAAAAATAACATTATGCAAGTGTGTGGTGTATACCTTTAACCCCCGTCCCCTCGGGAAGCAGGGGCAGGAGACTCTATGAGTTCGAGACCAGCCTGTCTACAAAGTGAGTATTCTAGGACAGCCAGGACTATGTAGGAAGACCCTGTCTGAAGAAACAAAGAGCCAGGCAGTGGCGGCAGTGCACAGCTTTAATCCCAGCTCTTGAGAGGCAGAGGCAGGTTGGTCTCTGTGAGTCTGTGGCCAGCCTGGTCTACACAGAGAGTTCCAGGAACGTCTCTACAGTGGGCCTGGCATTTGGAATGATTCAGTATTGGATACATTTTACGTGTTTATCTATCACCAAAGCCAAGACAAAATCCATGACAGAGCTGGAAGTAGGAAAGCAATTAGCCTTAAATCATCTTTCTTAACTCACATGCATCACCTGCGTTCAGTCCTTCCTCTGTCATTCTTAGTGCTCCAGGCATATGTGGCCTACTCAGATTCTTTGGCCATGAGGATATTAATATTGGTCTCCTGGCATTAAATGACCAAGCACATGTTTTAAGATGTGAGGGTGGCAAGCAGAGCATGGTGGCGCATGCCTGTGTTCCCAGCACTCAGCGGGGCAGAGGCGGGTAGATCTCTGTGATTTCAAGACCAGTCTGGTCTACACAGAGAAACCCTGTCTCGAAAAACCAAAAAAACAAAATAAAACAAAACAAAAAAACACCAAAAATTTTTAAAAAGAAAGAAAGAAAAAGATGTCAACGTGGCAATGTTGGGTCCTGTCCCTTTATTATTTCAAATTTTAAAAAAATATATATATAATACATTTTTTAAAAGCTCAGAGCCCAATAAAAAGCAGAGCTGAATTTATCTCCTGTAGAGCCATGTTAGCTGCAGCAGACTAGGGGTAGGAACAGGCTGGAGGCTGTTTACAGCCTGGTGAACCACACAAAGCTTTCCCTGTGTGGAGTCTAATTTGGTAAGAGAGACTGTCAGGTCGTCTCAGCAAGCAGGCACTGAAGGCCTGAGATGTGCCCAGCCTACCTCAGGTCTCTGAGGGTCGAGATAGAACTGACCAAACCCCTTGTTCCCCAAGAACCTACAGTGGTATGAGGAGCAGAGACCATAAACACAGAGAGGCTGGTGGTGTCCTGGGTGCTCTGATGGATGGACGCTAAGTGCAGTGCCGGAGCAGATGTGGGCAGAGACTACCACACCACTGTAGGCTGCAGGGCCATGCAGCCTTCCAGCGCAGGAGATGAGAGAGAGAGAGCAAGGGTTCCAGGAAAGAATCCAGCAGACGTAACCTGGGTATTTTTGTTGTTTCATTCATAATAAACTGACAAATGAAAAAATGTATACAATGTGACGTATGTATACAATACGTACTCACTGTCGGGAGCTAAGGAACATGTCCACCCCCACAGTTAGCATGTGTGCACTGACCATCTTTTGTTGTTGGGTGGCAGTGCAGGGACAACAGGCAGGCAGTCCCCTGGTGCAGAGATTCAAGTAAGGAACAAGATGGCGCTAAATACAGTGGCAGGCATTGGCATGGGGTGGGGGGGGGGGGGGGGGGGGGCGGGGAAACATATGTTGGGCCAAGATTGGCTTTTCCCATTTCAACAGCAGGGATGCCTAATACATAAACTGTAACACAATCGGCTGTCCTCAGGCCCGCGGAGGGGCAACAGCTGGGAATAGCTTGCACTCTGAGGCCCCAGCAGGTGCAGTCCTCAGGGAGCAGAGAAAGGAGAGGAGGGGGGACAACGGTGGGGGGGGCGCAAGTCCCCTGCCCCAGGCCCACCTCTTGCAGCCGCTCTAAGCCATCAACAGCTCCCCCTCCATCCCCCCCACCCCCACCCCAGCACAAGTCCACTCCTTTGCTCCCCAGATAGTAAAGTGATAACAGCCTGTTGTAAAAGCTAGCCTCCCACAGAAGCTGACAATATCACAAGGCAAGGAAGAATAATGTGACTGAAGAATTTGCCTTAAAGGCCGGTCATTCCACGATAAGGCTCCTACTTAACCCACCCAGGGACCTGTTTGAAGGCTTTCTTATCTACCTGAATACAGAAGGTTGGGTAACTTGTCCCAGGTCAGAGAGTCAACAAAATGCAGAAAACAAAGTGGAAACTAGTATGTGCCCTTTGGGCCCTTTGGACCTAAGCCCCGCAGTCCGGGCCCACACAACCATCACACTTCAAAGTGGAAGGTCCACGTTGCAGACGAATCTTGGAAGCCAAAGCTTTCTAAAAATGTACTAAAACTTTTATCATCACCCCATCACTGGTGTGTACAGGTACCGGCATGCTACAGGCACACACAGGGAGCCTGGAGGTGGGTCTGGCTCACCATGGTTCTGAGGGTTCTGAGGCCTGAACTCCAGTTGTCCGCAAGCACCTTCACTAACCGAGTCATCGTAACCGCCCCTAAAACAATTGCTTTTTTAATTTACTTTTTTCTCATTACTTGTCAGGCGCCCTAAATAGTTTAATCCGGAATGCAAGACACAAAAGCAAGGTACCTTGCTGCACGTGCTGCCCTTCACAGACGTTTTCAAGCAATTTCATAAAACAAACCAAAAAAAAAAAAAAAAAAAAAAAAAAAAAAAGGAACTTATCTACAAATATATATATTTACACTTATCTTTAAAAACCAGCAGACAGCTGTTTCCTGTTCAACCCCTTCACACAAGTGTCAAATCAGTATGAATGACTCCCACTGTCCTTGGAATTGCCCCAGCTAAGATTTATGTTTCTCTCTTTAAATTCATGCTTGACTGTCCTCTAAATTTTGCTTATCCAGTTGCCTCACACTCCTCAACTCATGCCCCACAGCGTCCATGTGTCCCTTGTCAGAATTTTTTTTTTTTTTTTTTTTTTTTTTTTTTTTTGAGACAGGGTTTCTCACTGTAGCCCTGGCTGTCCAGATCCTGTAGGAATTTTTTTTTTTTTTTTTTTTTTTTTTAACAGAGCCTCATTATAAAGTCCCGGGTGGCTTGGAATCCAATCATCGTGCCTAAATCTCTGGAGCCTGGGGATTACTAGTATACACATCTGGCTTGAAATGTAACTTTTTGACAGCTAACCTTCTCTGTTGTCCCCAGCTCCATCTCAGGATGTGACTAACAGCCCAGGTGCCCCAGGTGGTAGGCGGGAATTACTCCATAAAAAAGAGTAAGTATCCAACAGCCAAGTAAACTAACTCCTCAGAATCACAAAAGCCACCATTAAATGAAGAGATGAGATTTGCCCCTTTTTCTCTTTTTGGTTTTTTCAAGACAGAGTTATCTGTGTAGTCCAGGAACTCACTCTGTAGACCAGACTGAACTTGAATTCAGAGACATCTGTTTCTGCCTTCCCAGTGCTGGGATTAAAAGCATGAACCACCACACTCAGTTTTGAAAAGATATGATTTGTAAAAAAATATTTATTACGTATACAGTATTCTGTCCACATGTGTGTCTGCATGCCAGAAGAGGACACCAGATCTCATTGTAGATGGTTGTGAGCCACCATGTGGTTGTTGGGAATTGAACTCAGGACCTTTGGAAGAATAGACAGTGCTCTTACCCTCTGAGCCATCTCTCCAGCCCCAAAAGATATGATTCTTAAGAAGAAAAAGGCAACAGTATTGTGCCAAAGAATGCCAGTATTTATTAAAACAGTGGGTTTTTAAAAATACTTTTCTTTTTTCTTTCTTTCTTTTTTTTGGGGGGGGGGGTTTCAAGACAGGGTCTCTCTGTGTAGCCTTTGTTGTCCTGGACTTGCGCTGTAGACCAGGCTGTCCTCGAACTCACAGCGATCTGCCTCCTTCGTGCTGGGTCATTTTTTCCCCCAATAAAGAGTTTCTTTGTCTAACATCCCTGGTTGTCTTGGAACTCACTCTGTAGACCAAGTTGGCCTTGAACTCACAGAGGTCTGCCTGCCTCTGCCTCCTGAGTGCTGGACCAATTCTTAACTTTAAAGAGAGCTAATTTTAATTGTGTGTGTGACTATGTGCACCAGTGTAGGTGTCTTCCAAAGCCAGAGGCCGTGGATCCACTGAATCTGTAGTTATAGGCAGTTGTAAGCTGCCTGACATGGGAGCATGGGAGCTGAGAATTAAACTCAGGTCATCTGTAAACAGATCTTTTTTTTTTTTTCAAGACAGGTTCCTGTGTAGTCTTGGCTGTTCTAGACTCATTTTGTAGACCAGGCTGGCCTCGAACTCACAGTGATCTGTCTGCCTCTGCCTCCCGAGTACTGGGATTAAACGCATGTGCCACCATGCCCAGCACAGTATGTGTTCTTAATCACCGTGCCATCTCTCCAGTCCCAAAAAGGAATATTCAAGTTTTGGTTTGGGGGCTTGAGAGCTATTATCAGTCAGTAAGTATACTTGCTGCAGCCGGGCAGTGGTGGTGTGTGCCTTTAAGCACTTGGGGGGTAGGACTCGCTTTGTAGGCCAGGCTGGCCTCGAACTCACAGCGATCTGCCTCCCGAGTGCTGGGGCATTTTTTTCCCCAATACAGGGTTTCTTTGTCTAACAGTATGAACACAGGGGTACAAAGAAGTCCCAGGAGACCCAGCTTTCAGTTCCCGATGGCATATATTCAGAAGTGGAATTACTGGCTCACGGGGCTAACTTAAAATTTCCTATTCGTCTCACTGTCAGGTGCGTAGGCTTAGCCTGCCTCTGACTAATGCAGAACTGTTCACATTCCTAAGACCCAAAGTCCAGGCATTTTCTTTGTTATGCTGATAATCACAGGCCTTTTCAAGCAATTTCATGAAACAAAAATCACTTTATTTCTAAGCTTTCACATTTCCATCAACAGTACATAAGGGTTCCAATTTCTTTATACCTGACATTTACTTTAATAGTCGTGGTCCTACTGGGTGTGAGGTAGTATCTTGGTGTGATTCTGTTTTGAATACATTTTCTTTGAGCTTTTGGTTCACAGCAAAATTGAGACAATACAGCAATTTCCTATATACCCAAAAAAAAAAAATCAGCCCTTTCACAAGATCCTTGACACTCTCCGCAGAGAGCATATGCAGATATCATCCCCAAAATCCTCACTTACTTTAGGGTTCACTATTTGGGGGGGGATTCAAGACAGGGTTTCTCTGTGTAGCCTTGGCTGTCCTAGACTCACTTTGTAGACCAGGCTGGCCTCAAACTCAGTGATCCACCTGCCTCTGCCTCGAGAATGCTGGGATTAAAGGCGTGCACCACCATGCCCGGCTAGGGTTCACTCGTTTCATATGATCTGAACAAATGGCTCGTGACCTGTATTCACCATCAAGAATACCACAGAGTGGTCTCATGACGCTAAACAACTGTTCTCTAGTAATCCTACAATGTGAACTTTAAAAAAAAAATTGATGTTGTGTATAAGACTTCTGCTTGAATATATACCTGTGTTCCATGTGTGTGCCTACTGCCTGCAGAGGCCAGGAAAGGTTATCAGATCCCTTGGAACTGGAGTTAGGAGGTTCTGAGCCTCCATGTGGGTGATGGAATCAAACTCAGGTCCCTTAGCAAGAGCGGCCACCTCTGCAGTCTGCCACCTTGAACCTTTCCACTGTAGTGCTGGTACCTAGAAAGCCCAGAACTCAATGCTCTGTCACTGAGCCACACTGCCAGGCTCTCACTTATCTCTGCTTTCACTTTTTTCTAGCTTTTCAAGACAAAGTTGCTCTGTGTAGCCCAGCCCTGGCTGTCCTCCAACTCAAGAGAGCCTTCTGCCTCTGCCTTCCAAGTATGAGAACAAAGGTGTACGTTCACTTTTTGAGAATACCAGTGTCATAGAGTTTTTTGGTTTTTGGAGACAGGGTTTCTCTGTGTAACCTTGGTTGTCCTGGACTTGCTTTGTAGGCCAGGCTGGCCTCCAACTCACATCAATCCGCCTGCCTCTGCCTCTCGGGCGCTGGGATTAAAGATGTGTGCCACCATGCCTAGGCAGTATCATAGAGTTAAAATCAAGATTGAAAACCTTTCAGACTGACCTTTCCGTAATGTCCTTCTTCATCGTCTGTTACTCATTTTTGTACTATTCTATTGTCTGGATATTTCATTTACCTTTTCATCTACAAAAGGTCACCTTCATTCCTTCCAAGCTTTGGCAATTATAAACAAGGCTGTTAAAACCAACAAAACAAAACTCATGCTGGGCGTGGTGGCGCACACCTGTAACCCCAGCACTTGGGAGGCAGAGGCAGGCAGATCTCTGTGAGTTCGAGGCCAGCCTGGTCTACAAAGA
Organism: Acomys percivali; assembly: GCA_907169655.1. Lineage (NCBI taxonomy): Eukaryota > Metazoa > Chordata > Mammalia > Rodentia > Muridae > Acomys > Acomys percivali. The sequence goes on along the minus strand of OU015754.1, from coordinate 45,796,940 downwards.
TTTTGTATAAGAGCATTATTTCTAATTCCCCTGAGGAAGTATAAAGGGGCAAGACTAACAATCGACTGTCTTCCCAAGTGGCTGAGCGTCTTATGTTTCTGTGAGTGATGCAAGTCCCCGCCACTCCACAGCCCCCTGCGTTTGTTGTTGGCCCCTATAGCCACAGCAGCGTGCTTAGTGCAGTTTGCACTCCTCCCGCCATGCTGCAGAGAGCATCTCAAACAACACATCTGCCATTTCTGTATCTCTTCTGTCTTTGAGACAGGGGCTCATTATGCACCCTGGAATTTCCTATGGACACCAGGCTGTCTCTGCTTCCAAACTGCGCCACCACACATGGCTTTGAGTTACCTTTTAATCAAGTCATTTGCCTTGTTTTACAGTTTTTATCGCATGTATTCATTATTGTGTGTGCACTCCTGCTCGGAGGCCAGAGGACACTTGCAGGAATCAGCTGTCTCCTTCCACTGTGCAGTCTCAGGCTGGTCAGCACCGTCCATGTGGTTTTCATATGCAGTCCTCATGATCAGTATCTCCCCTATGCTTGCTGGCCCATGGTGTTCAATCACACCAAACACTATTTTCAAGGCATTTTAAAAACAAACGATATCTTTTTAAAAATCCTCTGCTGTATCAACTTGAGAAGAAGCCGGCTGTGCTTCTGACCTTCAAAGGCAAGCCTTCCTTCTAGAACAGCAGTCAGCTGCCACACAAGGAAGGGGGAGCTGGGTAGTGACAGATACTCCAGGCCAGTTATCAGAAGAAAAAGACAAGCTCGCCCCCTGGTGACAAGTAGAGACAACAGAAGATAAAAATTCTTTAAAAGGCACAAGCACAAAGCAAGATGAGAGAAAAAAAAATTACAGCCATCATGATGAACACATTCCATCCTGCCAGGATCTGAAGAACAGTAGCCTATCAGATTAAAAACCAACTGAAACAGTTCATTCATCTGGACCACTTAACAAGCTCCATCATGGGGGTGGGGTGGGGGTGATTGAGGCTGGAAGGTTAAGGCCAGCAAAGGCAGCACAAGGTCCTGTTTAAAAAACAAAACAACAAAAGCCAGGGCTGGAGAGATGGCTCAGCAGTTAAGAGCACTGGCTGCTCTGTCAGAGGGCCTGAGTTCAATTCCAAGCAACCACTTTGTAGCTCACACATGAGATCTGATGCCCTCTTCTGGCATGTAGGTGTACATGCAGATAGAGTTGTCAGCGGGCAACTCTGTGCCATCATGTAACAAATTGCTGGGGCTGCTTCGGGTGTCTCCTGTCTTCCCAGGAGCAGCGCCAGCCGAGAAGCTAATTTTCAACTGCAAACATCTTGTGGCAAGTACAAGGCATAACATAACCACCTTCAACTTTCATGCGGATCTCAGCTCCGGATCCTGATATGTTGAACGGTCTGCCAGGGAAGGCAGGGAGCCCGCACAGTGGCTAGGTTACATAAGGCAGAGGGCGGCAGTCGTGACTGCCTTGCTGTTCTAAGACCTCTGTTATGCAAATTAGGATACTTTCTAATTCTCTAGCCTTTCCGCTAAAATGATAATGATGGCTGATTCTTTTAGGCCTGTGGCTGCTGAGTTTCCAAACTTTTCATCTCCCCAGCCTCCCAAAGTCTCTACAGATTACTCCTATTTTACAGAGATCCAGTTTTGAAATTAAGAGCCCCCCCCTCAAAATGTAGGTGTCTTCACAGAATAACACAAAGGATTATTTACTAAAATACATATTTCCAGCCACTCCCAGCAGGTGACACTCTAGAGCAGATGGCACTGACTGACCTCACAGAAGAGGTGCCAGTATCAAGCAGTCTGTTGCTTGGAAGGGAGAGAGGGCCACACATTACCCAAACGTTAAAGGCTGGACATTTTTCTGCTGTTCTTTGTGAAGCTGCTTGGCCCTATTTTTCAGTACTTCAGCTTTGGCCTCGTCCTTATCAACACCATCCCCTAGTTTGTACATGCGGCTGGCATTGGCGCAGGCCCAGACATGGCCCAGGTCACAGGCCTTCATTGAATATTTACAGGCCAGACCCATGTCCTTGGGAAAGCCAGGGGCACCCTGTAGAAACATGGCACTGAGGTTGAAGCAGCTGGCTGCATAGCCACTGTCACAGGCCCTGGTGTAGTAGTCCCTGGCCTTCCTCAGGTCAGGCTGGCCATCCTCATTGACCTGTCCATCATGTGCCAGGATTCCAACATTGTGGCAGGATTCCACAGACTTCTTTCCTGGTTTCTCACAGGCCATCAGAAAGCAGGCAGAGGCAGCCTTTAGGTCCTGAGTCAGACCCCCTGCGAAGACAGAAAACAAAGAGCTGGGTCCAGGCCCCAGTACTACCCTCTGCCCCCAGAGAGAATCACCACCCAATGCCCAGCCGGGGCTGAGCCTATTTGTGGCCAAGGTTAGGGAACAAGTCCTGTAGCTAAAGCAACATGGAGGAGGGTAGCCAGCAAGGCAGCCATGGAATCTGACAGGGAAGCCAAGGCAGGAAGACACATGTCAACTCAGCACCAGAGACTACCACCTCACGGAACTCCAGTGAGAACAGAGCATTTTAAAATAAGCAGCTGAGTGTTTCTTAATCTAAATATACAGTTGGCCCTACATATGTATGAGTTCTGCATAGGCAGATTCCATTAGTTATAAACTATTACAGCATTCGAACCAGACAGCAGCTGTAGCTTTAACCAACCATGGACTGAAAATATTCAGGAAAAAAACATGTCTGTGCTAAAAATGTATAGACTTTCCTCCATCATTCTCAGAACAGTACAAGATACATCAACTACTTACATTAGTGTTTATATGTATTAGGTAGCACAATCTAGAAATAAGTTGAAGTGTATGAAGGACGTGTGTGTGACCTAGAGTACTTGAGATTCTGATCCTACAAAGCTCCAGGAACTAATCTCCCCCGGCAGACTTAGAAAGAAAGAAAGAAAGAAAGAAAGAAAGAAAGAAAGAAAGAAAGAAAGAAAGAAAGAAAGAAAGATAGGGTATGTGGTGCACACTTTTAATCCCAGCACTTGGGAGGCAGAGGCAGGTGGATGTCTGAGTTCCAAGACAGCCAGAGCTATATAATAGAGAGACCCTGTCTCAAACAAAAACAAAACAAAACAAAAACCCTGAAAAACTAAAAAAGACTGACACACAAGCTGGGAATCGTGGTATATGCCTATAATCCTAACACCAAAAAAGCAGAAAGTTTGAGATCTCCTAAACTACATAAAGTTGTCTTAAAAAAAAAAAAAAAAAAAAAAGTGGTCTTTTTTTTCACTTATGTGTTCACAGTTCTGAGATTTTTCTTTGTTCTTTCTGAAATAGAGTCTTATGAAGTGTAGCCCGTGCTGGACTTGAACTCTGAGTACTAGGATGAGAGATGCACAGTCCTTTCCCCTACATTTAAGCCAGACTGAGTGACTTACTTCTAATAAACAGAATGTGATAGAAATGAAAAACATGGCTTTCCCTTGGAGGCCATAAAAGACACTCACTGCGGGGCTAGCAGGATGGCTCATCAGGTAAAGAAGCTTAACTAGCAAGCCTGACCTCCTCAGTTCAATTCCTGGGACTGGCTCCTACAGTTGCCCTCTGACCTTTACACATACACTATGGCACACACATGCCCACAGACAGATACAAATAAATGAATGCTCTTTTAAAAAGAGCTGGACTCTCCTCTTGAGGCAGGATCTCTCTATTATCTAGCTCTGGCTGTCCTAGAGCGTCTGTGTAGTCCAGGCTAGCCTCAGAAAATATATGCATGTCTCTGGCTCCAAAGGCTGGGATTGCCCAGCGCTCTCTCCCTTCTCTCCTTCCGACCACCCCTCTCTTAACTTGTCGTATGACTACAGGAGAAGACCTGCATGTTTGTCTATGTATCACATGCATGCCTGATACCTGCAGATGCCAGAAGAGGACAGCAGATCCCCATGAACTGGAGTTACAGAAGGTTGTAACTATCAGGTAGGTGCTGGGAGCAGCCAGTGTGAACCACTGAGCGATTGCTCCAACCATTTTTGGACTTTCTCTGTTGAGTACGTACTCTGAAGGAAGCTAAAAGCACACCATGAGGAGACATGATCAAGCAACCCAGGGAGACATGGAGAGCTCCCAGTTGCTGGGATCAAAAGTCTCCTGACAACAGCGGACAGGAGCCAAGGCCTGTGCCTTCAGGCCAGTGAGTCAGCATAAAGGGCAACACTGCCTCCCTGTCCAGTGTGTCCCACCCAAGGCACAGCTAACCCAACCCAAATCCCTAACCCACAGGAGCAAAAAGGTAACTTATTATCTGGCAAAAATTAGCATTATTTAAAAGATAATGCCAAAAAAAAAAAAAAAAAGATAATGCCAATTAAGGCATGAGAAAAAAAATACAAGGCCTAATTACTCTAACTCTGTGTTCAGCAAATCCTGATAGCTTTTTTTTTGTGTGTGTGTGTGTGTGTGTGTGTGTGTGTGTGTATAGTTTGTTTTTGTTTTTTTGTTTTTTGATTTTCAAGACAGGGTTTCTCTGTGTAACAGCTCTGGCTGTCCTGGAACTCACTCTATAGTCCAGGCTGGCCTCGAACTCACAGAGATCCACCTGCCTCTGCTTCCCAAGTGTTGGGATTAAAGGTGTGTGCCACCACCGCCTGGCCTTGTTTGTTTTTTTGAGACAAGCTTTCTGCGTATGGCTTTAGCTGTCCTGGAACTCACTCTAGTCCAGGCTGGCCTTGAACTCACAGACATCTGCCTCCCTCTGCTTCCCCAAGTGTTGGGATTCTGGGTATGCACCATCCTGCCTGGGTCTCTATATTTTATTTTTAAATTTTATTTAATGTGAGTATTTTGCCTGTGCGTACCTATGTGCACCACTGTGTTGTGCCTGGTCACTGAGGACAGATGTCAAATCTCCTGGAATGAGAGTTACAAATGGTTGCGAATGTGGGTCCTCTGCAAGAACAAGTGCTCTTAACTGCTGAGCCATCTCTACAACTCACATACTATTATCTTTACCTGAACTGCCCAAAGTAATTCCATTTTGTCCTATTTTGTTTGGGTTTTTGTTGTTGTTGTTGTTGTTGTTGTTACTTTGAGACAAGGTTTCTCTGTGTAGCCTTGGCTGTCCTGGACTCACTTTTGTAGACCAGACTGGCCTCGAACTCACAATTATCTGCCTGCCTCTGCCTCCTGAGTACTGGGATTAAAGGCGTGCGCCACCACACCTGCCCCATTTTGTCCTATTTTATCTAGTTCCATCAACTGCTCCTCAGCACCCCACACATCCTGCTGAGCAATACATTCTCATGCAGCTTCCAGAGGCCCACTGTTTACAACATGAAGCAAACTGTTTACACACACACACACACACACACACACACATCCTGCCACACCCTCCTATGCCTCTGGTGTGATGTAATTGTGATTTGGACTTTAGAAACCCACCTGGCTTCAATCCAGATGAGAGTGCTCTTTGGTGTGAGCCTGCTCTCCGTCCGTAGCAAACAAAGGGCCTTTCATTGGCCTTGTATTCTTGGTGGTCTGTAATCTGCTCCAGTGGGCACTTTGACTATCTATCTATCCCTCACAATAGTCCTATGGAGTAAGAACTTTTTTTTTTTAACTATTTCATTTTGTTTTTCTCTTTCTTATGAATTCTGAGACAGGATCTCAATCTGCAACCCAAGTCCACTCAGTCCAGACTCTACTCCCAGTTTACAGACAGTAAAGCTGGGACACAGAGATAGGAAGACCAGCTAAGGCTAGGATGGCCGTCATGCCTAATCTGTAATTTCTCACTTTAGGAAGCAGAGCCAGGAGGTTCCTGAATGTTCCAGGCCAGTTTGGACTACAAGTTGAATTTTATACCAATGTCTTAGTTAGGGTTTCTATTACTGTGATGAAACACCATGACCAAAAGCAAGTTGGGAGGAAAGGGTGTATTTGGCTTACACTTCCATATAATAGTTCATCACTGAGGGAAGTCAGGACAGGAACTCAAGCAGGACAGGAACGCTGAGGCAGGAGCTGATGCAGAGGCCATGGAGGGGTGCTGCTTACTGCCTTGCTCCCCATGGCTTGCTCAGCCTTCTTTATTAAAGAACCCAGGGCTGGAAAGATGGCTCAGAGGTTAAGAGCATCATCTGCTCTTCGAGAGATCCTGAGTTCAATTCCCAGCAACCACATGGTAGATCACAACCATCTATAATGTGATCTGATGTGCATGCAGGCAGAGCACTGTATACATAATAAATAAATAAATCTTTAAAAAAGAAAATGTCATGCAAGACTGCCTACAGTTGATTTTTTTTTTAAGATTTATTGATTTGTGTATATAAGCACTCTGCATGTATGACTGAATGACAGAAGAGAGCATCAGACAGAAGAGGGCATCAGGTTTCATTATAGATGGTTGTGAGCCACCATGCAGTTACTGGGAATTGAACTCAGGACCTCTGGAAGAACATGCCAGTACTCTTAACTACTGAGCCATCTCTCCCAACCCCCTAAAGACTGATCTTATAGAGACATTTACTCAGCTGGGGCTTGCTTCTTTCAGATGACTCTAGCCAGCATAGCCAACACAGCTACAGTAAAACTCTGTTCTAAAAATGTTTGAGCTGCACCTGGTGGTGGACGCATGTGGAGCTCTGTGAGTTTGAGGCCAGCCTTGTTTACACAGTGAGTCCAGGACAGACAGGGCTATATAAACCTTGTCTAAAAATAAATAAATAGAGAAATCATGAGCAGAAACAGCTTCCTGCAAAGTGTGATGACCTCGGTTCAATCTGCAGACCCTACACAGTGGAATGAGAGAACCAACTCCTGCAATTTGTTCTCTATTTCCACATATAGGACATGGCACACACTTGCCCCATACCAAAATAAATAAGTAATGTAATTATAAAATAAGTTAAAAGTGCAGCAGTGGTGCACACCTTTAATCTCAGCACTCAGGGAGGCAGAGGCAGGCAGATCTCTGTGAGCTTGAGGCTAGCCTGGTCTACAGAGTGAGTTCCAGGAAAGCCAAAGCTATACAGAGAAATCCTGTCTCAACAAAACAAAACAAAATAGGCTAGCAAGATGGCTCAGCAGTTAAGAGCATTGGCTGCTCTTCAAGAGGTCCTGAGTTCAATTCCTGACAATCACATGGTGGTTCACAACCATCTATGCAGGGATCTGATGCCCTCTTCTGGCATGCAGGTGTACATGCAGATAGAGCATTCATATACATAAAATAAACAAATAAATCTTTGAAAAAAAATGGAAAAAGAAAAAAAAAAGAACTAGCTCAAGGTCCCACAATGTGCAAATAGTAATCCCAAAGACTACTGCATTTAAAGGCCACGCTCCCCCAGTACCTCTCTGCTGAACCCCCACCTGCACTCTGCCCACAACACTGTCCTCTATGCCTGTGAAGAGCTGCGGCGCCTCACCTTTTCCTGTCATGTAATAGGCCCCCAGTTTGTAGCAGCTGTCACTGTGCCCGTTGTCCTCACAGTTGAACTTCAGCACCTTGGCAGCTTGATCAAAATTCTTCTGGATTCCTTCGAGATAGTCCACCAGCCGATAGCAACCTAGGGAGGCGGGAAGAAGTACTGATGCTGCACAGCAGCTGTTCAGGGACCCAGCTACAGATCAAGTCCAGCTCTGACTTACCACAGAAATGCAGTGTTCCGCCCCTCCGGCAAGGGGCCATGTCTCCCCCTGGCCAGGAATATATGGATCAGAAAGACTGACCCCCAGCAACGGTTCTACCACTGCCAGTCCTGATCCCTGACAGCCTGGCCTAGCTGACTTCTGATGACCAACACTTGGCTAGCTTTGGGCCATTTCTCATTCATTTTCAGTCAACAAATATTTGAACACATATATACACTATCTTATGAAAGCATACACCCGATACCCAGCTGCTGGGAATACTGTCACTTGCCCTCCTAATATTTATATTTTTAAGTCATGCATACAAACACACGCCTATAATCTCCTCATCCCAAGGTGGAGACAGGATGAGGAGGTCAAAGTCATTCTTTATCACCTAGGGAAAGAGCAGGAAATGGTTTGTGATGCTGCTGAGATCGCTAAAAGAGGCTGGCTGGGACTGGGACACTACAGGGAAGGGAAACCTAGTCCCTGTGCTTTGGAAGCTTCCATTCTATTTTGGGGGCTTCAGGTTTCCAGCCAGGCCAAAGAGTAAGGTAGTTACATCTCATTTCTGGTTTTTTGCTGCAAGAAGAGCCCACAAACCCTTTTAGATTTCAGTGTCAACTCAGGCAGGCTATGAGGGGAAACACAATAAGGAAACTGTTTCCTTATTTATTTGTTTACTGTGCAGTAGTCTACCTGCATGTACAACTGCAGGCCAGAAGAGGGCACCAGATCTCATTACAGATGGTTGTGAGCCACCATGCGGTTTCTGGGAATTGAACTCAGAACCTTTGGAAGAACAGTTAGTGCCCTTAACCTCTGAGCCATCTCTCCAGCCCCTGGAAACCATGTTATAACTGAAATAAGATGATAAGAACGTTTGTTGTGGGTCTTGGGAGAACAGTTACACGGCTTGGCCACCAAGGAAGGCCTTACCTAGGACTATGAGAGCTGAGCAGAGACCTGAATACAAAGCAAGTAGCTGCTTAAAGACAATGAGGGGCTGGAGGGGCTGCTCTGTGGCAAAGCAAAATACAAGGATGGAACTCCAGGTAGGTCTAGCCTATTAAATGACGATAATGAAACGCAAAGTTCTGGAGAAAGAGTCTATAGACACAAAACATGTGGAAGAAGAAAATCCACTGCATGCACATGGTAGGAGGTGGGAAAGGAAGGCCAGAACCTACAAAACATCAGAGGGGATCATGGGGGCTTCAGTGCTGAGGACTCAACCTGAGCCTCTCTCCACGACCAGCATGTTACTATCAACTACAAGCCACATTAGAGCTTTCAGGAAGGAAGCGGGCTGGCTGTGTGTGGCTCAGGGCACACAACTTTCCTAGAGTGCAGGAGGCCCTTGATCAATCCCTAGCCCTACAATGAAAACCACTACAAGCAAGCTACCAGCTGAGAACGCTCTTAAACAGAAGGAAGTGGCAAGATTCACTTTGCATTTTTTGTTTGGTTTTCAACACAGGGTTTCTCTGTGTAGACTTGGTTGATCTAGACTCTTTGTAGACCAGGCTGGCTTCGAACTCACAGAGCCTGCCTCTGCCTCCCCAAGTACTGGGATTACAGACATGGCCCTGCTCATGGCTGAGGAAGCTAACTGGTGAGATAACATCCTGACACTGAGAATAATAGCAATAATACATGTTCCTTGTTTGTTTATTTACTTACTTATTTGAGGCGGGGACTTATATAGCCTATGCTGGACTAGAACTTGCTATGTAGCTGAGGATGTCCCTGATTCTCCTACCTACATCCTTGAGTGCTAGGATTATATCCCAAGCACGTGCAGCCACACCCAGTTTAAGCCAGGAATTGAACTCGGGGCCTCACGTACACTAGGTGAGCACTCTACCAACTGACCTACAACCCCAGCCCTCAGCCAGTTCTCCCATGGCTGTCCTGCACTCACCGCTCTCTACAGTCTCTACATGACACACATCAACTACCATGAACTCAAACATGCCTACAGAATCAGGTCTAAATTCCTTACTTAAAAGGCACCGTACAGCTGGGCGCAGTGGCGCACACCTGTAATCCCAGCACTCAGGAGGCAGAGGCAGGCGGATCTAAGGGAGTTCAAGATCAGCTTGGTCTACAAACTGTACAACCTGAATTCTGGAACTAGACTAGAGCTGGGTGGTAGAAAATGTGCCTGGTGCACGCAGAAGCCCTGGGTTTGAGCCTCAGATCTGCAAAACAAAAAAATTTAACTTGACTCAACTCTGAGCAATCCTGAGTTTAACTTTCCAAACAAGCACTTTGTTCACCCACGTCTCCTCCACTACTACAAAGCTCGCCCCTGTAGACCACGCCCAACCACCCTGGTCCTCAGAGACCACAGAGGGTCAATTCCTTTGAAATGTCTCTTCAACTGGGGTGTGGACTAGCTCCTCACCCATAGTCACTCTGTAGAGGGCTACTTTCATTTCCTGTGAACTGCACTGCTACTGGAAGGGAGGGCCAGAGCCATTTTCTTTCTTTTCCCTTAAATAAATAAAACAGTGGGAAAACAACCCACAGACACTGGCTGCTTCTCTGGGTGTCAATAACTCATACACTCAAAGAGGCCATTTCTTTTTTTTTTTTTATCTCTTTTTTAATTTTAATTCATGTGCATTGGTGTGAGGGTGTCAGATCTTAGAGTTACAGAAGTGAGCTGCCATGTGGTTGTTGGGAATTGAACCCCAGTCCTTTGGAAGAGCAGGCAGTGCTCATAACCACTGAGCCATCTCTCCAGCCCCCAAAGAGGCCATTTCTTTCTCAGACCTTTTCATTAGACTTTTCATCACCTTTGCCTGGCAAACACTTAACAATGGTTCCTTTCTCCCTTCAAAGCTCTATTCAAAAGCCATTCCATGGTAGAGTAACCTTCAGTCAGTTCTTTCATCCTATTTCATTTACCTTTTTTTCTTTTAGATTTAATTTTGTGCTGGATGATGGCCCACACCTTTAACACCAGCACTTGGGGAGGCAGAGGCTGGCAGATCTCTGAGTTGCAGGCCAGAAGGGCCTACAGAGGGAGTTCCAAGACAGCCAGGACTACACACACACACACACACACACACACACACACACACACACACAAATTAATTTTGTTAATGGACCTGGTGGCTCACACCGGAAACTAAGGAGGCACAAGAGGGCAGTTCAGAGTCCAAGGCCAGTGTGGTCTGTACTCCAAGTTCTAGGCCAGTCAACGGTAATGAGACTTAGTCTCAATATATAGAAATTATGTATACGTGTGTGTACATGAGCAAGTGATGTGGAGTCCTTGGAGGCCAGAGGTATTGGATCTCCAGGAACTGGAGTTACAAATGCTTGTAAAGCTGCTCCACGTTGGTGCTGGGATCTGAACTCCGGTCCTCCTGTAAAAGCAGTTGTTTTTTTTTTTTTTTTTTTTTTTTGGTTTTTTGAGACAGGGTCTCTCTGTGTTAGCCTTGGCTATCCTGGACTCGCTTTGTAGACCAGGCTGGCCTCGAACTCACAGCAATCCGCCTGCCTCTATTTGGGATTAAAGGCGTGCGCCACCACGCCCAGCTCCAGTATGCATTCTTACCAGCTGAACCACCTCTCCAGCCTGCCTCTCCACCACTTTTTTTAGACCGGGTTTCCCTATGTAACCAAGGCCGGTCGGGAACGTCTAAGGACTAAGTGATCCTCCTGCCTCAGCCTTCCGAACGCTAGAATTACAGGTGCACGATATCACATCTGGCTCGCATTTACTCTATCACATATTTCACTTATTTCTCATGCACGTTAGCCGATTCCCTCCAAGACAAGTACGCTGAGGGTCCCTTTCACCGCAGCATCTCCAGTCCTAGCATCCCTAGGCTCCGCCTAGGCTGAGGGCTCCGCCCCTCCGAAGCATCCCCGCCCCCGGCGCATCCAACGCCCCGCCCACGGCCCCGTAGCGTCCCTGACTGCGTCCTCCGCCCGCCACGTGATCGGTCCCCTCCCCTGCGTCCCCCGCTGCGCAGGTGGCTCTCACCCTCCGGGTCCTTTTCGCGGTAGCACTGGTAGTGGCACTCCACTTTCATGTTCTCCAGGAAGGACTTCACTTGCTCCTCGTCCTGGAAGTCAACCAAGCCCGCCATGGCGCCGACGCGTTGTAGCTCCGCCCCTAGATCACGTGAGCCGGCTCGGAGGGCGGGGCGTGCCAGCGGCGTGCGTGACCTCTGCGCCCTGCGGTAACTAGGGACGACCGCCGCTTCCCAGCAACCTTTGCGGTGGGGTCGCCCTCTGCTGGCTTTCCTCGTCCTTGTGGAAAGCTGTCTTCTGGTGTTTTCCCTCGGCTTATCTGAGGGAATTCTGACCCTTAATGGTTTTCTCCCTGCAGTCGGGATCAGCCAGCCGTTCTTCAGTCCTGTATCTAAAGCCGAGACAGCCGGGCGCTCCTGTCTCTGCCTTCCCAGAGCTTGCAACGTTGGGCTGGAGCTCACTGGCAAGTGCTCTGCAGTACCATTGAAACAGCTTGACGTTCATCGGGAAAAGATTTGTTTAATGCAGGCAGCAGGCATTTTGAGTACTTTGTATGCCCCACATGGCAGGAACAACCTACATGAATAAATCTATGCAATTGCCACATCACCGGAAGAGTTGATAGTCTCACTACTTAACTCAGGTTGGCCTCAATTTAGTAAAGGATGATCCTTTTTTGTTTGTTTGTTTTTTGTTTTTCGAGACAGGGTCTCTCTATGTAGCGTTAGCTGTCCAGGACTCGCTTTGTAGACCAGGCTGGCCTCGAACTCACAGCGATCCGCCTGCCTCTGCCTCCCGAGTGCTAGGATTTAAAGGCTTGCACCACTACGCCTGGCATAGTTAAGGATGATCTTGAAGGAAAATAAAAACAAGAGGACAACTAGTGGGTGTCAATTCTCCTTTCACTATGTGAATCTAGGCGTGGTGGCAAGTACCTTTACCCTGCTAAACCATCTCATTGGCTCCTCCTCCTCCTCCTCCTCCTCCTCCTCCTCCTCCTCCTCCTCCTCCTTTTTTCTCCCTAGCACAGGGGATTGAACCTAGGACCTTGAGCATGATAGACAATGGCTGTACCACTGAGCTCCATCCTCAGGGTAAGATAGTGATGCTCAACTCAGATCTGACTCCCCTCCAAAGCTAGTCCTGTCATAATAGACAGAACAAATCAGATCATGTGAGACACTAAGGAAGAAGCTCCCAGATATGTTTTGGGTTGGTGTAGCAGTTGTACCTGTCAAATTTTATTGAGAGGGTAGGATGAAATTCACAGGGCCATGAAGGTCAGGCGAAGGAGGGAGCCTGAAACTAAAGGTCAGGCCTTCCCATCCTGGGGCCTGTATTTTAAGGGCTCCCTCTAGTGACAAGAAATATAAACAAGAGAAAAAGAACATGCTTAGTTGGATGTGGTAGCTTTTATCTGTAACAGTATTCAATAGGCTGAGGCCAGAGGATTGTCATTATCAGTTAAAGGTAGACTTGAGCTACACAGTGAGATTCCATGCCAAGGAAAAACAACAAAAGAAAACATATGTGAAAGTGGCATACCACCTCAAAATGTCAGTTTTTCTCAGATGCTTTGGAGTAAAACAGATATTGTGCTATTCTGTGAAAGACATGTCATGGAACTGCTTTTAAAATCATGACCCCAAAGCTGGATGTGGTGGCTCATGCCTTTAATCCCAGCACTCGGGAGGCAGAGGCACACAGATCTCTGTGAGTTCGAAGCCAGCCTGATCTACAAAGTGAGTCCAGGACAGCCAAGGCTACACAGAGAAACCCTGTCTCAAAAAACCAAAACAAACAACAACAACAAAAAGGAAACTAAACCTAAAAAATATGGTTAAATAAAAATTAGCCTCTGGAAACAGAGGGATAACTGAAAAATAGAGTGCTTGCTTAGCAGATGGAAGACTTTGGTTGGATCTCCAGCTCTATTAAAAAAAATATGAGGGAAAATATTCAGAACTATTAATAACAGTTGCTAACTGGAGTGAGAACGGAGTGTAGGAATATTGTACAAGGGAATTCCAATGTTTGTGTTTATCTTTCATTTATTTTTTATTTAAACCCTGTACTGGGGTGGGGTGTAGCTCCCTTGGCTGAGTCTTACCAGCACTCTGGAAGGTGTTCCATCCCCAGCACCTAATAAACTGGGCAGCTTGGTGCCTAATCCTAGCACTGGTGGCGGAGGCAGGAGAATCAGAGGCTCATGGTCATCCTCAGGTTTATGAGACCCTAGCTACAAAGTCAGGTTACCTTTATAAGCAGACAAAATGGCAAGAGCCCTTGCTAAAAACAAGCCATAAGGGCTGGGGAGATGGTGGTTCAGTGGTTAAGAACAATTGCAGCTCAGCTGGGCGGGGGTCGCGCACGCCTTTAATCCCAGCACTCGGGAGGCAGAGGCAGGCGGATCGCTGTGAGTTCGAGGCCAGCCTGGTCTACAAAGTGAGTCCAGGACAGCTGAGGCTACACAGAGAGACCCTGTCTTGAAAAAGAAAAACAAAAATAAAAAAACAATTGCGGCTCAATCATGAGGTACAAAGTTTGTATCTCAGCAGCTACGCTGGGCAGCTCACAGATGCCTGTAACTCTAGCTCCAGGGCACTCAGTGCCCTCTTCTGACCTCATTGGGCACCGCACTGTATGCAAACATTCACATGCATGTACAAGTATACAAGAAATAAAAAGAAAAAAAAAGCTTAGACAAATCCTTTGTGAAACACCCTCTCTAGACACATTCAGTTTCATTCTCTCCTTTTTATTTGTTATTGTTGTTTTTGTTTTGTTTTTCGAGACAGGGTTTCTCTGTGTAGCCCTGGCTGTCCTGGAACTCACTCACTCTGTAGACCAGGCTGGCCTTGAACCAGAAAATCCACCTGCCTCTGCCTCCCAAGTGTTGGGATTAAAGGCGTGCATAACTCGTCAGCCTAGCTCAGTCCTTTTCTTTCTTGTTTGTTTAATGTGTGTGGGCGTTTTGTTTGCAAGTATGTCTGTGTACCACTTGTGTGCCTGGTACCCAGAAGAGAGTTTCAGATTCCTGGGAACTGGAGTTGCAGATTGTGGTGGGCCACCATCTGGTTGCTGGGGGTCAAACCAGGGTCCTCTGGAAGAGCAGCCAGTGCTCTTAACTGCGGAACTATCTTTCCAAGTCTCCATATTTAGTCCTATGAGCTGTTTGAGGAGGATATCTGCTTTCTTTTGGTATCCTAGTTAGGTTTTCTACTGCTATGATGAAACACCATGACCAAAAGCCAGCTGAGGAAGAAAGGACTTATTTGGCTTACACTTCCACACCCAAGTCCATCACTGAAGAAAGTCAAACAGGAACTCAAACAGGGCAGGAACCTGGAGGCTGGAGCTGACACCGAGGCCATGGAGGGGTGCTGATTACTGCCTTGGTCCTCCTGGTTCACTTATCCTGCTTCCTAATAGAACCCAAGACCACCAGCCATTGGATGACATCACGCACAGTGGGCTGGGGCCCTCCCATTTCAATCAGTAGTTAAACCAATGACCTCCAGGCCTGCTTGCAGCCCGGTCTTCTTATTTTTTTTTTTTTTTTTAAAGATTTATTATTTATTATGTATACAGTGTTCTGCCTGCATGTACACCTGCAGGCCAGAAGAGGGCACCAGATCACATTATAGATGGTTGTGAGCCACCATGTGGTTGCTGGGAATTGAACTCAGGACCTCTGAAGAGCAGGCAGTGCTCTTAACCACTGAGCCATCTCTCCAGCCCCTGCAGCCCGGTCTTATGGAGGCATTTCTCCGACTCTAGCCTCTGCCAAGTTGACAAAATTAGCCAGCAGTGTCTTGCTTTTTGTTTGTTTCCTTGGTTTATTTTATTTTTGCCACAGTTGCATTTATCTCAGTCTGACCTCAAACTCAAAAGATGACCCTCTGATCCTCCTGCAGCCTCTGCCTGTGGAGTGCATCCCTATGCCGGCATGGATCTAACCCAGGCCTTCACGAGTCTTAGGCACTCTACCTGCCCTCGTTTGTCTGGTTATTCATTCTTTCGGGTTGTTGCATAAAGGGGTTACACTCGTCCAAGAACATCATACAAACTCTGAGGTTTTTATGTTTCTGACAAGGGACAGAAAGAAACTCATTGCAAGGAAATCTGTACTTAGCCATAAGCATTTGGAAACTCATGAGCCTTCAGCTGATTGTCCTTAGTGCCAGAGCCCGCTCTGGACACTATTGAACAGATCCTAGACCAGGGAATGAGGATTGAGAAAGAAAAGAACAGAAATAAGAAACAGAGGCAAGAAATAGTCGGAAGTACAGGACAGCTCGAGAGGGCCTGCAGTTAATAGCACACAACACCTCAGCTTTTTTCGCCGGTTCAATGTACACACATCTCAGGCATGGGGAAACCAGGCAGAAGGTCGCTCTCAGGAGATAATGCAGACATTCTCACGGGAAAGGCGGTGTAATCGCAATTGACTCTCAGCCTTGAGACCACAGTGTACTTTTTCTGATAGTCTGCAGACCTTGGGTGTATACACTTGGCAGAACATCTTGCTTAATCACGGTCTAAGCAATCTGTGTGATTCTTACGCTGGAGCAGAGAGCACAAGACAGCCTTTACAAACGGCACCCAACACCTTAGCCTGTCCACTCTCTATCGGGCATTGTCCTCTGTTCTTCCTCTGCCCGTCCTGTAGCTGAGTCACTTCATATTCTGAATGCTCAACTATAGTTCCCTTGCAGGCGAATTCCTTCCTAACCGCCTTTGCTAGGTTCTTTTCACTGGGGTAGGGTCTCTGGGTAGAGTCCTCAGGGCTGGCAGGCAGCAGGTCATCACTCTGACTTGGATCAGCAAAGGGGTCCAGTGTAGATTCTGAATAGTGGACATTCAATATGATTCCTTTTCATGCATGGAAGAGCCAGTGGAAGGCAGCTGCATGTGTGTTAGGGGCGGGGAGTGTGGGAAGTGAGAGGACCCCGGGTGAAGGCAGCTGAATACTCAAAGGTGGGTCAGTGACTTTTAAAATTGCATTTATTTGCCGGGCATGGTGACACATGCCTTTAATCCCAGCACTCATGGAGGCAGAGGCAGGTGGATCTGTGAGTTCAAGGCCTGCCTGGCCTACAAAGTGAGTCCAGGACAGCCAGAGCTGTTACACAGAGAAACCCTATCTGGAAAAGCCAAAAAAAAAAAAAAAAAAAAAAAAAGTTGCATTTATTTGTTTGTGTGTGTGTGTGTGTGTGTGTGTGTGTGTGTTCTTGCATATGCTTCTGTGTGTGAGGCCAGAGAACTTTGGGCAGTGTTCTCAAGTATCAGCTGAAGTTTTCTTTTCTTTTGTTTTAAGATTTATTTATTGCCAGGCTGAAGAGATGGCTCAGAAGTTAAGAAGACTGTCTGTTCTTCCAAAGGTCCAGAGTTCAATTCCCAGCAATCGCATGGTGGCTCACAACCATCTATCTATAATGAGATCTGGTGCCCTCTTCTGGCCTACAGGCAGAATACTGTATAAGTAATAAATAAAATCTGTTTTAAAAAAAAAAGATTTATTTATTGCATATACTGTGATCTGCCCACATGTACATGTGCACACCAGAAGGGGGCACCAGATCTAATTATAGATGGTTGTGAGCCACCATGTGGTTGCCTAACCTCTGAGCCATCTCTCCAGCCCTCAGCTGAAGTTTTATTGTTGTTGTTTTGTGTATGTGTATATATATCCCTGGCTGTCTTGGACTTGCTTTGTAGGCCAGGCTGGCCTCAAACTCACAGCAATCCGCCTGCCTCTGCCTCCTGAGTCCTGGGATTAAAGGCATGCTCTACCACGCCAGGCCTATGTTTATTTTTTTATAATTAATTTTATGTGTGTGAATGTTTGGTGCACATGTATGTGTTTGCACCAGGGCATGCCTGGTGCCTGGAGAGGCCAGCCAATGGATCTACTAAAACTGTAGTTATAGGCAGTAGTGAGCTGCCTTGTGGGTGTGGGAACCAAACCCAGGTCCTGAGCAAGAGCCATCTCTTCAGCAGCCCCCACCCCACCCCCACTCTCATCTTTGAGGCAGGGTCTTAGGCATATAGTCTAGGTGGCCTCAAACTGATGGTGTGTTTGTTTTCAAGACGGGTTCTCATTGTATACCCTTGGCTGGCCCGGGACTCACAGGGATCCTCCAGCCTCTGGTCTGGGTAATTCTGCTATCAACGTGCTTGAGCTTGTTATTAACATAGAGCCAAGGCGGTCAGTCCTTGAACTCCTGCTCCTCCTGCCTCTACTTCCTGAGTGTTAGAGTCACAGCCATTGCTACCACACCCAGTCTAATGGTCCTACGTTTAAAAAAAGGATTCAGACAAGTAGAGGCCACCCAGCACACTACCAGGATCTTGCCTGTGGCTGAGATGCAGGAGCAATTACGTTTTATTATGAGGTCATCTTGGAAACTTCCGATTGGTGTTTGTATTTCGGGGGGCGGGCGGCGTTAGAGACAGGGTTTTTCGGTGTAGCCTTGGCTGTCCTGGACTCTCTCTGTAGACCAAGATGGCCTCGAACTCACAGTGATCCTCCTGCCTCTGCCTCCTGAGTGCTGGGATTGAAGGCATGCGCCACTATGCCCGGCTGGTGTTTGTATATTAACTGGCTTTGCTCAGCAGCCCGGCACTAATGGTGACAGAGAGTCTGGGAACGGTTCGCCCGCGGGTATGCTAAGGCTTTCCCAGCTCCAAGCCCTTGCAGATATCCTGGGAACCTTCTAAAAAGGGCAGCACAGCTGTAGGGCGACCTGCCTTTCCTGCTGCGGCCAGCCAATTGCTCGAGCCCTCCCTCGCTGCCGCCTTCCTCCCACACTAGGCTGTAACAGCTGCCACCGCTGCTCTGCCCAGACTGCAAATCAAGGGTGACTGATTGCAAGTCACACCATGATCACATGACCTGCATGGCCCAGAACCCTGGTAAAGGGGAGGACCTCTGAACCTCCGGCGCTGAGCTCCAAGCTGGATGTGCCTTGCTTTACAAGGGAGAGGGTTGGAGTTCAGGGAAGAGGCTTGGTGTCAAGGCACAGCAAAAGTTAGTGACAGCCCTGGCCTTTCCCCCGCTCAGAGTAACAAGTTGGGTGGTAACCTTTTTGACTTTACCTTTGGCCTCCTCTTGGCTCTTTTTCTTTTCTTCTTTAAAAAAAAATATTTTATTACCTATATTGTGTATGTCTGCCTACGAGGACAGAGGTTATCAGATCACCTGGAGCTAGAGTTACAGACAGTTGTAAGCTTGCCTGACATGCATGCTGGGAATTGAACTTGGGTCCTTTGCAAGAACACTCTGTGCCCTTAAACACTAAGCCATCTCTCCAGCTTCTAGATTAGTGTTTCTTTCTTTCTTTCTTTTTTTTCTTTCTTTTCTTTTTTTTTTTTTTTTTTTTTTTTTTTTTTTTTTTTTTTTTTTTTTTGGTTTTTCGAGACAAGTATTCTCTGTGTAGCCTTGGCTGTCCTGGACTAACTTTGTAGACCAGGCTGGCCTTGAACTTACAGCGATCTGCCTGCCTTTGCCTCTGGAGTGCTGAGAGTAAAGGTGTGTGCCACCACCGCCCGGCTTAGGTTAGTGTTTCTTAAAAAGTTTCCACTCCCAACCCCTTTTCACCAGAGAATTTTTACGTGACCCCAGGTCTACAGCTATATATAACAGTATAAAAGTAAAGCATTTGCTAATAATAAATCATTAAAAGGCTTTTGTGCTTTTGTTTGTTTGTTTATTTCTTGGGGTGTATAGGGAAGTGAGACGGGGTCTTGTTCTGCAGCCTAGACTGGCCTAGAACTCACAATATAACCCAGAATCAATTTGTTTTTTGTTTTTTGTTTGCTGGGTGTGGTGGTTTAGAGCTGTAGTTCCAGCACTGAGGGGGTGGAGGTCAGCTCAAGGTCATCCTTGACTTCGCACACTAACCTGGCCACATCACACACTATCTCAGAAAGCCAAAACAAATGGGCTGGAGAGAAGGCTCAGTAGTTAAGAGCACTGACTGTTCTTCCACACCCACACCGGGGTTCACACATCAACAACCTCATGGGGGCAGCTCACTGCAGTTTGTGCTCCAGTTCCTGGGGTTCAGATGCCCTCTTCTGGCTTCTTGGGGGCACTGCATGCACATGGCGCACATGCCTTGTCTTTCTATCCTACCCATAAAGAATGAATAAACAACTTTGTTAGAGAGATCTCACAAGGGTGTAAACTAAGGTAGGAGATGTGGTTGCTTAAGTCTTTAAAGCCAACAGCTCAAACATAAACCACACACTCCAGATAAGCCTGCTGTCCTCCATTTGTATATTTCACACCGACCAGTGTCGAAAAGGTAACTTTCTCATCACATCACATGTCGTGTTAGGTCTGAAATGTAGTTACTGTAACCTGGAATTTGCCATGTTATGTATACAGTGTTCTGCATGCATGCAACACCTGCAGGCCAAAACAGGGCATCAGATCACATTATAGATAGTTGTGAGCCACTATGTGGTTGCTGGGAATTGAACTCAGGACCTCTGGAGGAGCAGTCAGTGCTCTTAACCTCTGAGCCATCTCTCCAGCCCCTGGAATTGGCCATGTTGACCAGGCTGTCCTTGAACTCACAGAGATCTGCTGCCACTGCCTCCTACATGCTAGGATTATAGGTATGTGTTGCTATGCGATGGGGCTCTTACTTTCTACCCTAACCCAAGGTTAGGAGGAGATGCACTAATTTTAGTGCCCAGGGATCTTGGTTTGTTTGTGTTTAGTTATGTGTAGGTATGTGTGTCTACATGTGGGATTGTGCATGTAACTTCAGAGGGGAGGCCAGAGGTGGCCGATCACCTACAGCTAGAGTGGCAGGTAGTTATGAGGCACCTGAAGTGGAAGCTGGGAACTGAATTAGGGTCCTCTGAAAGAGCAGCTTCTTAGTTCGCCATCCAAAGCCCTCCCATCAGACCCCTAGGGACACACCGCTGGACACTTCCCAGCTACACTACAAGAACCAGTCCTTTTCCCTGATCTCGGCCTTTCTTCCTGGACTGCCCTTTCTGCATGCCCCCAGCCTCAGCTCAGGCAGTGACACACACCCTTGACCTCACTCCCTGCCAGTCTAATTCTCCTTTTGAGATTTGACTGGTTGGCCTTGGCTGTGAGTAGGCAGCTGAGGTTTCCTTTTCTTAGATAGCTGCGGTTATTTCCTAGTTTTCATTCTGGTACCTATGTGTTTACCAGATTATGAACTCCTTAAAGTTAGGAAACCACTAGGTCCCAACATGTCACTAGGATGACTTGTGGCCAGCGACTCCCACAATGTTTTCTGAGTGTGATGCACATCTTTGTATTTTGAGAGTTGGCACGGGGTATTCATTTCTTTATCTCACGCCTGATGCTCTACGTGCCTGAGCACAGCCGGTGCTGTTCACCACCTGCAATGAAGGGCTTGCTGTGGGTTGTAGCTGTGTGCATGGTGTGCAGGTGGACTTGGGGGGACGTTCAAATGACCCAGCCTGTTGCAAATCTAAGGGCAGGGAAAGAATCGGGTTTTTGTGGTAAATTATCACAACTCAGCTGAGATTTAGTACTTTCTAAAACTGCTTTACAGCACATACACTGTAATTGGAGCAACACAGAG
This sequence comes from Acomys percivali, assembly GCA_907169655.1. Classification (NCBI taxonomy): domain Eukaryota; kingdom Metazoa; phylum Chordata; class Mammalia; order Rodentia; family Muridae; genus Acomys; species Acomys percivali. The sequence goes on along the minus strand of OU015754.1, from coordinate 45,775,720 downwards.
GTTAGCATGGCCCCTGTGTGCGGACAACACTCAAACCCATTCCATATTCTTAGCTAGGAATGGTGTATCATGAATCCCAAGACTCAGGAAGCTGAAGCAGGGTTTCCATGAATTTCAGGCCAGTGTGGGCTGCTCAGTGAGATCCTGTCTCTAACAAAGAAACAGAGGAGGGCTGGAGAGATGGCTCAGAGGTTGGGAGCACTGACTGCTCTTCCAGAGGTCCTGAGTTCAATTCCCAGCAACCACATGGTGGCTCATAACCACCTACAGTGTGATCTGATTCCCTCTTCTGGTGTGCAGGTGTACATGCAGGCAGAGCATTGTACATAATAATAAATAAATAAATCTTAAACAAACAAACAAACAGAGGACCTAGAGATGGCCCAAGCTTTACACTGTGTGCTGTTTGAGCAGAAGAACCTAAATTAGCTTCCCAGCGTCCATGTTGGATTAGTCACAACTACCTGTAACACCAACACCACGGAACCCCACTCCTCCCTCTTGACTCCTTAGGTATCTGCATTCACACGTGTTCCTACCCCACCACACACACACACACACACACACACACACACACACACTAACACACCAATGCACATAATTAAAACCAAAGAAAACAAACCCTTAAATAAAATAAGCAACAACCAACTAAATGAGCTCCCGGGATTTCAAGTCCATTCCTGAAGCCTCCCTCCCACCTGCACGTAAGCATGGATGCAGGTACGAGCTCAAGCATGAGAGACTGAGCTAATAACAAGTTACTTCTAAATGTCACCAAGTGCTGACTGTCAGCGAGCCACCTGTGCCAGAGGGTGTTCTAACCAAGCGTCACCCAGCCCAGCATGGAAGATGAAATATAAGCTTTGCAATCGTCAGCGTGATCTGCCCCAGCCTGCCTTTCCAGCTCTCTCCCACTTCTGGCCACACTCTGTTGTGGACTCTAAGCACATTAGCAGGATTGACGCCCCGATGCCTTCACATAAGGGAACCTCTATACTTCTTGGCATCTAGACAATTCCCCCTCCTCCTTCAAGACCCAGGGAAAACAGGGCAGCTGAAAAAAATGATGAGGAAGCCTTCTTTGACCTCTACTGCCTACCTGGGCTGGGTACCTCTCCAGTAGGTTTCAAGGTTTTGTTTGTGTATACCTGGCTGGCCTGGAGCTTGCTGAGTAGATTGGGGTGGCCTTAAACTCACAGAGATCCACCTGCCTCCGCCTCCAGGGTGCTGAAGTTAAAGGAATTACCCCGTCACATCCAGGGGTGATTTTTGTTTGTTTGTTTTGTTTTGTTGGTGCTGGGAATAAAACCTAATTCCTTGTGCAACACAAGCATTAGCTCTTCAGGTGACATACACTCCATATCCCAGCTATGCTGTTTGTTTTCTTTTCTTTTCTTTTTTTTTTTTGGTTTTTTGAGACAGGGTTTCTCTGTGTAGCCTTAGCTGTCCTGGACTCCCTTTGTAGACCAGGCTGGCTTCGAACTCACAGCGATCCGCCTGCCTCTGCCTCCCGAGTGCTGGGATTAAAGGCGTGCGCCACCACCGCCCGGCTGTTTGTTTTATTTTTGAGACAGGTTTTGCCACATTGTCCAGTTTAGCCTCCTTCACTTCTGGGCTCTGGTGATTCTCCTGCCTCAGTGTGCTGCATAGGTTTATGTTAACATGATACAAGCTAAAGTCACCTGAAAGGAGGAAACCTCAATTGAAAAAATGCCTCCATAGGTTAGGCTGTAGGCAAACCTGTAAAGCATTTTCTTTTCTTTTTTTCTTTCTTCTTCTTTTTTTTTTTTTTTTGGTTTTGGTTTTCCGAGACAGGGTTTCTCTGTGTATCCTTGGCTGTCCTGGACTCACTTTGTAGACTAGGCTGGCCTCGAACTTACAGAGATCTGCCTGCCTCTGCCTCCCCAGTGCTGGGAATAAAGGTGTGCACCACCACAGCCCGGCATGAGCATTTTCTTAACTAGTGATTGATGGGGGAGATCCCAGTCCATTGTGGGTGGTGCCACACCTGGGCTGGCTGCCCTGGGTTCTATAAGAAAGCAGGCTGAGCCAAGCCATGGGAAGCCAGTCAGTGAGCAGCACCCCTCCACGGCCTCTGCATCAACTCCTGCTTCCAGGTCTCTGCCCTGTTTGAGTTCTTGTCCTGACTTCCTTCAGTGATGGGGACTATTACGGAAGTGTAAATAAACTCCTCCCCCCAAGTTGCTTTAGTCATGGTGTTTCATCACAGCAATAGTAACCCTAACTAAGATATTCAGCCTCCCAAGTAGCTGGGACTATAAATGCAGGCCAGTGCCCTGGCCCAACCAGAGGAACATGCAACAGGATTACTAACAAAATTATGGTGGAACCATCATAAAAGGTCTTCCAGAAGTGGAGATATGTAAATCTAGTATTAAAAGGAAACAGGAGCTAGAGATGGTGGAAGCCAGCCTAAGTTATATGAGACCTGTCAGTAAAATAATAACAACAACAACAACAACAACAACAACAACGCGCTGGAGAGATAGTTCAATTTGTAAAATACTTGCTGTATATCCCAGCACTTGAAAGCAGAGGCAGGAAGATGAAGGGTTCAAGGCCAGCCTCAGCCATATAACAAGTTGGTGGTGCACACTGGTAGGATTTGCTGAAGGAGGTGGAGACAGGAGGATCATGAGTTTGAGGCCAGCCTGGGCTACACATTTTTCGGGAGGCAGAGGCAGGTGGATCGCTGTGAGTTCGAGGCCAGCCTGGTCTACAAAGTGAGTCTAGGACAGCCAAGGCTACACAGAGAAACCCTGTCTCGAAAAACAAAAAACAAAAACAACCCAACAACAGAAAAAACCCAAAAAACAAGTTGGATGTCAGACATGGCTATAGAGACCCTATCTCCAAAAAGAAAAGCGAAGTTAGTTTGTATTCACAACTGTCTGTGGACACACACAGCCCTTGGGATACAGGTTGGATACATCTGCTAGGTTCAAACCCCAGTAAAAGTTAGAAAACAAAAACAAACAAACAAACAAAAAGATGTGCTTTGGCCTGGTAGTGGTGGTGGCTGCGGTGCAGGCCTTTAATCCCAGCACTTGAGAGCTAAAGGCCAGAGGATCTTTGAATTTGAGGCCAGCCTGGTCCCACCCAATAAATCTTTCAATAAGTCTCTCTCTCTCCCTCTCTCTCTCTCCCTCCCTCCCTCCCTCCCTCCCTCTCCCTTTCTCCCTCTCTCCCTCCTTCCCTCCCCCCCACCCCCTCTTTTAGTTTTTTGAGACAAGGTTTTTCTGTGTAACCACCCTGGCTGTCTTGGAACTCTCTCTGTAGACCAGGCTGGCCTTGAACTCACAGCAATCCACCTGCCTCTGCCTCCCAAGTGCCGGGATTAAGAAATCTCAATACATCTCTTTTATGAGATTTGCTGCCTGGTGTGACTCTGTCATCAAAGGAAGCCAGGAGGCAATGAAGGGAAGAAGAGGAGCGGGGCTGAGGGCTTCTGAGCTCCTCCTGAGCTCAGCTGTGGACGCCCTCCCCTGGGAGCTACAATGCCTCTGCTGAGGAGGCTTCCTCTCAGAGCTGTGTGGTTCCGAGGCTGCTGTGTCTCAGGACGCCCTTCCATTGGGACACTGTCCCATCTCAGAGCTGTGTGGCTCCTGGGCTTCTGAGCTCCAGGCTACCCTTCCATCCCAGCAGGAAGGCCAACATTTCATGGGGGCTTCTGTCTCCTAACAATTTCTTCTCTGGCTCAGCTCAGCTTCTCCTGGGTCAGCTGTCTTCTCCCTCTGCTAGCCCAATTCACTTTCAGCTGTCTTCTGTTTTCACTGGTCTCAGTCTTTTCTTCTCTTTTCTAGCCCTGCACAGTCTTCTTTCCCCCTGCGCCACCTTCTTTGAGCCTACTCTCCCACCCTACTCCAATCCTACTCTCTCTCTCTCCGCCTCTGCTGCCTTTGTTTTTGCTTTCCTTTTTCTTCCTTCCTTCCTTCCTTCCTTCCTTTCTTTTTCTTTTTCTTTTTCTTTTTTTTTTTAAGATTTACTTATTTATTTATTTTTGGTTTGTTTGTGTTTTGAGACAGGGTTTCTCTATGTAGTTTTGGCTGTCCTAGACTCACTTTGTAGACCAAGCTGGCCTCGAACTCACAGCGATCCACCTGCCTCTGCCTCCTGAGTGCTGGGATTAAAGGTGTGCACCACCATGCCTGGCTATTTATTATTTATACAATGTTCTGCCTGCATGTACACTTGCACATCAGAAGAGGGCACCAGATCTCATTATAGATGGTTGTGAGTCCCCATGTGGTTGCTGGGAATTGAACTCAGGACCTTTGGAAGAGCAGATGGTGCTCTTAATCTCCGAGCCATATCTCTAGCCTGTTTTTGTTTGGTTTTCTTTTTCTTTTTCTCTTGTTTTGTTTCTTTGGTTTTTCTTTTTTGTTTTTTCCAGACAGGGTCTCTCTGTGTAGCCTTGGCTGTCCTAGACTGGCTTTGTAGACCAGGCTGGCCTCAAACTCACAGTGATCCACTTGCACCTGCCTCCCAAGTGCTGGGATTAAAGGCGTGCGCCAACACGCCCCGCCTGTTTTTGTTTTTCAAGACAGGGTTTCTCTGTCTAACAGCCCCGGGCGGTCCCAGAGCTTGCTCTGTAGATCCATCTGGCCCCAAACTCAAGAGTGCTGAGCTTTAAAGGCATGTGCTGGGCTTTTTAAAATAGCCTCTCCTATTCCCAGAATTCCAAGAGGCAACCGACACTGAAGGGCATAGAGTCTTTTAAAGGTCCGGACACACAAAATAAATAAGACATCCACATAACCAGCGTGATGGCACAAGCCTTTGATCCCAGCACTCGGGGAGGCAGAGGCAGGCCGAATTCTGTGGGTTTGCGCCCAGCGTGGTCTACACAGTGTGTTCTAGGATAAATAGAACCACAGAGTGAGACTCCCCGGCCATCTCTAAAAACAGCACTGAAGCCTGCCTTTTCCAATTTAATTTTCATTAACCATTGATTTTTGGAACTAGAGGTAATTTTGAGATTCTGTCTTATTTATTATTATTATTATTATTATTATTATTAGTAGTAGTAGTAGTAGTAGTAGTAGTAGTAGTAGCAGCAGCAGCAGCAGCAGTATTTGTATTAGATAGGGTCTGATGTAGTCTAGGCTAGCCTCAACTTGTTGTGTAGCTAAGGCTGGCCTTGTATGCCTGATCCTCCTGCCTTAGCTTCCCAAGTACTGGGATTGCAGGCACGTACCACTATGCCCAGTTTAGAATTAGATCAAATCCATTTAAAAATTATATTTGTTTGTTATTTTATTTGAGTGTGTAATTACTATAGTATTCTCATTTATTGTAAAACTAATACATTCTTTTAAAATGATTTATTTGTTTTATTTTATGTGCACTGGTGTTTTGCCTGTATGTATGTCTGTATGAGGGTGTCAGATCTTGGAGTTGTAAGCTGCCATGAGGTGCTGGGAATCGAACCCAGGTCCTTTGGAAGAGCAGTCAGGGCTCCTAACCACTGAGCCATCCATCTCTCCAGCCCACTAATATATTCTTTTTTAAAATTTATTTTATTTTATTATTATTATTTTTTAATCATTCCTTGTCCCTCCCCCTCCCTCCCTCACTTTATTTGTTTGCTTGTTTTTTGAGACAGATTCTTATACTGGCCAGGCTGGCTGGGAACATACTTCATAGACAAGGTTGGCCTCAAACTGACCCTGCCTTGGCCTCCTGAGTGCTGTGAATACAGGTGTGAACCACCTAACTCTGCTCAGTGAGCTCCTTTTGGTGCATTTCCGGGGACCAGGAACTTGAAGGAACCTTGACCCAGGTGGAATAATCCTCACTCTTAGATTCTTCTTCATTTTAACTACAGCAGCTTCCTGTGCTTCCAGCTGCTTTGGCTCTCTCTCTCCTAGGGAGAAGGACAAGTCCAGGCAGAAGCTCAGCAGCCTGGCTTGCGCTATGCACACACTTCTGTTAGAACAATTCACCCGGCAAACCCGTCAGCAGCCTAGGATCCCCACCTACATTCACACCACCGGTCTGAGCAATGGGATAAGTTCCTCCTCTTCTCCACAGCCGCCAACATAGCCGCTGTCTGTGTGATCACACTCTAGTTATATCCGGATATGGGGCCCTGGGTGGGGGTGGCAGTCAACCTCAATATGATAATGATGATGATGTTAGCTATTGTTATTAGCAATAATAACCATTATATAATCATACAATTTATTATGATTATGATTATTATCATTATTTTGAGACAAAGCCTCACTATGTAGCTTCAACTAGCCTGGAATTCGCTAGGTAGGTCAGCATGGCCTGGAATTTACAGAGATCCACCTGTCTCTGCCTCCTGAGTGCTGGGATTAAGGGCATCGGCCAGACTGAATTGGCTTTGGGTGCAAGTGCAATAAGGCAAACTGTCCTCTGAGTGAACTTTTATGGAGAACCTTCTATTTACAATCTTATGCCTATACTTAAAACCAGATGCATTATGGGAAGGGCCTCATTCGTGTGACTTGCTGTCAATTTTTTTTTTTAAACATGTATTTATTTACTGTATATACACAGCAGTCAGATAATAACTTGGGGGAGTCAATATTCTCCTTCCACTATGTAGGTGCCTCAGATCAAACTCAGGTCATTAAACTTGCCAGCATTTAGTTTTTTCTGCTGAGCTTCACCAGTCCTTAACACCAATCTTGACAGTACATTTTTTAAAACTCTGTATTATTGCTTCTCTTTTGAATAAAGCTCCCTTGCTACTTTGCAACCCATGGTGGCCTTTGTTACAATTCTTTGAATAACAGGCCAAGAATCTGGAAGCAGCCAGCTGGATGTCTGGTACTAGTGCAAATTCACAGGAATTCGAGGCCAGCTTGGGCTGCTTGAGACACTCCTCAAAAACAAATAGTAACAAACCCTTACTATCTTAAAGCCACTATTTATTTGATAAGTAAAAGTTTTTTTTTTTTCTTTTCAAGATAGTGATCCACCTGCCTCTGTCTCCCGAGTTGGGATTAAAGGCATGCACCACTACGCCTGGCTAAATTAAATTTTTTTTGAGACAGAGTTTCCCTGTGTTGCCTTGGCTGTCCTGGACTTCCTTTGTAGACTAGGCTGTCCTCAAACTCAAATTTGCCTGCTTCTGTCTCCCTGAGTGCTGGGTTAAGGGTGTGTGCCACCATGCCCAGCAGTAAAATTATTTTGTTGTTGTTGTTGTTGTTTCAAGACAGAGTTTCTCTGCATAGCCTTAGCTGTCCTGGACTAGCTTTGTAGACCAGGCTGGCCTCGAACTCACAGTGATCCACCTGCCTCTGTCTCCCGAGTGCTTGGATTAAAGGCGTGTGCCACCACCGTCCGGCTAAAATTAATTTTTATAATGAGAAACGCCTTTATTGATGCTCCTAATTTTAAGAGATTCTGTTATAGTATTTTATTATTTTCTTTGTTTAAGACAGGGTTTCTTTGTGTAGCCATGTCCACTGTGGAAATGGAACTGTAGACTAGGCTGGCCCTGAATTTACAGAGACCCACCTGCCTCTGCTTCCTGAATGCTGGAATTAAATATGTGTGCCACCACACAAGGCCTTGTTATTTAGTCTTGCCTGGCCTGGCACTATGTAACCCAGACTGGTCTTGAACTCACTGCGATTCTCTCGTGTTGGTCTGGCAAGGGCTGGGATTACAGAGGTGAGCCACCTATGTACTTTTGTAGGTTTATTAGAGCTACATCAGTGGCTGCTTATCACAAGGCTGGTGGCCCAACCAACCTCCTCTGGCAAACAGAGCTTACAGCTTATGTGAACACAAGGTTTCCCACAATACTCTATCCAAATTGCTTCAGAATAATTAAAATAAACTTTCTGATATTTTTAGGAAGCTGGGCTCATTTCGATGAAGGAAGATTCAAAGCATATTTTTTATTTTTTGTTTGTTTGGTTGGTTTTGCTTGTTGAGACAGGGTTTCTCTATGTTATCTTGGCCGTCCTGGACTCGATTTGTAGACCTGGCTGGCCTTGAACTCACAGTGATCTGCCTGCCTCTGCCTCCCGAGTGCTGGGATTAAAGGCATGTGCACCACCATGCCCAGCTTCGAATCATATTTAAAAAAAAATACTTAAATGCAATGATAGTTCTCCACTATGCTTTTCTCTTGCTTTTTAGGGAACAGATGTTAATGATTAATTGAGTGTTCTGTTTTATCAAAACTGTTGTGTCCTTTTATTATTCCAGAGCTTGTATCTTGTGTTTTAACCTTGTTATAATCAAGTTTCTTTCTTTCTTTCTTTCTTTCTTTCTTTTTTTTTTTTTTGGTTTTTCGAGACAAGGTTTCTCTGTGTAGCCTTATAATCAAGTTTCACTTATGATATTCAGGTAGCATAATTTATCACTCCAGAAAAATCAGTTGTGCTCAGAATTTAAAAGACTTTCTCTCTCGGGCTGGAGAGATGGCTCAGTGGTTAAGAGCGCTGCCTGTTCTTCCAGAGGTCCTGAGTTCAATTCCCAGCAACCACATGGTAGCTCAAAAACCATCTATGATATGATCTGATGCCCTCTTCTGCAGATAAAGCACTCACATGCAATAAATAAATCTTTAAAAAAAAAAAAAAAAGACTCTCACTCTCTCTTTTTTTTTTTTCCTCAAATTGAACCCAGGACCTCATCCATTCCAGGCATGAGCCAGCAAGCCCTGCTCACTCAGGTCTGCCTACTCACCCACTGCCGAGGGTGACCTTGAACTCTTGATCCTCTTGCCTCTACCTTCTAAGTGCGGGGCTTATAGGAATATACCACTATGCAGGGCTAAATAGAGCTGGGTGGGTTTTTTGTTTTTGTTTTTGTTTTTTTCGAGACAGAGTCTCTCTGTGTAGCCTTGGCTGTCCTGGACTCACTTTGTAGACCAGGCTGGCCTCGAACTCACAGCGATCCGCCCGCCTCTGCCTCCCAAGTGCTGGGATTAAAGGCGTGCACCACCACGCCCGGCTGAGGCTGGATCTTGAATGCATCCAAGCCTCTGTCACAACTTGGAGGTGGCAGGGGAATTCCCCACCTTTTTTTTCCTTACAGTATTGCAGTGTTTTTTTTTCCTCCTGGCTCTAAGTTCCCAGAATAATGACTCATAAAACTCAAAATATATTTACAAATACCTTGGCCATATAGCTAGGCTCTTCTCTGACTAGCCCATAACTTAAAATAACCCTATTTTAATAATCTACATTCTCCTATGTGTCTGGTTACCTGTGCTCAGATACCCTGAGTCTGTCCTCACATCTTCCCAGGTGATTCTGCCATGCCCGCCTCTGACCCAGAATCCTCTCTGCCTATCAGATGTCATACCTTCTATTTTACCTTTTTCTTTAGGCCATAGGTTTTTTGTTTTGTTTTGTTTTTTCAAGACAGGGCTTCTCTGTGTAGCCTTGGCTGTCCTGGACTCACTTTGTAGACCAGGCTGGCCTCGAACTCACAGAGATCTGTCTGTCTCTGTTTCCCTCAATTCTGGGACTATAGGCAAGTGCCACTGCACCCAGGTTTTTGTTTTTGTTTTTCAAGACAAGGTTTATCTGTGTAACAGCCCTGCCTTCCTGGACTCACTTTGTAGACCAGGCTGGCCTCGAACTCTTGAACTTATGAAGATCCACCTGCCTCTGCCTCCCGAGTGCTGGGGTTACAGGCTAGTGCCACCATCCCAGCTGGGTTTTTTTTTCTTTTCTGTAACTGATAGTCGATATATCCATATAGTATATAAGATATTCCTTCTACATTACTGATTTCATGACTCTATCTTAATCATGTTATAGTTTCATATACACATATTGGCTATATTTTTGGGACTTTTTTTTTTTTGAGACAAGGTTTCTCTTTGTAGCCTTGGCTGTCCTGGATTCCTTTTGTAGACCAGGCTATCCTCAAACTCACAAAGATCCTCCTGCCTCTGCCTCCTGAGTGCTGGGTTCAAAGGTGTGCACCACCACGCCCAGCTATTTTTGGGACTTTTTAATTGGTTTCTTTGATTACAGAGCAACTTTAGCTCCATGTTCCATTTTTTGTTATTGTTTTCAGACAACATTTTGTTTTGTTTTGTTTTTTGAGACAAGGTCTCTCTATGTAGCCCTGGCTGTCCTGGAACTCGGTCTGTAGTCCAGGCTGGCCTCAAACTCAGAGATCTGTCTCTGCCTCCTATGCTGGCATTAAAGGCATGCACTACCACCACCTGGCTCATCAGACAATATCTTACTATGTAGTCCCAGCTGGCCTAGAATTCATTATGTAGCTCAGGCTGCCCTGGAACTCATGAGGATCCCACTACCTCTGCCTCCTGAATGCTGGAATTAAAGGACTGTGCTACCATACCTGGCATTATTTTTATTTATTTATTTATTTATTTATTTATTTTTTGAGATAAGGTCTTGCCTCTGATAGCCTAGGCTGGCCTAGAACTTGCTATGTAGCCCAGGTTGGCTTTGAACTCATTATGTAGCTCAGTTTGTAGAGTGCTTCCCTAGCATATATATGGCTTTGGTTTGACCCCGAGCACCTTATAAACAGAACAGGTTGGCTGGTGCCTATAATCTCAGCACTCTGGAGGCAGAGGCAGGAGGAGCAGAAGTTCAAGGTCAACCTCAGCTCTATAGAATCTGAAGTCATCCTGGACTCTACAAGACTACATCATCATCATCATCAACAGCAAAAACAACAACAAAAAGAGGTGGTCTAGGGAGATGATGGCTCAATTGGCAAAGTGACTGGCACACAGGTGTGAGATTCTGCGTTCATATCCCCAGCACCCATTCCGTAACTGGGCCCTGTGGTGCACACGCGTCATCCTGATGCTAGGGAATGGAGACAGGCACATCCAATCAAGTCTAGCCAAGCTCCAGGTCCAGTGAGAGACCCAACCTATGAGACGGGTGCGGGGAGAGAGAAAAAAGAAATAGAGGTGGTGAGATCAGTGGAAAGGGTGCCTGCCTTGCCTCTAAGCCTGCTGACCTGAGTGTGATTCCTGGCTCCCATATGATGAAGGGCGCTAACGACATTTTCTGACTTCCATGCTCCATGGTACACATGCATGTATACACACACACAGAGACACACACACATACACAGGCAGATACACACACGCAGATACACACACACATACACACACACACACACACACACACACACACACACACACACACACACACACAGAAGGTGGAGCACAAAAGAGAAAGACACCTGATACTAATCTCTGGCCTCCATACATGCAAATGCACCTGCACACACCAAAATATATACTTTTTAAACAAGAAGAAACAACAGAGTGTGCTGGTATATGACTTTAATTCCAGTACTTCGGGTTTAGAAGTAGATGGATCCATGTGAGTTATGGGCCTGCCTTGTCTTTATAGTGAGCTCAAGGCCAGCCAAGGCTACATAAGAAGACCCTGTCTCAACAAAATAAAACATCATCATCATTTGGGTTGTACTTGCTTAGTGATGGAGCACTTGGTTAGCATGTCTGACCTGCCTGAGGCTCAATCCCTGGACACACACACACACACACACACACACACACACACACACACACACACACCCCCGTAGAATAATCAACTTCACAGAGATTATAAATAGGACTATGCTAGCTTTGGGCTCGCTGTGGCTCATTGGTACACGGCTTGCATACCATGTGTGAGGTCATCAACTTCATGTCCAGCACTACACAACCTCAACAACAAAAAGGTAGCTCAGTGCCAAGAGGTGGCGAGGGAGAATAGGGAATTGCTACAACTTGTTTAGTGGGCACAGACGTTCAGTTTTGCAAGAGCAGAACAGTCTGAGCAGCTGGGGATGTTGTCCAAAAGAACACTTGCACACATGTGCAAAGCCGGGTGGTTAATCCCAGTACCACACACCAGGTGAAAGCAAAGGAGCAAGTGGCAGCGTTCTGGAGCTGTGTGCTTGGTGACGGCTACACCAGCGCTTTCTGCCACCTGAGCTGCATGTTTGAAAGGATTCAGATGGAGAGTGGTCCTGTGGCAAAGGGTCTTGGGTTATGTCTCCAGAAACATGGGAGCTTTTGTGTGTGCATGTGCGCATGCTCACACGTACACACATACACACAGATACACACACATACATACATACATACATACACACATTCACACATACACACACATTCACACATGCATACATACACACATACACACATTCACACA
>OU015754.1:45705542-45763534 GCA_907169655.1 Acomys percivali | reverse complement strand
ATACATACACACATACACACATTCACACATGCATACATACACACATATACACACATACATATACACATACACACAGGCACGCACAAACGCACGCATGCACACACACAGCTTGTGCTTGGTATACCTATCTATATTTTCCAAGTTTTATCTACTTGTTTTTAATTCATTTTAATTTTATGTGCATTCAAACTGACAGTAAGCTTTGGGGTTTCCTCCGAGCTTTGGCTTCACAGCAGGTTCAGGATTGAAGCTTTTAAAAACATTTTAATTTATTTTATGTGTGTGGGTGTTTTGCCTGCATGAACACATGTGCACCATGGGCATGCCTGGTGCCCTTGGCGGGTCAGAAAATGGGGTTTGTTCTAGGCCTGGTGTACACTCCTTTAATCCCAGCACTTGGTAGGGAGGGAGGTGCAGGGGGATCTCTGTGAGTTCAAGGCCAGCTTGGTCTACATGGTGAGTTCCAGGATAGCCAGGGCTATGTAGAAAGACCCTGTCTCAAAAAGCCAAAAATACAACAAGGGGGAAAAAAAAGGTAAGATGCCTGGGCCTACAGTTGTGAGCTGCCATGGGGGTGCTAGAAACTGAACCCAGATTCTCCTCAAAAGCAATGAGTGTCCTTACTGTTGAGCCATCTCCTGCTCTAGGATTGATTCTTTAAAACAAAATATATATATATATTTTATTTTTAATATTTTTATTTAGTTTTAATTTATGTGCATTGGTGTGAGGGTGTCAGATCTTGGAGTTACAGACAGTTGTGAGCTGCCATGTGGGTGCTGGGAATTGAACCCGGGGCCTTTGGAAGAGCAGGCAGTGAGTGCTCTTAACCACTGAACCATCTCTCTAGCCCAAACAAAATATTAGTATCATTATTTCTTTCATGTGTGTGGGTGTTTTGCCTGTGTGAACTCTGTGCACCATGTACGTGTCTGGTGTCCTCAGAGGCCATAAGAGGGTGTCAGATCTTCTGAAACTGTTAGCCATGGCTGTGAACCACGATGTGCGTGCTGGGCGCTGAACCTGGATCCTCGGGAAGAGTAGACGGTGCGCTACTAACTGCTGAGCTATCTTCCAGGCCCAGGAGGTTTTGGTTTTTTTTTGTTTTGTTTTGTTTTTTGATAGTATAAGGGAAAGAGAGAAGGGATGGGAGAAAGAAAATGAGTACTCGAAATGGCTTTTACCATGGGCAACTCTAAAAATGAGGTGCTGAAAGCACTGTGAGGAAAATGAAGGGAAGTGGGGGCCCAGTGGCATTCAGTTTTTGAGTAAGTTGAAAGGTGGGGTATTGGAGAGTGAGGCAGGAGGCTAAGGAGGGAAAGTTAGATGGTCAATATTGAGATTGTGGGGTCTGACGATGTGGCTCAACAGCAGGCAGAGTGCTTGCCTAAGATATGCTATGGGGAGAGACCCTGCCTCAAAAAAACAAAACAAAATTATGTTAACAGAACGCTAAAATCACCAATAACGACGACAACATAATGAATGACTTGTGAATCAAATGTTAAAATTTGAAGAATTTGAAGAAATTTGAAGAATGGTAAGCTCTGCCATCTCCTGGAGGTTAAGTTTTAAAGCCCTTCCAGTCAGAAATCCGTGTTGGAGGGTGCTGTCCCCTTTAAGGGATGACGCTTTGAGAAGGGAAGAGTCCGTGCCGGGACGAGGCGGGACCTCAAGGGGGCGGGACCTTGTGGGGGGCGGGGCGCGGCCGGCACGGGGAGAGGGGCGGGGCGCAGCGGGCGCGGCGAGCGGGGCGGAGTCTGTGTTTCGGTCCGGCTGCGGCTGCGGCTGCGGCTGTGGGCTGTACTTCAGAAGAGCGAGGCCGGCCGAGGCCTGGGCCCAGCCTGGAGCCGCTGCCCGACCCGAGCCTTCTGGAGTCCTCGCCCGGCTGATCGTAGGCTCGGGCTTGGCCCCGGCCCGCCGCCGCCGCACGCAGGGTCGAGGCTGCATGCCGGAGGACCAGGCCCACGCAGCCATGGTGAGCTAGCGCGGCCTGCCTACCCCCCTCCCGCCCCCCCTCCAACCCCCCGGGTGGCCCGGGGCCTCTGGGCAGCAGTTCTCACCCCTCTTCCCGCACCCTCGGCCTCTGGCCCTCGTTCCCCATCCACCCATAGGAGCGAACCCCGTTAGGGGACATCCTTTAATATCCCTCCTCTTCGGTGACACCCTTTTGTTTCCCCCCACCCCCTCCCCCGTGACAGCCTCCTTCACGTTCTCTTCGAGGGATTTCCCCCCCCCCCCCCCCCCCCCCCCCCCCCCCCCCCGTCCTTAACCCTTCCCTTTCTCTTTCTCCTCAACCATTTTACCTTTCTCCTCTGTGATCCTTAGCCTCCCCTCCCCCCTTCCACCCTCGTTTTCGTTCCGCACTTTGCTTGTTTTCCCTCTTAGATCACTTTCACCATTTTTATCTCCACCGCCCCCCTTTCCCCCTTGGTCCTCGACCATCCGCGTTTCCTCTGTCCCTTGTCGGATGTCCTCGGTCGCCGGCTGGCACGTCTGTCCCCACTTCCTTCTGTAGGGGTCTAAGCAGGAACAATTTGAAAGCAATTGCTTCCCGGGAGCTGTTTGGGTGGGCACGTACAGATTGGTAGTCTGCCTTTCTTTTTTTCTGTTGTGGATGGCGGAAGCAGGAAAGATTGGAGGTATGGAAGAATAGTCTGGAAGCTTTACTACCTAGTGTCGCTGCAGAAACCTGAGTGAGTGATGGTGTGTTACACAGTACATATTGTGGCCTTATGGTATCATCTGACCTTTTGACAGAAAAAACCAAGGAGATTTTGAAATGTTTGAGTGTGTTTTCATGTGGAGGTACAGTTTGGGAAATTAAAAATCTTTTGTAATTTGTAGGCTTGGCAGTTGTTGCTCAGAACAAATGATTTGTTTTTGTTGCGAGGCAGAGACCAAGGGCATTTGAGGTCTAAAAATCAGCCTGGCAGATTGTGACAGTCTTCCGAATACCTTCCTTGTAAAGGGTGTGTTTGTTTTGCCCTTTCTGTCCTTTCTTGGAGGAACCTTTTCTTTGCCTCTGCTTCAAAATGGCTGTGACTACAGTTCATTCTTAAGTGAGTTGAGTTTCCTGTGCTTTGCAGTGTACATATGGAAAATGTTTGTTTCATTGTATACACTAAGCTAAATTCTGACTTCTGGGAGGAATATTACATTCTAGTAAAAATGAATTCTGGCTAATCATGATAGTTTCCTAGGTTGTTTCCCTCCATCTGATTTTTAGGGAGGTAATTTACTGTCTGTCATTTAACCTGTGAACATTCCCCAAGGCCGTTCATCCCTTGTCACTCTGCTGCAAACTGCCTCCTTCACTTTTATCAGTGTCACTGTGTGGTAATCTGTTCCTTCCCAAGGAAACAACTAGGCCTTAATTCCCTTTATTCCCACTTGAATGATTTGATTTATGCTCTCACTTCCCTACCTGACAAATATAGCCTCACACTGAAATTTGAGCCACCCAGCAGACTTACTCAGAGTGAGTAGATATGTCTTTTGGTGCAAAAAGGAATCTAGTGAGATGTGGTGGTAGCTCTTTTCAGGTTAAAGAGCCATGTTGCTGGAGACAACTACAGGCTGCTGGACTTTTGGTCAGGAGGGCCTTCCTCCTGAGCGGTGAGTGAGTATACAAGGATTGAGATTCAAGGGAGTCATTTGAGCTGGGCCTAAAAGACGAATAGAATTTAATGGACCATTTGAGAAAAAAGAAGAAAGCTTCATTATAAATGTGAGTAGAAAGAAATTTAAGGTGTGTTATGAGAGTTGAGTGTGGTGGTGCATGCGTGTAGTCCCAGTACTGGGGAGGCGGAGACAGTTGGATCCCAGAGTTCCAGGTCAGCCTGTCTATAGAGTGAGTTCCAGAACAGCCAGGGCTACACAGAGACTGTAGTGAAGGGTTACTTGCTTGCTGCTTGGAATGATGGAAGAAACAGGATTGTGTAGCAGGAAATGATGTGAGAAATATATTGTCTTAGCCCATTTAGGTTGCTATAACAAATGCCATCAGAAGGCTAGCTCATAAACAACAGAAAATTTGGAACACAGAAAATTCAGGGACGGGCACCAGCATATCCAGTGTCTGAAAGGGGCTTTCCTTTCCCCCCGTGAATATGTGTTTGTGATATGTATATAGTGTATGCACATATGTGTGCATAAGTGCTCATGTACATGTGTACACATGTGTATGCATGTGTACACGTGTACATGTGTGGAGGCCAGAGTTTGGTTTTTTTTTTTAATGTGTATGAGTGTTTTGCCTGGGTACATGATGTACACTGCATATGTGTGCCTGCTGCCTGTGGAGGTCATCGGACGGTGTGAGTTCCCCAGGAACTGGAGTTATGTATGCATGGTTGTAAGCCATTGTTTGGGAAGGGAACTCTGGTTTTTTGAAAGAGCAACAGGTGTGCATAACTGCTGAGGCGTCTCCAACTCCCCTTTACGTATCCAAGTGTTTTGAGGCAGACTTCCTTACTGAACCTGATGCTTGTCCCTTTGGATCTGCCTGTCTCCACCTCCCAGCACCAGGGTTATAGGCGCACATCGCCATGCCCTTCTCTGGTGTGGGTTGAAGATCTGACTTCAGGTGCTCAGGCTTTCAAGGAAGGCGCCTGTACTGGCGGTTACTCTCCAGCTCTCCTTGGTTACGGCCCTTCAGCAAAGCCTCAGTGTAGCCCAGGGTGCTTTAAAACTCACTCTGGAGCCTGTGGCTCAGGCCTGGGATCCCAGCACTTGGGGAGTGAGTTCGAGGCCAGCCTGGTCTACAAAACGAATCCAGGACAGCCAAGGCTACACAGAGAAACCCTGTCTCAAAAAACCCCAAAACAAACAAACCAATCCTCAAAACTAACAACAACAACAACAAAAAAAACCCCTCCCTCTGTAGTGGAGGACGATCTTGAACTCCTGATCCCCCTGCCTCCGCCTCCCTAGTGCTGAGATTTTCATGTGTGTCTCAGCACTGGCTCATGTGGAGCTGTGTGTTGAACCTAGACCCCTGTGCGTGCTAAGCAAAGACTCTGACAGCTGAGTCCCCCTATTTTTGTTTTTAAGAGTCTTACTATATAGCTCTGGCTTGTGATGTAGTACTGGCTCGTCTCCAGCTGGAAGGTGTCTTCCTGCCACAGGAAGGGCATCATGAGGGCTGGCATGCACCACCATGCCAAATATTTCCTGGGAATTTGTGCCCTGGTTCATCAATGGCATATTTTCCCTCTATCTCCATGTGATGGAGGAACAAGGCTGCTCCTTGGGGCTTCTTTTATATAAGGGCACTAGTCTCATTCAAAGGGTGCTGCATGGGTGATCTGATCACTTTCCAAAGGATTTACCTCCTTAAGCATCACCTTGTTGGCGAGAATAGGCAGTCAACATATGAGTTTGGGGGAAACACATTCAGACCACAGCAGATAATTGGGTATTATTGTGTTTTAAACTTTGTATTCAACTAATGAGTTGTTCTTGTTAAAACATGGACACACAGTAAGAGTATATGGGAGGGTGAAGAGGGAGAATACTGGGCCATTGTGTGCTAGAAATTGCTAATAGGGGTACATTTTGGTTTTTTTTTGCACAGTAGTTTGATATAGTTAGTAAATAATTGAATGACTATTATAGAGCTTTGTATTATATCTTTTCAAGTATTTGTTATGGTGCACTTTGAATACTTGAGGTATTTAAGGCAGAGGTTCTCAGCATTTACTGTGAGTCAGGGAGGGCTTGAGCCTGACTGAGGGCTGCATTTCTTACAAGAACTCTTGTAATGCTGATGCTTCAGACTTAAGATACAGCCCTGACCTTTCATTCACCTAACACTGTTTCTGGAGTGCCATCTGACTGTTTTAATTGGGAATGCCACAGATTGTAAAACAGGTGTGGTGTCTGCCACTATATGCCTTTATGTATGTAGAGTAGTTTTACATGTGAATGGTTTTAGCATACTTAAAAATGTGCTAAGAAGGCTAGGCCTCATGGCCTAGCATTTAATCCCAGCACTCCAGCACTCGGAAGGCAGAGGCAGGCGGATCACTGTGAGTTCGAGGCCAGCCTGGTCTACAAAGTGAGTCCAGGACAGCCAAGGCTACACAGAGAAACTCTGTCTTGAAAAACAAAACAAAACAAACAAACAAACAAACAAACAAAAAGTACTAAGAAAGACATGATAAGATCATAGAATGTGACAGTCAGTGTAATTTTGTAAAGGGTCCTTATTTCAAGTGAAAACTTGAGGAACTAACCTAGAAGAGCTCTGTTATGGAGAGACTAGTGTAGTTAGAAGGAAGCCCTTGTGCAGTTAACTTGCCTCCCAAGAAAGTCAGGGAAACCCTGATTGTCCTGCCTACTCAAAAGATAAAAAACAAAAGCAATGGCAAAAACCCTTCAGTCATAAAATCTCTGTTATGCAGCTCTTTCATAGAATATATCTCAATAGCTATATTTTACATTTCTAGCTGTTACTATTGATTAGAGTCTGTCTCATCTTTAGAGTATAACACATTGGTGCAGAGATGGTTTTTGGCCAGATGCTAAGAACTGGGCAATATTGTGTAGGCACCTTGGTTACAGTGGTTTAATCAAAGGGCTTGGGAGGCAGATTTCTGAGTTCAAGGCCATCCTGTACTACAGAGTGAGTTCCAGGACATCCAAGACTGCACAGAGAAATTCTGCCTCAAAACAAAACAAACAAAAATGGGCACGGTGGCACATGACTTTAATTCCAGCACTCCAGCACTCAGGAGGCAGAGGCAGGAGGATCTCTGTGAGTTTGAGGCTACCCTGGTCTACAAAGTGAGTCCTGGACAGCCAGGGCTACAAGGGAAAATGTGACTCAAAAAACTAAACCAAACCATTAGAAACAACAATATAATAGCTTGAATGTGAAATGTCTTCCACATGCTCTTGTGTTTGACGTTGACTTCCACATGGTCATCCTGTTGTAGGTTGTGGAACGTCTAAGAGGTGGTGGCCTACCTGGGGAAACGCACTGCCACAGGGCAGGCTTGGCTTTCTGAGTGGAGGCCTTAGCCGTTTGCTGTGTAACTGCTGGTGCGATTGGTGAAATGTAACCAACTGCCTCGCTGCCACTGACGTGGGGTTCCCTCCAGGTGGAACATGTCCCTTCAACTGTGAGCCAGATGTCCTTCCCTTCAGTTGTTTTTGTCAGCACTGATGAGAAAAGTCAGGACACAGAAAATGCTGAATGTAAGGAGTGCAGAGGTGCGAGGATCAGGGCACAACTGTAGTGCTTCTGAGCTTGTGGTAGCTGGATCGTTTATGTTAGAGGTCTACCCAAGACTGTCATGGAAAAGGGAGGAGCTCATGGGGTCCTGTCCTTCCCTGAAGAGGAAGGGGATCGGTGGGAAGGGGACAGGAGACTAGCAAAGGGGGCTGGGGGCTGGTGCATGCCTTAGTCTCTGGGGACGCTGGGGCATCAGGAGGTCAAAGTCATCATGGTGGTCTTGAGGTCAGCCTGTGATACAGGAGACCCTCTCTCAAAAAGCAAACAAAGTAACGAAAGTCACTAAAGGCAGCATGTAGGCTAGGCAGGATATGTTCTAGAAGCTAGGGGTAGCATCGAGGGTCTGGTAGATGAGACAAACCTACCTCTGATCAGATTGAGGAGGACCCTGTTATCTTGAAAAGCTTGTTGTTGTTTGCTGCTTTTCTGAGATGGGCTCTTGCTGTATTGTCCAGGCTGGACTTGAACTGGTAGACTTAGGTAATCTGTGCCTTACCCTCCCACATGCTAGGACTACAGGCACAGGCTACTGTGCCCAGGCAGAAAGAGTTTGGAATAATGCTATATTTGAGGTGAATTGTGGAATATGATCTAAGATGGGGACAGCTTTTATTCAGTCCACTCTCACTGTGTTATAGTAGCAGCGATTTATTTGAAATTATTTCAGAATTATTACTATATTGTTAAGTGTGTGTATGGAGGTCAAACAGTAACTTAGAGCAGTCCTTTCCTTCCGCCTCTGGGACCTGAGGATTGAACTCAGGAATCAAACTCAGGTCCTTAGGAGCTCAGATTGTAAGTCTTTCAGCAAGTGCCTTTACTCGCTGAGCTATATCACCAGCCCAGTTGTAGTGATTTAAATTGGAGGAAAGTATATAAAAAAGTAAATGGCAAGGATCTGCCATACTACTTTTTGGTTAACTGCATTTCCTGTAGAGACCTCTCTGCGGAGTTGGAAAGGGCAGACTTGAAATTTTGCTCAATTCTCAGTTTCTTATAAGCTGCCTTTAGGGATTTATGAGATTATTAAAAACAGTACACATACCTGTAAGGAAGGTACAAGAAGATTGTGAGTTTTAGACCAGCCTGGACTAGTAAGCCTGACTCAAAAACAAAAAACCCTGAAGGGTTTGGAGTATATGCAACTCAGTCTTAGAATACTTGCTCAGCATGTGCAAGGCATGGTGTTAGATTCCCCAGAACCACAAAACAACAAAAGATACACTTACTAAAATCCTATATTCTTTTTTTGTTCGTTTGTTTGTTTTTGTTTTTCGAGACAGGGTTTCTCTGTGTAGCCTTGGCTGTCCTGGACCCGTTTTGTAGACCAGGCTGGCCTCGAACTCACAGCAATCCCCCTGCCTCTGCCTCCCGAGTGCTGGGATTAGGCCACCACGCCCGGCCTAAAATCCTATATTCTTTACACAGAGTTATTGTAAAAGTCATGTTTTAGAGTATTAGCATTTCCTAACTTTATTAAATTTTTGGTTGCTTTTAAAGATTTTTTTGGTAGCTGAGCATATTGGTACACATTTTTAACCCCAGCGCTGTAGACACAGAGGCAAGCAGGACTTTCTGAGAATTTGAGGCATAGTGAGTTCTAGGCCAGCCAGAGCTACACTGTGAGACTCTATCTCAGAGAATATATATATATATAAAACATTTTTGTGGTGTTGAGTATTAAACTCAACTTTGTTCTCGTAAGGCAAGTGCTCTTCTCTGAGCTGTATCCCTGTCTGTTGGGTTGTTGCTACCATCTTTACTGTCCTGTGGTGAGTGAGTATAGATTATATTAAGTATTTAGTCATCCTGTAAAAATATATGAGACACATTACACTTATAGGAAGCTAAAAGTTAAGCAAAGAATAACTTTTTTTTTTTTTTTGGTTTTTTTTTTTTTTTTTTTTTGAGACAAGGTCTCTCTGTGTTAGCCTTGGCTGTCCTGGAGTCACTTTGTAGACCAGGCTGGCCTCGAACTCACAGCGATCCACCTGCCTCTGCCTCCCGAGTGCTGGGATTACAGGCGTGCGCCACAAAAATAACTTTAATCATGTTCTTTTAAATTACTTAGGTTCTGTTTTTGTTTTTTTGTTTTTTGAGACAGGGTTTCTCTGTGTAGCCTTGACTGTCCTGGACTTGCTTTGTTGATAGGCTGGCCTCGGATTCACAAAGATCCACCTGCCTCTGCCTCCCGAGTGCTGGGATTAAAGGCGTGTGCAACCACGCCCGGCCCTTATTTATTTATTATGTATACAGTGCTCTGTCTACATGTACACCTGCAGGCCAGAAGATCACATTATAGATGGTTGTGAGCCATCATGTGGTTGCTGGGAATTGAACTCAGGGCCTCTGGAAGAGCAGTCAGTGCTCTTAACCTCTGAGCCATTTCTCCAGCCCCAAGTTTCATTTTTCTTTCTTTTTTTTTCTTCTATAGCCCTTGCTGGCCTAGAGCTCACACTATAGACTATGCTGGCACACAGCCTCAGAGCACCAGCTGCTTGTCTCCGATGTGCTGGGATTAAAGGCATGTGTTGCCATCACCAACTAACAATGTTTTTAAGGTTATTGAATCCCAAGAATACATCTTTGTTACCTGCTGAATAAATAATACTTCCGTAAGGCTCCAAAGTATGAAATACAGTTAGATATAGGCCTTGTCACATACAGGGCACACGGGGCATGGCAAATGCACCTGTAGTCACAGGACTTGGGAGACTGAGGTAGGAGGATCAAGAGTTCAAGACTAACTACATAGGGAATTGGAGAAGGCCAGCATGAAGTGCCACAGGAGACCCTGTCTCAAAAAAAAAAAAAAAAACCAAACAAAACTCGGCCTAGAGAGATGGCTCATTCGTTAAGAGCACTTTTTGGTCTTGCGAAGGATCTGGGTTTGATTCCCAACACCCGCATGGTATTTTACAACCATCTGTAACTCCAGTTCTAGGGGATCCTATGGCCTCTTCTGACCTCAGAAAGCACCGGGAATACATGTGGTGCACAAACATTCATGCAAACAAAACACACAAAATGAATAAATCTTTTTTTCTAAATAATATATTTATTTATTATGTATACAGTGTTCTGTCTGCATGTACACCTGCACAGAAGAGGGCATCAGATCTCATTGTGGATGGTTGTGAGTCACCATGTGGTTGCTGGGAATTGAAGTCAGGACCTCTGGAAGAGCCGCCAGTAATCTTAACCTCTGAGCCAAAATGAATAAATCCTAACAAAACAACAACAGAAACTAAATTGTGGCTGGGAGATGGCTCGTTTGATAAAAGTGGTAGCGTGCAAGCAGGAGGACTAGAGCTTTGGTCCCTGGCACCCATCTGAAAATCTTTCTAGAACCTGTGGTCCCACTGCTGGGAACTCAGAGGTGGAAGATCACTGGGCTTTCTGGCCAGGCCATCTAGCTGAATGAGTGGATTCCAGATTCAGTGAGAAACCTTGTTTCAAAAAAAATAAAATTAGGTGGAGGGTTTTTTAAGTGTGAGTTTTCACTAGGTGGAGTTTTATTGAATAAGAGTTTAAGAGGGAAAAAGATTCCAAGAAAGAGGGATGGTGAGAGGATTCATCAAGTGACGCCACTTGCCACTGAGCCTGAGGACCTGAGTTCAGTCCCCGGGACTCAAATGGTGAGTTCCAGAGTCTCTCTCAAACAACAACATGGTCTGGTAAGATGGCATAGCTAGTAAATTGCCATTCAAGCCTGGCAGTCTGTGTTTGATCCCAGGCACCCAGGTAAAGGTGAAAGGAGAGACTGACTCCGAAGTTGTCCTATGACTTCTGCACATGCAACATGGGACATGCATCCTCTGATTCCATACACTAAGCAGACATACATGACAATACTAACAGGCTGGTATGGCTCAGTTGGTAGAGTGCTTGCCTAACATGTAGAAGAAATCCTGAGTTCTATTTTCTAGCACTTAATAAGCCAGATGTGATGGTGCATACTTACCTCAAAAACAACAAAACCCCCAACAAGTGTGGTAGCACACACCTTTAATCCCAGCGCTAAGGAGGCAGAGGCAGGCAGATTTTTTAGGAGTTTGAGGTTCCTGCTCTACAATAGAGAGATCCAGACTAGCCAGAGATACATAGTGAGACCCTGCTTTTAAAAACTAAATTAAATTAAAAACAACACAGTGTTTCCAAAGGGTAGGTACAATTTTACCGTCCTTGATCCATGCTGACAAATAGCCTTCATGAAACACTTTGAGTATATGCTTTAAGCATTTAAGTATTTCTTTGGGAACTTGGAAGGTGGCTCAGTGGGTAAAAGGCCTGCTGTGCAAGCATGAGGGCTTGAGTTTGGCTGCTTTGCATCCGCGTCCAAAGCTGGGCATGGTATGTGGGCTGTAACCCTAGCAGGGTGGGAGGAAAGTGTCAGGTCTCCCGCGCTTATTGGTCAGCCAGTCTAGCAAGTTGATAGCTGTATTGTTTTGTTTTTTAAAGATTTATTTTTTATGTATACAGTGTTCTGCTTGCATGCACACGTGTGCACCAGAAGAGGTCTATAGATCACATTATAGATGGTTGGGAGCCACCATGTGGTTGCTGGGAATTGAACTCAGGACCTTGGGAAGAGCAGCCAGTGCTCTTAACCTCTGAGCCATCTCTCCAGGCCTTGTTTTGTTTTGTGAGGTAGAGTTTCTCTGTGTAATAACCCTGGCTGTCCTGGAACTTGCTTTGTCGACCAGGCTGTCCTTGAACTCAGAGATCTGCCTGCCTCTCCCTCCCAAGTGCTGGGATTATTAAAGGCCTGAACCACCACCGCCAGATCTGCGAATTGATGTTTTTTAAGTTCAGTGAGAACCCTGTCTCAAAACATAAGATGGAGAGGGTCAAGGAAGACACCAGATGTAACCTCCATCCTCTACGTGCGCGTGCGCGCGCGCGCGCGCGCACACACACACACACACACACAAATGAATGTTTCATTGACAAGCTGTGCTGCCTCCGATACTTTGATGCTAATTGTGATGAAGATTGTCAGGTCTATAAAAAATTATTCTACACTACTGCAGAAGAAGAAAGAAAGAAAGCCTGGGAAAGCTCAACATTAAATCACGTGGCAGGTAAGCGAGAGGACAAGTTTGGATCCCTAGGGCCCACATGGGTGCTGTGCGGGTGTGGTGCCTCACCTCTCACCCTAGCTTCAGAGGATCCCCAGAGCAGTCTGGCTAACCAGACCAGCCTTCTCAGTGAGCCCTAGGCTTGACAGGGAGACCCTGCTTCAACGAATAACATGAAGAGCATTTAGGAAGAATGTGGATAATGCACACGTGGGTGTGTCTGCGTACATGTACACCTACAGCATGTGAACACATTAACATGAAAAGGGATAATAAGAATGAGAATACTGTATTTGCTGCTCAGCTTTTGTTCTTCTCTGTTATCTGAGGCAGTAGATCCCAAGATTTTTTTTGTCACTGAAAACCTTCAAGAAACACAACACCGAATCTACCTAATTGTGAGTAGGAATAAAAGCTGGTAGGAATTCAGTAATGTTGCTAAATGGCATTTGATACTATACTCTTCATTTTCTTTTTTTCTTTCTTTCTTTTTTTGAGACAGGGTTTCTCTATGTAGCCGTGGCTGTCCTGGACTCCCTTTGTAGACCAGGCTGGCCTCAAACTCACAGAGATCCACCTGCCTCTGCCTCCCGAGTGCTGGGATTAAAGACGTGCGCCACCACGCCTGCCCAATTTTGCCCTATTTTTAAATTTCATTTATTATTATTGGGGTATATAGCTGCTACAGCCTGGGTGTGGAGGTCAGAGGACAACGTTATGAAGTCAGTTCTCTGCATTGGGCTCTAGGGAGCCGACTCTGACCTCAGTCTTGCACAGACAGTAGCATTTACTGCTCAGCCTTCTTACTAGTGCCCCACCCACTCTTTGGTGTAAAATTAAGGGCTTTCTATGCCTGCTTTAGCTCCCAAATAATGACGTAGAGACGTGTTATATTTACTAATAAGCTTTAAGCTCTGTAGCTCCACTGAGCTATTCTAATCCGTCTATGCTGGCCTGCTTCCCAGACACGTGACAGGTTACCTGCCATCTTAGTCTCACCTTAGCTCTCTTGCTGTATCATGTCCTCATGGTGACCTTCTCTCTGCTCTTCACCTTGGACCCCGTCCTGGGATCAGAAGTCCCACCTTAACTCTCCTGTCCAGCTATAGGCTTTTCAGCTCTTCATTAACCAATCTTAAGTGATGGAGAACAATTTTTATACACATTGAGACAGGACATGCTTCATAATAATGATAATGAAAACATTCTGCCACCAAATCTGTGGATACAGAAATCAGCATTTGAATACACAGTGCACAAAACCATCCTTCAATACTTTGGAGACGAGATCTCACGTAGCCTAGCCTGGACTGGAACTCTTTATGTAGCCAAGGACAACTGCATTCCTGGTCCTCCTGCCTTCACCTCCCAAGTGCTGGGATTGTAGGAGAGTATACATGTAAATCTGTGGACTCCTGCAATCCACATGGAACCTGCAGGGTGGATCTAGCTAGTTTGGTCTTAACAGGGCTTTTTAAATCATACATTGTATCGCACAAGTTAGGATGTGATATGTTCACACGAATAGTGGTGGGTTTACAAAGGAGTAACTTTTTTTCTTTCTTTCTTTTTTTTTTGGTTTTTCGGGACAGGGTCTCTCTGTGTTAGCCTTGGCTGTCCTGGACTCTTTTTTTTTTTTCTTTTTTAAGGAGTAACTTTTTGTGTTTGATAGTGTTTCATGTATGGTAGGACTCAGAAATAGTTGTTGAATAAAGTATTGACCATGGTAACCCTGGGACCTTTACAGCGTATAATCCTGGTTCTTTGCCTCTTAAAGTTTTTTTTTTTTAAGATTTATTTATTTATTAATATGCATACAATTCTCTACCTGCAGGCCAGAAGAGGGCACCAGATCACATTATAGATGGTTGTGAGCCACCATGTGGTTGCTGGGAATTGAACTCAGGACCTCTAGAGGAACAGTCAGTGCTCTTAACCTCTGAGCCACCTCTCCAGCCCCGCCTCTTAAGTCTTTTTTTTTTTTTTTTTTGGTTTTTCAAGACTGGGTTTCTCTGTGTAGCCTTAGCTGTCCTAGACTCACTTTGTAGTCCAGGCTGTCCTTGAACTCACAGCGATCCACCAGCCTCTGCCTCCCAAGTGCTAGGATTAAAAGCGCCGCCTCTTAAGTCTTATTCACAAAACTTACTCTGTTCTTTTAGTCTAGAATGCTCTTTAGTTCAGTTATTTTATGTATGATACAGTTATTACTAATGAGCCTGCCTGTCTCTCCAAGTTATGAACTGTTTGAGAATGGAGATAGCAATGTATTTTTCAACATTGTGTGATAAGCACTTAGTACTTGAAATAGAAAAATGTTGAGATAGAAAAGTGTAATTTGTAGAGGATTGCATATAGTGATGTTCACTGTGATGTGAGTTGTGAAAGAGGGGAACAAATTGAACTCTAAGTTCCTGAGGGAAAACGTTTGATGATAAGAAATACTATATCAGATACTTTTCCTTTGCCAACTTTTTGGTACTTTGACATAGCACAAATATTTTGTTAACCAGTTGGGTGAAACCAGGTCTCTTCATCTAAATATTTGCAAACCATTTCTCTGTAATTTGTGGGAGGTAGTTCTCTAGAATACAGAATTTTTTTCCACTTAGTTTTATTTAAAAAGACAAACCAACAAACTTTCTTTTTTCTTTGTAGAGGAATGTTAATTCAAAACATGGCTATTCTGGCAAGAGATCCAATCCAAAGACCTTCTAGATCTATGTGATCCAGCTGGAATACAAACATGCCTTTAGTCCAGGAGACGGAGGCAAACAAATCTGAGTTCATTTTCTTTTTATGTTACCAGGCTGCAGTGAACTCCTATACTCTAGGACTGCAGATGAATGCCCCTGCCTTTGCCTCCCGAGTCCTGGGGTTAAAG
Organism: Acomys percivali; assembly: GCA_907169655.1. NCBI lineage: Eukaryota > Metazoa > Chordata > Mammalia > Rodentia > Muridae > Acomys > Acomys percivali. Next base: position 45,748,332 of record OU015754.1, on the reverse strand, counting down.
GTGTGCGCCACCACACCTGGCTCATGTAGTCTCCTAAGGACATTTAAAACAAGTTTTTGTTGTTGTTTGTTTTGTTTATGAGACAAAAAATTATTCATTTCTTGCATTTGAAGTACTCCTCGATGACATCCTGGGCCTGAGTAGTCCTTAGCCACCTCACAACTGCAACTACCGCTCTCCGTGGCTTCCCTCTCGATGGATTTTACAGAGGCCTACCCATTCCCCCAGTTTCTTGTTGTCATTGACCTTAATCAGGTTGGTCTGGTGCTCAGCACACAGTGCCTCCACCAGCTTGACATACACGGGCTCATTGTAGTTGGATGCCAGCACACGAAGATAGGCTGCTAGGCCATCATGGATGAGCGCGGCCTTCAGCACCTCTCGTAAAGCAGTATTGACTTCCATTACACCTCCAGCAACGTGCTTGCCTCAGCCATGGCGGCGGGTTACAGGTGAGGCTGAATCTTGAACACATGCGAGCCTCCGCTTCCGCACAACTCCAAGGTGGCAGGGGAAAAAGCTAAAACAAGTTTTGACATAGTTTGCAGTGTCAATCATTGCTATGGTCTTCACCTTTGAACAGTCATGTCTCTGTGCCTCTACTTACTGATTATTGTTTTTAATGATTTTCTGAGTTAGGGTCTGATGTAGCCCACGCTGGCCTTAAACTCCTGATTAGTCAGTCTTTACTTCCCAGTGCTGAGGTTGTAAGTGTGTACTACTGTGCCTGGCACTCTTATTTCTTAAAGAAAGGGGAGTAAGATTTTAGCAAACTAAAGTAAGTACTGTAAAAGAGTTTAAATTTTGTATAAACTTGACTTCTTAGCTTTGAAGAATGTATTAACGAACTTTTAATACCATGGACCCTTATTTCACTGGTGCTTATATTTGCTAATAATATAAGGGTCTTGGTTGATTGGACTTTTGCAATGCTGAGATCCAAACCTATGGCCTTGTAAATTCTAGACAAATGCTTTATTTACTACTGAGCTCTATTCTCAGCTCAAATATTGTAGCATTTTATTTTACTGCTGTGCTTAGAATTAAATCCAGGGCCTTCTGTATGCTGGGAAGTGCTCTACTATGGGGCTGCATAGACAGCCTCTGTTGTTTTTTGTTTTTGTTTTGTTTTGAGACTCTCACTGTGTAGCTTTAGCTGGTTTTGGACCTACTGTGTTGCCCAGAATGGCCTTGAACCTGCTGTGTTGCCCAGGGTGTCTCACCTTTCTAGTGCTGGGATGATGTGTGCCATCATGCTTAGCTTACTTTATTATTTTAGAACTGGTTTTCACACACATTCTGGACTCTCCTATATCACGAGATAGTCAAGATATAATGGTCTAGTGCTGGTCAAGGTAGCACACGCCTTTAATCCCAGCACTCGGGAGGCAGAAGCAGACACGTGGCTGTGAGTTCGAGTCCAGGACAGCCAAGGCTACACAGAGAAACCCTGTCTTGAAAAAACCAAAAAAAGGGTAGCGATCTAACTAATTGCGTTTCCCTTAGATCACATAACATTTAACATTTGGGACCTTGACATTTTTTAGAGAGACTTCTACTTCCTTGCCTTTTAACACGTAACTACTACCAAATTGGCTAGATTCTGAAGTGGTACATGTAGAAAACTTGCTTTCCCTCCTTTTAAATTTGGCACTTAGGAGTTTCTGAAGAGTAATCAATGATTTATTTTAAAGCACAACAGCTGAGGTGGCAGCTTAGCAACAGAGCGCTTAGCAGGGTGTGGAGACACACGCCTTTAATCCCAGCACTCAGGGAGGCAGGAGCAGGAGCTCCCTTGAGTTCAGTCCAGCCTTGGGTATCTAGTGAGATCCATCTCAAGCAAACAAGCAAGCAAAAGACCTGAGTTCCAGCACAAAAACACAAGCAAAAAACTCCCGATATGTCCAATAGTTCATTTATTTTTCTTCTTCTTCTTCTTCTTCTTCTTTTTTTTTAATGTGCACTGGTGTTTTCCCTGCATGCATATCTGTGTGATGGTGTCAGATTTCCTGGAATTGGAGTTACAGACAGTTGTGAGCTGCCTTATAGATGCTGGTATTGAACTCAGGGCCTTTGGAAGAACAGCTAGTACTCTTAACTGTGTTAACTGCTGAGCCAGCTCCAATATCTGTATTGTTGTTGTTATTTTTGTTTTGTTTTGTTTTTCGAGACAGGGTCTGTCTGTGCATCCTTGGCTGTCCTGGACCCGCTTTGTAGACCAGGCTGGCCTCAAACTCACAGCAATCCGACTGCCTCTGCCTCCCGAGTGCTGGGATTCAAGGTGTGTGCCACCACCCCCCACACCCCCCGGCTAATACTGTATTCTTGAAGACCATCCCACATGTGTCCTTGAGACTACTTTGTTGACCTTCCTCATTTGTAAGATGTTGTCAGAAAGGGGTAGAGTGGAGGGATTTGATTGTATCTGGTGTCAGGTGACTATTTCTAGAACTCTGACATGGTGGAATCAATGGGGACAGGACTAGCTCAGTGACACTGTCCTTGTGCAAGAGGTGCTTCTGGTGAAGGTGTGTGACTGGAAGTCAGAATGGGCATGTGTGCACTCACATAGTGCTTGTCTGCGTTGCAGTTCCACCCATGCTAGCTGCAGCTCTAACCTTGTGACAACATTTCTCTCTGGGATTGTCGTCTCTTTTTCAAGGAATGAAGTATATCCAACAGTAAGTTTGTGCTTGTCAACTTGCTCGTTTAGTACACATTGTGCCTGTGATGTAGTAGGTGTTATTTTAGGCTTATGACTGCATCAGTGAACAAAACATTTTCCCCTGGTGGAACTTATATTCTTTAATAAGCATTAACATTGACTCAGCAGTTAGCAAGCTGGGCACTACTTCAAGAGTTCTGCATTTAGAGTCTGATTGTTCTGACAACAGTCCCATGAGGTAGGCACTGTTATTTGCATTTTTTAGATCATGGACTGAAGTATAGGAAGACTAAGTCCTAATAAATTTACTGCCTAAGTGGCTGGAGAGGTGGCTCAGCGGTTAAGAGCACTGGCTTCTCTTTCAGAGGACCTGGGTTCAATTCCCAGCACCCACATGGCAGCTCACAACTGTCTGTAACTCCAAGATCTGACACTCTCACATAGGCATACATACATGCTAAACAGCACTGCACATAAAATAAACAAATCATTTAAAAATTATTGCCTAGGGCTGGAGAGATGGCTCAGTGGTTAAGAGCATGGTTTGCTCTTCCAAAGGTCCTGAGTTCAATTCCCAGCAACCACATGGTGGCTCACAGCCATCTATAATGAGATCTGGTGCCCTCCTCTGGCCTGCAGGTAGACATGCAGGCAGAATACTGTATACATAGTAAATAAATAAATAAATAAATAAATAAATAAATAAATAAATCTTTTTGCCTAATAAATTTACATAGTTTTGGAAATGACATTTTAATTCAGACAACTGGAGTCCCAAGTCCAAGATATTACCCAGTCCTTCAAAAAGATACCAATAAGAATGCATTTCACAGCCAGGTGTAGTGATACACGTCTATAGGAGCAGAGAAGGGTAGCTGAGTAAACATGGATGCCCATTTCTTTCAGCACCTGTGGCTATGTGTGAGGAGTTGTTCTGAGCTCCTGACACCTTGATTTACCTTCTGTGGTGTACTGAAATCTGGAATTGAGCTAAAATAAATCTTTTCCACCTATGTCGCTTTTGTCAGTATATCTTATCATATTAACAAAAATGAAATTAGAATAGGAAACATTTTTTAGTCCTAACATTAATTCTGTCTTGAGAACTTACCACTGTGAACCTGTTGTCTTTTGTTCTTTGAGACAGACTTTTCTCTGTGTAACAGAGCCGTGGCTGTCCAGGACTCTTAGTAGGCCAAGATGGCTTCAAACTTACAGAAATCCACCTGCCTCGGCCTCCCAAGTGCTGGGATTAAGGCATGCACTACTGGACCCAGCTCACTTTGCTCCTTCCCCTCATGCCTCCCAGTTTTTTTGAAGACAGGTTCTCTCTGTGTAGCCTTGGCTGTCCTGGACTCACTTTGTAGACCAGACTGGCCTCAAACTCACAGTGATCCTGCCTCTGCCTCCCGAGTGCTGGGATTAAAGGCGTGCGCCACTACTCCCAGTTCACTTTGCTCCTTTTTAAGTCCATGTTAAGCCTGGACCCTAAAGGGTTCTTTCCCACAGACCAGCTCTGAGAACCAGTGAAGATGAGAGAAGAGAAAGTCTTGGTGGATGTGAGAGGTAGGGAGAATTGAGCAGGCGGTGGACAGCTGGTTAAGGCACACCAACCACTGGTGAACAACTGACTAGGAACTAGTGTTTGAGGAGAGATCTAGGACCGGAGGAAAAAGAAATACTAGACCCAGGCATATGGAGTATAAACTGAAAGGTCTTATACCCCAGGAGAACTTTACTTTTTTGTCTCTCTCTGTTACTGCTTGGGCCAGTCCCAGTACTTTATTTAAAGTGAAGTTCAGAGCTAGGTGTGGCAGCCCACACGCATCTGTAATCCCAGCACTTGGAAGGCAGAGGCAGGTGGATCTCTGTGATCTACAAAGCAAGTCCAGGACAGCCAAGACCACAAGAGAAACCCTGTCTCTAAATAAATAAATAAATAAATAAATAAATAAATAGTGAAATTCAGTTTTTTCATTACAGATTATATCATGATTTTTTCTCATCTTTTACAATCAATAGGGCATTTAAAAATCAACAAAGCCACAGAGAAACCCTGTCTCAAAAAAAGAAAAAAAGATCAATAAAGCAAGGGAATAATCTAACAAGGAAATACAAACAGTTCTGTATAACCTACAATAAAGCATACAGCAAAAATCAATCAATATCCAAGCAGCATAACCTGATTATTATTTCTTAAACAACACTTGGGAAAGTTTAATCCCAAGTTTCCCTGGGTTAAAGCCATTGTGTTTACATGACTGTCATAGTGACATAGCTTGAGCTCAATGTTCTCTAGTAAAGAAAAAACTTGACTTAGTCCCAGTCCCAAACCAACAACAGGTGTGCTATCTCAGCCTAGGCTAACTGCCAAGGGGTCCTCAATTGTAAAGTATCTGTAAAGCATCATGTTCCAAGCCCACCTTCCATTGCTCTCAAAGCAGCTAACAGGATCCAGCCAGGTACTGTTATGTCAAGGTCCTAAGTTTCTTTCAAGCAGTTTCTGCTTGGCTGCTCACAACAGTCAGGGTCGAGAACTCTCTCATTGTCTCAAGCCTTTGGCCAGATGCCTTCTTTCAACAATCTCTGTGGGGAAAAGTTTTCCCTGTGGGAATTTCATTAGGGCTCATAGTCAAAGTGAGAAATAAAAAGACAGTTTCAGGAGAAAAGGCAAATTTCAAGGTACTTTGTAGACAAAATTACACCTGGATAATATACATAATATTTAAGGGCAGTGTTGATTAGCCAGAGATTTTAGGAACTTTGTCAGACAAAGCCTCAACAGCTGTTATGGATGTCTAGCGATCATGCTGGACAGCTGGAGGTCTCTGGAACTTGGTCAAACAAAGCCTCTACAACTTGTCCTCCGGTCCGTGATAGCACTTTTCCTTGCACTTAACAAAAACACAGACCTCATTACTAGGGGATTTTGGTTTTTTGCTTTGCATTTTTTTTTTTAAAAGGCTTTGGCTGTCCCGAACTTGCCTTGTAGACCAATCAGGCTGGCCTGGAACTTGGAGATCCACCTGTGTGTGCCTCCCCCTCCCTGAGTGCAGGGATTACAGGAGTGTGTCACCATCCCCAGTTACTCAGAGATTCTGAAGCTGCCAGGTCTGCCACCGAGGAATTAGGACATTTGTATTATTTTTAATTACCAGATGTTTCCAGCAAGTAGTCTTTTGACCTCCACCCACACCACAGCATTCACAAGGGAATACAAAATATACTTACATGTAAATAAATACATGTGAAAAGGGTTTTAAAATAAGAGTGAGGAATAAAAGAAATAATTATTATAAAATAATTATTATAAAATATAAAATTATTATAAAATGAAAGATCACATTATTGGTGTTTATGAGCCACAATGTGGTTGCTGGGAATTGAACTCAGGACCTCTAGAAGAGCAGTCAATGCCCTTCTCGGAGCCATCTCTCCAGACCCAGTTTTTGATCTTAGTCATTTTGATAGGTGTAAGACGGAATCTCAGAATCATTTTAATTTATAATTCCCTGATGATTAAGGTCGTTGAACATTTCTTTAAATGCTTCATGGCCATTCAAGATTCTTCTGTTGAGAATTCACTGTTTAGCTCTGTACCTCATATTTTAATTGGACTATTTTGTCTGCTGGTGTTTAATTTCTTGAGTTCTTTATGTATTCTGGATATTAGCCCTTTGTTGGATATAGGGTTGGTGAAGATCTTTTCCCATTCTGTAGTCTGCTGATTCGTTCTTTTGACAGTGTCCTTTCCCTTACAGAAGCTTCTCAGTTTCATGGAGTCCCATTTATTGTCGATCTCAGAACCTGAGCTGTTGGTGTTCTGTTCAGGAAGTTGTCTCCTGTGCCAATGAGTTCAGGGCTTTCCCCTGTTTTCTCTTCTAATAGATGTAGTGCATCTATTTATTTGTTGAGATCTTTGATCCATTTGGACTTGAATTTTGTGCAGGGTGAGAAAGATGGATCTATTTGTATTTTTCTACATGTAGACCTCCAGTTAGACCAGCACCATTGGTTGAATATGCTTTCTCTTTTCCACTGTATGGTTTTGGCTCCTTTGTCGAAAGTCAAGTGTCTGTAGGTGTGTGAGTTTATTTCTGGACCTTTGATTTCTATTCCATTGCCAACAGAACCAACTCACCAGGACCCAAAGGGGCTTGTGGAGACTGAAACACCAACCAAGGACTGTGCATAGACTGGATCTAGACCCCCTACACAGATGTAGCCGATGGGTGCCTCAGGCTTCATGTGGGTCCCCTAGTAAGGGGAGCGGGACCTGTCTCTGATCACTCCCCTTGGCAGGGCTGCCTTCTCAGGCCACAGGGGAAGAGCTCAGTCCTGATGAGACTTGATGAGCTGGGATTGGGGAGGGGCCCTCCTTTTCTGAAGAAGCGGGGAAGAGGGAGGGAAGGTGGGACCAGGAGGAAAGGAGGTGGGGGCTACAATCGGAATGCAAAGTGAATAAATACATTTTTAAAGTTACAGGTGAAAACAAAACAAAAATAAAATAGCACAGTTGAACAGAAAGTACCTGGTAGATGGGATAACTGTACTTATGTTTTAATATTATTATTGGGGACATTTTTATAGTTTATGTCTGTTATTAAGGTCCTTATACTTTAATCTGGGTTTTTGTTTTTTGTTTTTGTTTTTTGTTTTTCGAGACAGGTTTTCTCTGAGTAACAACTCTGGCTGTCCTGGAACTCACTGTGTAGTCCAGGCTGGCCTCAAACTCACAGAGATCACCTGCCTATGCTCTCCAAGTGCTGGCATTAAAGGCGTGCGCCACCACTGCCCAGCTAACTCTGATTTTTAAAAAAATTTCTTAGATTAGAATAACTTGGCTAACCTTTTTTAAAAATTAATTTATTATGTGTACAGTGCTCTTCTTGCATGTACATGTGCAGGCCAGAAGAGGGCATTAGATCACCTTATAGATAGCTGTGAGCCACCATGTGGTTGTGGGAATTGAACCCAGGACCTCTGGAAGAGCAGTCAGTGCTCTTAACCTCTGAGCCATCTCTCCAGCCCCTTGGCTAAGCCTTTTTTTTTTTTTTTAAACCTAGAATGATGTCACTCACCTGTAGTTGCAGGAGGATCATTCTAGGTCAGTCCCAGATACATGAGACTTCTGCTTCAAGTAAACAAGCAAACAAAAACAGAAATAAATCAAAATGCACTTTTGTTTCTGACGATATGTAACTAAATTCTCTTTTGTTTTTGTTTCTTTGAAATAGAATCTAGTGAGGTGTAGGTTGGCCTCAGAATTGCTATGTAGTTCAGGATGACCTTGAATTCCTGATTTTTTTTTTTCTTGACCTTGCCTCTCTTGATGGGATTACAGGCATGCACTATCGCATTGGCTCCAAATTGTGTTTAGTTTTGGTATTTTTGAAACAGAGGCTTACTAGAGAACCCTCTGTTATTCATTGATCTGCTTTCCAGTTTGCAGTCATGAGCCACCATGCTTGGCTCAAATTATTTTGTATATAAATAACTTAATCATATCAGATTTTAGTAACAATTTTATGGGAGATTAAGGTGAAAAGTAAAATAAGATTACATTTTGAAAGTTGTCTAACTAAGTTAGTGGTTTTTAAAAAAAAATTATTTTTATTTTATGTGCATTAGTGTTTTGCCTGCATGCATGTCTGTGGGAGGGTGTCAGATCTTGGAGTTACAGATAGTTGTGAGCTGCCATGTGGGTGCTGTGAATTGAACCTGTGTCCTTTGGAAGAGCAGTCAGTGCTCTTCACCAATGAGGCATCTCTCCCATTAACGTTTCTATGACTGTGACAAAACACTATGAGCAAATAGCAGGTTGCAGAGGAAAGGGTTTAGTTGGCTTACATTTCCATATTGCTGTTTGTCATTGAAGAAAATCAAGGCAGGAACTCCAGCAGGGCAGGAGCCGATGTGGAGGCCATGGAGGGTGCTGCTTATTTGCTGGCTCCCTATGGGTGCTCAGCCTGCTTTCTTACAGAACCCAGGACCTCCAGCCCAGGGATGGCACCACCAACAGTGGTCTGGACCCACCCTCATTAATCACTAATTAAGAAAATGCCGGGGCCGGGTGTGGTGGCGCACGCCTATAATCCCAGCACTCGGGAGGCAGAGGCAGGTGGATCGCTGTGAGTTCGAGGCCAGCCTGGTCTACAAAGCGGGTCCAGGACAGCCAAGGCTACACAGAGAAACCCTGTCCCGGAAAAAAAAAAAAAAAAAAGAAAATGCCTTACTGCTGGATCTTAATAGAGGTCTTTTCTCAATTAAGATTCCATCCATTCAGATAACTGTAGTTTGTGTGTCCGTTGACATAAGACAAGCCAACACAGAAGGATTCAGATATAAGAGTCAACAGTTTAAGAATTTTTTCTTTATGGTTGCGCGTGGTGGTACTTTTAATATTAGTACTCCAGAGGCAGAAGCAGGTGGATCTCCTGACATCACAGTATTCACTTGTCTATCTCAAAGGCAGTAAATAGTTGCTGGATGAACAAATAACATGCTTATTCCCTGCTTTTCTGGAAACTAATTTGTTCTTTGTGTGTGTTCTCTTTATGTTCCTTCCTGCGTGCCAAGGAGGAAGCATCTCCCTATTCTTTACTTGACATCTGCTTGAGCTTCCTGACCACCAACCTTGAGAAGTTCTGTTCTGCAAGGCAAGATGGAACCCTGTGTCTGCAAGAGCCTGGAGTGTTTCCACAGGAGGTGGCTGACCGGCTTCTCCAGACCATGGCAGTTCACGGTAAAGGAAGAAAGATGGGACAGACACGTTGTGTGCTATTAGTTGGCACTAGGTTTTAAAATATTGTTGTGACCCATTTAATTATTTTCTTCGAAATAGTAGGAAAAGTCAGAAGAACCTGATTTAGGAAAAGGAGTTCAGGTGTTTTTACCTATTTTGCTCCAGATTTAATGATTTTTCCCCCCCTTTTCAGTTTAGGCTACACTTGATTTTTCTTTTTTAAGAATCACTTCTTGCACGTCTGTAATCCCAGCACTTGAGGATGCACAGGCAGGCAGATCTCTGAGTTCAAGGCCAGCCTGGTCTACAAAGCAAGTCAAGGATAGCCAGGGCTACACTAGAGAAACCCTGTCTTAAGCAAACAAACAAAAGAATCAATTCTTTAAAAGACATATACATATTTAGATTTATTTACATTTGTGGCTGAATGTTCTGTCTGTATGTACGTATACGCATCTTGCACATCCATGGTGCCATGGAGATCAGGTGTCAGGTCCCTCCTAACTGGAGTTAGGGACGGCTGTAAACCATTATGTGTGGATGTTGGGATCTGAACCCTGTTCCTCCACAAGAACAGCAAATGCTCTTAAGAATTTTGTAGGTGCAACAGGATCAGGAGTTCAAAGTCGTCTTTATTGACATAGTGAGTTTGAGGCTAGGTTAGGATACATGAGACTATCTCAAAAAATGTTTTAGAATACATGTAAAATTATCTATAATTTCTCATTTTAAAAGTCAAGAGTGCCAGGCGTGGTGTCATGTATACCTTTAAGCCCAGCACTTGGGAAGTAGAGGCAGGTGGATCTCTTGATTTGAGGCCAACCTGGTCTACAAGTCCAGGACAACCAGGGCTACACAGAGAAACCCTGTCTGGGGGGGCGGGGGGAAGCAAACAAACAAACAAAAACCAAAATTCAAGAGCAACTCCAGGCGTGGTAGCACACACCTTTAATCCCAGTACTGGCAGGCAGAGGTAGGCAGACCTGTGAGTTCAAGGCCAGCCTGGTCTACAAAGTCCAGGACAAGCAAGGCTACACAGAGAAACTCTGTCTTGAAAAACCGAAAAGGAAAAAAGATAAGAAAAAGAAAAAGAGAAAGCAGAGGCTGTATTATTGCAATGTTAGGTGTCCGGAGTCAGTTGCTGTGCTATTCCCTGCACTCAACTTTTGTTCACCACGACAAGTTGCACGAAGACTTTCACAGTCTAACGATCAGGAAGCTTTGAACATGAACATGCTGAGGAAATGCTTTACCACTTAGCTAGAGCTAGAGCTTAGACAAAATGGCTGAATTCTGAATTGATATTGGCTGTCTGGCAGCTTGAATGGCATGTTATATGGACGAGCTGAGATGACAATAAAAAAAACTTATTTTAACTTCTTAGTATGTATTTGTCTTGACCCAAATGCTTTACAGCCACAAACTGCTTTTAGAGTACATTTTATAGGCATGGCTGCTATTTCTTTTTTAGCAGGTATTATAGGTGTGTAATATTTTTGAGACACGTCTCCAAAGTATCATATACTTGCAGCACTATTGTCTAATAGGTCATTTCTAAGAGACTTGGCTCGTTTTATTTGCATTTGTCCTACACAGGTAATCTATAGCTGATTGGTGGGTTTTTTTGTTGTTTACTTTCCCACTTTGTGTGTGTGTGATTTCTTTGGGTAGCCTTGTCTGTCCTTGACTCTCTTTGTAGACCAGGCTGGCCTTGAACTCAGAGATCCACTTGCCTCTGCCTCCCGAGTGCTGGGATTAAAGGCGTGCCTTAAACTTTTTATTTTATTTTATTTTATTTTATGTGCATTGGTGTTTTGTTAGATACCCTGGAACTAGAGTTACGGATAGTTGTGAGCTGCCATGTGGGTGCTGGGAATTGAACCCAGGTCCTCTGGAAGAGCAGGCAGTGCTCTTAACCACTGAGCCATCTCTCCAGCCTCACCCCACTTTTTTTTGAAGTTAATATTCTGCTTATTTTTTTTTTCCCAGGTCTGCTGAATGATGGAACTGTGGGGATTTTCAGAGGTAACCAGATGCGGCTAAAGCGAGCTTGCATTCGCAAAGCAAAGATTTCTGCTGTTGCTTTCCGGAAAGCCTTCTGCCACCACAAACTAGTAGAACTTGATGCCACGGGTGTGAATGCTGACATCACTATCACAGACATCATAAGTGGCCTTGGCAGTAACAAGTGGATCCAGCAGAATCTTCAATGCTTAGTATTAAACTCATTAACTTTGTCCCTTGAGGACCCTTATGAGCGGTGTTTCAGCCGGCTTTCAGGTCTTCGAGCTCTGAGCATCACTAATGTTCTCTTTTACAATGAAGATCTGGCTGAAGTTGCTTCACTACCTAGACTGGAGAGCCTGGATATTTCTAACACTTCAATCACAGACATCACTGCCCTGCTGGCCTGCAAAGACCGGCTCAAGTCTCTCACCATGCATCATTTGAAATGTTTAAAAATGACCACTACCCAGATCCTGGATGTGGTTTGGGAACTAAAACATCTAAATCACCTTGACATCTCAGATGATAAACAGTTTACGTCAGACATAGCCCTTCGATTATTAGAGCAGAAGGACATCTTGCCTAATCTTGTCTCCCTGGATGTTTCGGGGAGAAAGCATGTGACAGACAAAGCTGTCGAAGCCTTTATACAGCAGCGGCCCAGCATGCAGTTTGTAGGTCTGCTGGCCACAGATGCTGGTTACTCTGAATTTCTCACGGGCAAAGGACACTTGAAGGTTAGATCTTTAAAAATGTATTTTGTTTGATTGGTCAGTTATTTTAGTTCTACAAGACTTCATCAGGGTAAATGTCTTAATATGTGAAACAAGGCATGGAAAATTGAATAGTGGAAAGGCTTGTATTAGGGTAATAGCCCTAACTAAAAGTCCAGTGGGGCCAAACATGGTGAATGCTTTCAATCCAAGCACTCACAGAGGCAGAGGACGGTGAATTTCTCTGTGTTCTAAGCTAGCCTGGTGTACATAGCAAGCTTCAGGCCACCCAAGGATATGTAGTAAGACCCTGTCTTCGTAAAAGTCCAGAGGGCTCTGGAGAGGGAGTTCACTTGGTAGAGCGCTCACCTCTAATCCCAGTACTGTGGAGGCAGAGGCAGGCAGATCTCTGAATTGGAGGCCAGCCTGTTTATATACAGAGTTCCAGGCCAGCCAGGGCTACATAGTGAGGCCCTGTCCAAATAATATTATCATTAGTAGTAATGGTAATAACAACAGTATTTTAGAATATTTGGTCTGGAGAGATAGATGGCTCAGCAGGTGAGAGCACTCGCTGTATTTCCAGAGGACCTGGCGTGGATTCAACCCTAGCACACCCACATGGCAGCTCACAACCATCTATGACTGGTCCCACTGGATCCCATGCTTTCTTCTAGCATTCACAGGCACTAGGCACACATGTAGTGAACAGACATACATGCAGACAAAACCATACACATAAATAAGTGAGAAAAATATATATTTAAAACGAGCTAGGCATGGTGCTTCATGTCTATTGTCATAGCACAGGAGAGTGAGGCAGGAGGTTGAGCTCAGCCTAAGCTATTTAGCAAGGGCCCAGTGAGTCAGGTCTACATAGTGAGGACTCAGTCTCAAAACAAGAAAGGACCATTAGAATTTTTTTATTCAGATACGTACAGAGGTTGATGTTTCTTTGACTAGCGATTTGATAGCTCAGAAGTAAGGCAGGTGGAAGGAGGAGCGCCGAGATTGCCAGTCTCTTCTGTTAGAATTACCCAGTTTAGTGTAACTGGTAAGAATAGAATCTGAGCCGGGTGGTGGTGGCGCATGCCTTTATTCCTAGCACTCGGGAGGCAGAGGCAGGTGGATGCCTGTGAATTCGAGGCCAGCCTGATTGCATGTGAGTCCAGGACAGCCAAGGCTACACAGAGAAACCCTGTCTCGAAAAACCAAAAAACCAAAACAAAACAAAAAAAGAATAGAATCTGGAATGGTTTTCTGAGTCTTGTGTTGTGATAAGTTCAGGTTCGCGTTTGGCTTTATGTGCCTGTTCGTAAGACCACAGTAATGGATGCAAAACCAGCTAATGTAATTTCCCATTACATTACATTGGGGTGGGTGCTTATTGTACTTTCATAAGCATTACTTATTTTGGTGTCTCCATTGTCCTCCTGCCTCAGATTCCTGGGTGCTGGGATTACAGTTGTGAGCTACCACACCTAACTTAAAATGATTGGGGGCAGGAGAGATGGCTCAGCAGTTAAGAGTACTTTTTGCTCTTCCAGAGGACCCAGGTTCAATTGCCATCACCTACATGGCAGCTCAGAACTGTCTGTAGCTCTAGTTTCTGGAGATCCAACACCCTCAAACAGACATTGCAAGCAAAACATCAGTGCATTGAGTAACAACAACAACAAAGTCAGAAAGAAAGAAAATGTTTTTTCCTTTCTTTTTTGTTTGCTTTGTTTTTTAAAGATGTATTTATCATATATACAGTGTTCTGCCTGTATGTGTGCCTTTGGAAGAACAGGCGGTGTTTTTAACCACTGAGCCCAAAAACTTTTTAAAGAAATGCCTTTAAGGATTTATTTTAGGGGGCTGGAGAGATGTCTCACTGGTTAGGAGCACTGGGTGCTCTTCCAGAGGAGCTGAGTTCAATACCCAGCAACCACATGGTAGCTCACAACCATCTATAATGTGATTGGATATTCTCTTCTGGCATGCAGGTGTAAATGCAGATAGAGCAGTCATATACATAAAATAAATAAATCTTTGGGAAAAAAAAAAATTTAAGAAGTACATAGTGAGGCCGGGCGTGGTGGCGCACGCCTATAATCCCAGCACTCGGGAGGCAGAGGCAGGTGGATTGCTGTGAGTTCGAGGCCAGCCTGGTCTACAAAGCGGGTCCAGGACAGCCAAGGCTACACAGAGAAACCCTGTCTCGGAAAAAAAAAAAAAAAAAAAAAAGTACATAGTGGCACACACCTTTAATCCTAGCACTCAGGAGTTTGAGGCCAGCCTGGTCTGCAGAGTGAGCTCCAGGACAGCCAGGGCTGTTAAACAGAGAAACCCTGTCTTGAAAACCCCTCAAAAAACATTTATTGAGTTTGTTGTTGTTGTTGTTTTTGTTGTTGTTGTTGTTGTTGTGTGTGTGTGTGTGTGTGTCCTGTGAAGCTAAAGAAGCTAGCTTTCCCCATAGGTGCTTCTGAGCTGCCCAGTGTGGGTGTTGGAATCAAACTCCTGTTCTCTGCAAGAGCAATATGCTCTCCTAACCGCTGAGGCAGCTCCTCATCCCTCGAGTGGCTTTGCAGCATCTTGTAGTTTGTAGTTCTTCTTTCTCTTCCCTTTAGTTTTTATCTTTTAGATTTTTAAATTTTATATGTGATGCTGGGAATCTAACCCAGGCACTCTTCAAAAATAACAAGTACTTAGAACCACTAAGCCATCTTTCTAGCTTCATCTCCCCTGTTTTTCATTTCAGATATGATCTCACTATAGGTATCCCTGGTTGTCCTCAAACTCAGATATCCACATGCTGGTATTAAAGGCGTGTGACATTGTGCTCAGCTCCCTACATACCCCCCCCCTTTTTGGAGACGGTGTAGGTTATCACTATGGCTCCTCACTCACCCGGAACTCCTTGGCTGGCCTAGAACTCAGATCCTCCTGTCTCCTTGTTACTGAGATTAAAGGCAGGTACCATACCCAGCAACCCTCTCTTTCTTCCTTTTTTTTGGTTTTTTTTTTTTTGAGACAGGGTTTCTCTGTGTAGCCTTGGCCATCATGGACTCACTTTGTAGAACAGGCTGGCCTCGAACTCGCAGCCATCCGTCTGCCTCTGCCTCCCGAGTGCTGGGATTAAAGGCGTGCACCACCACGCCCGGCTTCTTTTTTTTAATTAAAAAGTTACTATATTTATTTGGATGTTCCATAGTTTATATGCGAAGGCTATGGCACACCTTGCAGGAGTCAGTTCTACTATGTGGGTCCCAGGAACTGAGTTCAGGTTTTCATGCTTGATGCCAGATGCTTTACCCAGTGACCTATCTCATAGGCCCACCCTTCCTTTTCTTTTCCCT
This sequence comes from Acomys percivali, assembly GCA_907169655.1. NCBI lineage: Eukaryota > Metazoa > Chordata > Mammalia > Rodentia > Muridae > Acomys > Acomys percivali. Next base: position 45,732,861 of record OU015754.1, on the reverse strand, counting down.
TTAAACTTGTCTACTATTGAGGCATGGTGGTGAACGCCTTTAATCCCAGCACTTGGAAGGCAGAAGCAGGTGGATCACAGCAGACCTGGTCTACACAGAGAGTTCCAGGCTAGGCCAGCCACGCATATATAATGAGACCGTCTTTTTAGGGGTGGGGGTTGGTTTTTTTCTTATTCAAGACAAGGTTTCTCTTATGTAGCCTTGGCTGTCCTAGACTCACTTTGTAGACCAGGCTGGCCTCGAACTCACAGTGATCCTCCTGCCTCTGCTTCCCAAGTGCTGGGATTAAAAGTGTGCACCACCTCTGCCCAGCTCATGAAAACAACAACAAAAAACATAAAACAAAACAAAACAAAACTGGTCTACTGAAAACAAAAGACAGTCTTTTTGACTTTTAAAATTCTCCTTAGAGCCGAATTTTAGAATTTTTTTCTTGTTGTTAAACATGTACACAGTCCATATTTCTTTTTGGCTTTTGAATTTACAGTTCTCCTGCCTCAGCTTCCTAAATGCTGAGATTTCATTTGTGAGCCACCTTTCCTATATTTTCTGCAAATTACTGGCTAGGTATGGAGTCTAGTTAGATTCAGCTTTGATCCCTTTGGCAAGATCCTTCCATGTACTTTGACTGGGCAGTACATAATGTTTACTCTTCTTCCTGTGACAACAACAGTTACTAGTGTTTAGTGTCAGATTATTAATTCACTGGGGATTGTATAGTACCTAGATCTGGCCATTCTTTGGAGATCATTATATATGTGTCTGTACATGAATGATGTGTGTGTGTGTGTGCGCGCGCGCGCGCGCGCGCGCACCCGGTGAGTGTGTAAATGTCAAATTGGCTCTCTCCTTCAGCCTTTATTTGGTTTCAGGGAGGATCAAGTTCAAGTCACTAGGCTTGCCTGGCAGGCACCGTCACCCACTGAGCCATCTTACCAGGCCTGTATTTGTGTGTGTGTTTTGTTTTGTTTCAGATAGGGTTTCTCTGTGTAACCTTGGCTGTCCTGGACTCGATTTGTCCCAGGCTGGCCTTGAACTCAGAGATCCACTTGCCTCTCTAAGTGCTGGGATTACAGGCATGTGCCACCATGCCAGGTTGTCAGCCCTATGTCTTAATCACTTGCTGTTTGATTACTTTATGGAGTCACTTCTTATCTATGTGTAGTTGTATGGTGGTCCCTGAACCACAGTTTAACATAATTATAATAACCTATGTAGATTAACTTAAACCCTCTTAGGGGCCTTGATAGATCTGGAGAAGTTAACAGATTTATTTGATGACTATATATTAAGTGTTCTCTCTGAGTCATTCATAATGCTAGTCACTGTTGACATACAGTGAGAGGTACATAGGTCATTAAAGAGGGAAGGATCACGATAACCAGGACAAAGACATTTAGGAACCTGAGTCCCAGCTGTGTGTTGGGAAAGGCCTTCTCTAAAGATGGGCTTGGCTTGACTTAGGAAGGATAAATACAACTTAGTGAAGCAAACAGAAAGTTTTTAGAGTAGACAGTGTATGTGATGACCTTCTTCTGAGTTAGAGCCTGGCGTATTGACGTTCAGGGGAAAGGCCAGCAATGCTGATAGCATTATGATTTAAGGAAAAGAAGTTACCCCAAGAGGCAGCCTAAAAACCGAGACAGCAAGGCTTTATGGAATGTTAAATGTCTTGAAATTTATTCTAGGTGCTGTGTAGAAAACACTGTCTACAGGCTTGTGCTGGTTCTTAGTCAGCATGCATCTCTGAAGGATGGTGGCTGCGGTGGTTACATGGTAACCATTCCCGCACGCTTATGTTATAAAATGCCCATGGCCGTTTTACAGCTGATGTTAAGATGGAGAAGAGTAGAGTTCTAAAAGAGTTCTAAAGACTCATCTTCTGGCTGTGTTCAAAGGTGTCTGGAGAAGCCAATGAAACTCAGATTGCCGAAGCACTAAGGCGGTACAGCGAGAGGGCGTTTTTTGTCCGAGAGGCTTTATTTCATCTTTTTAGCCTGACTCATGTGATGGAAAAAACAAAGCCAGAAATTTTAAAGGTAAGAACAAGAAACTGGTGATGGAAAACTTTGAAATTACTTTTCAGTAGATTTTAAGTGTATAGTCTTTGACTTTTATTTCTTTTTTATTTTTAGTGGGATTGATGACCCCAGTTCCAGTTATTAGTTATAATAAGTTAATTGCATAAAATACTGAAGTTTATAGTAGTCTCATTAAGTAATGCTTTCCAGTGTTATTTAATTACTTCAGACTAGTATCCTGTGATGTTTTATTACAAGAAAATGGAGGACTGGTAGTGGTGGCGCACGCCTTTAATCCCAGCACTCAGGAGGCAGAGGCAGGTGGATCACTGTGAGTTCTAGTCCAACCTGGTCTACAGAGTGAGTCCAGGACAGTCAGAGCTACATAGAGAAACCCTGTCTTGGAAAAAAGTAAAAGAAAGAAAGAAAATGGAAGTATAGGAATGGACTCAATATGCTGCTTTGTATGTTAACCTTGTATTGCTTCCCACTCAGAAGTGTTCGCTCCCTGAGCAAGCATGAAGATCCGAGTTCAAATCCTAGCACCATATTTTTAAAAGAGGCAGTATGGCTGGGGGCAGGTGGGGACAGGAGATACTTGGTCTTGCTGGCACACCATAGGTCCATAAGAGGCCGTATCTCACAAACTAATAAGGTGGTAGACTGTGACACAGTAGGGCAACCACTGTCCTATTTTGGTCTCTGCTAGAGGCTAGCTCTGGCAGTTCAGCAATCCAGGGAGGAGATATAGGGTCAGTGACTAATATAGAGCAGACACATACACACTTAGGAGACGAAGCAAGGCTCCAACAACTTTATTTTTTCTTTTTTTGGTTTTTGGAGACAGGGTTTCTCTGTGTAGCCTTGGCTGTCCTAGACTCACTCTGTAGACCAGGCTGGCCTTGAACTTGCAGCGATCCGCCTGCCTCTGCCTCCCGAGTGCTGGGATTAAAGGCGTGCGCCACCACCGCCTGGCTTAAAGATTTATTTATTTATTATGTATACAGTGCTCTGTCTGCATGTACACCTGCAGGCCAGAAGAGGGCATCAGATCACATTATAGATGGTTGTGAGCCACCATGTGGTTGCTGAGAATTGAACTCAGGACCTTCGGAAGAGCAGTCAGTGCTCTTAACCTTTGAGCCATCTCTCCAGCCCCCTATTTTTTCTCTTAGTCTTTATAGACCTTAATAAAATACCCAATGCAGCAAAAAACAAAAGAACACACTTCAATCATTTCTTAATCAAGAATTTCAGTTACACATGATTACAAGTTTCATATTTTTTTATAAATTTAAGATTTATTTATTACATATTCAGTGTTCTGTTTGCGTTTATGCCTGCACACCAGAAGAGGGTACTAGATCTCATTATAGATAGTCATGAGCCACCATGTGGTTGCTGGGAATTGAACTCAGGACCTCTAGAAGAGTAGCCAGTGCTCTTAACCTCTGAGCCATCTCTCCAGCCCTGTAATGTTATTCTAACTTAACACAATTCTTATTCATCTAACATAGTTAACCAACCACTTTTTTTTGTTTGTTTGTTTTTCGAGACAGAGTTTCTCCATGTAATAGCCCTGGCTGTCCTAGAAATCTCTTTATAGACCAGGCTGGACTCGAACTCAAAGAGATCTGCCTGCCTTCACCCCCTGAGTGCTGGGATTAAAGATGTGCACCACCACGCCCAGCTGACCCAATCTTTTTAATCATACATATACCTTAATATTTCTCAGAAATCTTCACCTAAATCACTAATCTGAGAAGCATTGCCTTTTGAGAGAACACCACTATTGTTAAGCATTGAGATTGCATTGCCCAATGAGGAATTAACCCCCCACCCCCACCAAGAAGATTCAAAAAACAGTGTGACCAAGGCAGCAACAAGTGCAGTAAGGGCTAGCAGTAGCAAAAAGTGTTCAGGAAAAGGACCCTCGGGCCTTTGCCTCTCTGAGGTGTACTCATGGTGGCTCTGCTGACTGACTGACGAGTGGCTTTCATCAGGCTCCTCTCCTGACCAGAGCTCCTTCTGTTACATAGCTCCCGCCAGGGCTCCATGTATCTGTTCACACATGTACACACACCACCCATACACATACTGTATACATCTCCAAAAAGGAGGATTTCCATAAGGTAGGGCTAGGTATTTAGCTCAGTTGTCTAGGATGCATGAGACCAGAGGTTTTATCCCTAACACTATAAATTGGGCGTGGTGGCACATTCCTTTAGTCTCAAACTTGGGAGACAGGTTAAGGAAAATCAGAAGTTCAAGGGCATCTTTGACTACGTAGTAAGCAGAAGGAAAGCTTCTGCTGTGTGAGACCCTAAGGGGAAAATATTCATTAAACTAGATATATGATACGTACCCTTTAATCTCAAAACTCAAGCTGGGTGTGGTAGCTCATGCCTTTAATCCCAGTACTTGGGAGGGAGAGGCAGATGGATCTCTGTGAGTTCAAGGACAGCCAGGACTATCACACAGAGAAACCCTGTCTTGAAAATAAATAAATAAATAAATAAAAATTAAAATCTCACCAGCAGAGGCTGGTGAATCCAGCATAGTCTATATAGTTTCAGGTCAGCCAGAGTTACATTAGTGAGACCTTGTCCAAAAAAAAAAAAAAAATTCCATTAATGTAGATCTGCACATGTAACTCATTATTTTTTTTTAAAGATTTATTTATTAATTATGTATATAATGTTGTGTTCACATGTACCCCTGCATATCAGAAGAGGGCACCAGATCTCATTATAGATGGTTGTGAGCCTCCATGTGGTTGACGGGAATTAAACTCACAACCTCTGGAAAAGCAGACAGTGCTCTTAACTACTGAGCCATCTCTCCAGTCCGTAAAGTAAATTTTAAAGAAAGTTAAGTTTTAAACTGAAGTGAAGAATTAAGAGGACTGAGAGGGAAAGAAATGAGGAAGAGTTGTCTAGGTGAGGAAGAGGGTGGGTTTTACTGTGTTCAGCGCTGTCAAGGGAGGGGAGGTTTGGGAATTGAGAAGAATAATGAATGGCCTGGGCTCTTTACAGATGACGTGTCTTCTGAAGTTATTCTAGAGCAACAAAGCAGCTTCACTTTATGGCAAGGGTTTGTGTTTATGAGGTGAATTGAGGTGTGTTTTGTTTTTTTCAGCTTGTGGTTACTGGGATGAGAAACCATCCTATGAATTTGCCTGTGCAACTGGCTGCAAGTGCCTGTGTGTTTAACTTAACTAAACAGGACCTTGCTCTAGGCATGCCTGTCCGGCTCCTTGCTGATGTGACCCATTTGCTGCTCAAGGCCATGGAACATTTTCCTAACCACCAACAGGTAAGCACCTCTGAATCCCTCACTCACCTGGCTCCGGGTTCTTCACTGCCTTCTGTTCCATATAGTTCATTCTGTAGACCAGGCCTTTGGTTTGTTGTTGTGCTGTTCTTTCAAAGCAGGATCTCATGTAGCCCAAGCTGTTTCTCAACTCCTCATCCTCTCAGATCCATTTGCAAAGTCTTGAGGCTGGCCGTGCACCACCATGGCCAGAGTGAAAACTGACTGTGGTTTCAGGCGTGATTGTTTGTGCTTTTGATCCTAGCCCTTGGGAGACAGGCAGGTGGATTTCTCTAAGTTTGAAGATAGCCTGGTCTCACAACAAGTGCCAGGGCCACAGGGTGAGACCATGTCTCAAAGCAAACAAAAACACAGTAGTGAGTGAGTGAGTGATGACTCGGTTACTATTAAAAGCAGCTTTTATAATCTAATAGTGGAAAGAGAGGCTTGGTCTGGCCCTAGGTGCAACCATGTTTATTCACAGTGAGGGAACATTTCGTCACCCACATGTGCTGATGGCCAAAGTGCCTACAGAGGAAGATGAAATTCAGCCCCGTATGGGGAAAAGTAACTTCTGAGAGAAGCTGGTAAGTGTAGTCTTTCAGCAGGAACTACCACTTACAGCTACAGACCACAGCCTAGATCAGACTCTGCAGAAGAGCATGTACATGATTTCATGTATTCACTTGAAAACCACAGTTAACCAGTATGTTACTTACTAGTGTTCCTGTTGAGAGTGGCTTCTATAGCCGGTTGTTTCTGCCTTCTCTCAGTGCTGGGGTCACAGGCAGGCCTGTGCACCATATCCTATTTTTATCCAGTGTTATTCAAAGATAGAAATACATAGGCCGGGTGATGGTGGTGCACACCTTTAACCTCACACTCTGGAGGTGGAGGGTGATCTCTTGAGTGTGAGGCCAGCCTGGTCTACAGAGTGACTTTCAGAATAGACACCATTACACAGAGAAACTCTGTCTCCAGAAACCAATCCACCCCCCCCCCAAAAACAAACCAAAAAACTATGTTTTTTAAGTTGTAGAGGCTCTTGTACTTTGGTTTAATGTCCCGAATCTGATCCCCCAATTTTTATTTTATTTTATTTTTTTATTTTTTATTTTTTTGGTTTTTCAAGACAGGGTTTCTCTGTGTAGCCTTGGCTGTCCTGTACTCATTTTGTAGGCCAGGTTGGCCTTGAACTCACAGGGATCTACCTGCCTCTGCCTCCCGAGTGCTGGGATTAAGGTGTACTCTACCACACCCAGCCTACAAGAAAACTGTCCTTTGACCTTCACACAAGACCATATGTGCCTACACACACACACACACACACACACACACACACACACTCACTCTATCTCCATCTATCTATCTATCTATCTATCTATCTATCTATCTAAAGCTAAGAAGGGACAAAAGAGCTGGTGTGTAGCCTAACAGCCAAGGATATGTGCCACCAAGGTTGACAGCCTGAGTTCAACCTCCAGGACAGACATAGAGAAAGTAGATAACTGACCAGAGTGCAAGAAGGGCAGTGTAGGGTTAGGCCAGTGATAGCCAAATTTGGTGATTGACTATAGAAAATTCTTAAATACTTGCATATTTGAGACTAGCGCTACAAAGTCAAAATTCCTTCTGGTCAGAACACTTAAAGAATGTAGCAAAAGGGACTGGGTGTGGTGGCGCATGCCTTTAATCCCAGCACATAGGAGGCAGAGGCAGGCAGATCAGGTGGATTGCTGTGAGTTCAAGGCCAGCCTGGTCCACAAAGAGAGTCCAGGACAGCCAAGGCTACACAGAAACTGTCTTGGGAAAAAAACAAAACAAAATAAAAACAAACAAAAAACCAAAAACCACAATAACAGTAACTGGAGCTGGAGATATAGCTTAGTTGGAGTGTTTGCCTTGCAATCATGAGTGTGGGTTCAGTCTGTAGCACTTAGCATGCACACGCCTTGCACACATTTAAACACCATTTTAAAACATTTTTAAAGGCTTTCTTTGGCTAAATGATAGCACAGTGATGCTCTATTCAGTTTTTTCTCTCTCTCACTCCTTTTTAATCCATTAGTTACAGAAGAATTGCCTCCTCTCACTTTGCAGTGACCGGATCCTTCAAGATGTTCCATTTAACAGGCAAGTAATAGCTTGACATCATGAGTTCAATCCCCAGGACCCACATGATAGAAGGACATAGATGACTCCCTCAAGTTGTGCTCTAACCCCCGTATGCTGATTTAAGTTTTTAACAGAATATACTTAAAGTTGTGATGCAGAAATACTAAAGTGTTTTCATTGTTGAAGGTAAAATGCCAGTGTTTCTACATAGTGTGTGTGTGTGTGTGTGTGTGTGTGTGTTGTTGATATGTGTGTGCAAGTGCATCAATGTGAAAACCAGAGGTTGACATTGGGTGTCTTCCTCAATCGCTCCTCACCTTATTTTTTTGAGACAGGGTCTTTCACTGAACCTGGAGTTCATGGAGTGGGCTAGACTGGCTGGCCAGCAAGTCCCAGGATCCTCCTGTCTCTGCCTCCCATGTTAAGATTACAGGTATGGGCTGCCATGCCGAGCTCTGTTCCATGGCTGCTGGGGATTCAGCTCAGGTCCTCATGTGTACTCAGCAAGCACTTTACCAGCCAAGCTTTCTTCTCAGCCCCTATGCTCCTGTTTCTCTACTGTTGCTGTCATTTTGATGAGCACAGTGGTGCAGGCCTATAATCCCAGTAGGAGAATCAGAAGTTCACAGCCTGCCTGGCAATTTAGTCTGTCTCAAAATAAAATCAAAGAGCCAGGTGTGGTAGTAAATGCCAGTAATCCCAGCACATGGAAGGTGGAGACAGGAAGATCAGCAGTTCAGAGTCATCCTTTGCTCTACAGAGTTTGAGGACAGCCTGACCTACATGAGACCCCATCTCAAACAGACATTAATAAGGGCTGGCAAGATGGCTCAACTGTTAAAACCACTTTCCATAAAAGCCTGACCACCTGAGTTCAAACTCTGGAACCCACAATGGAAGGAAAGAACTGATTGTCAAAAGTTGTCCTCTGAGAGCCACGTATATATCATAGCATGTGTGTACACTCTCGCACACCATAGACAAACACACTATTAGTAAAATAAAAATTACAGGCAGTATAAATAAGTAAACAAGATAAAAGGCTGGGGCTATAGCTCTGTAGTAGAGCATTTGCCTAGATAAGGCCAGGTCCAATCCCCACCACAGGGAAGAAACCATAAAGACAACATTTCCAAAACACTGACTGGTGATTTGTTACTCTCTCAATAAGAGGAAGCTTCCCGAAATTATGCCTGGACCTCCAGGATTGAGGAAAGCCTCTTGTGTTTTCAGGTTTGAGGCAGCCAAGCTTGTCATGCAGTGGCTTTGCAACCACGAAGATCAGAACATGCAAAGAATGGCAGTTGCTATCATCTCCATCCTGGCCGCCAAGGTACTGAACGTTGCCGAATGATGTCCTAGAGGCCGTTGTTTCTCACTACAGGTTCTTCTGACCCTGTCTGTGTGCCAGAAAAGTTAGCACATCTCTTTGCTAGCCTGCCCGTTTAACTGTTAAATATTGCAGAATTGGAGATTGATGAGCTATTTCAGTATGGCTGTGGAGACTTTGATGGTAAATTACAGTAAACTCACACCAGTTAATTCCTGAACATTGACTTTATCTTACATTTGTTTCCAGCTTTCTACAGAACAAACCGCACAGCTTGGTGCTGAGCTCTTCATTGTGAGGGTAAGTTTATTGTCCCTCTTTTTAGGCTACTAGATAGTGTTTTGTTTTCTTTTTATTTTTAAAAATTTGTTTTCTCTGTATGGGTGCATTGCTTCCATGTCTATCTGTGTAGTATGTGGAGGCCCGAAACGCACATTAGGTCCTACGGGACCAGAGTTACAGATGGTTGTCAACCGCGATGTGGGGGCTGAAAACTGAACCCAGGTCCTCTAAAGAGCATAATCCCTGGGCCACCTCTCCAGTATCTGATAATATTAGTGTTTGTTTGGTTTGTTTTTTTCCTTTTTCTGTGTGGTATATCTTTTGTGAGTGGCTGTGGGTGTATGTGTTCATGGGGGTCTAAGTCAGCTTTCTACTACAGGACCTCCCCTGTCTCAGCTTCTGTGTCTCTATATTTTTTAATTAATTCACTTTATTTATGTATGTACTTTATATATATGTGGGTGTTTTGTCTATGTGTACGTTTGCACACCAAAAGAGGGCATCAGATCCCATGAGACTAAGTAATAGATAGTTGTGAGCCACTATACTGGGAATTGAACTCAGGACCTCTGGAAGAACAGCCAGTACTCTTTAACCACAGGGAATACTTTTAGCTATGTGACTAGTCCTCATGGATTTGTGGTTATTGGTGATCTCAAATTATGATAACAATTCAATAAGGAAAACTTACTTTATTTTATTTCTTTTAGCAACTTCTTCAAATAGTGAAGCAGAAAACTAACCAAAATTCAGTGGACACTACATTGAAATTTACTTTGAGTGCACTTTGGAACCTCACAGATGAATCCCCAACAACGTGCAGACACTTCATTGAAAATCAAGGGTTGGAACTCTTCATGAGAGTTCTAGAGGTTAGAGTGGACATTTACTAACAGTTTGGACATGGTTGATTCCTCTGGGCATTTGTTTACTATATTTGTTTCTTTAGATAGTTATATATTTCTCTTTCTCTTGTAGTCTTTCCCAACTGAGTCATCCATTCAACAAAAAGTTCTAGGACTTTTGGTAAGATATAAACCTTTTCTGATAAGTTCCAAGCCGTAATTATTTTTGCTGTGAGTGTGTACAAGTTACTACTGCTCAGTCGGGAAGGAGACTTGCTGCTGAGCCTGAGGTTAAGTGGAGCCTAGACCCCACATGATGGAAGAAAGGAACACACCTGCAAGAAACCTTCTGACCTCTGCATGCGAGATTACACGCATACACGCACACGAGCACACACACTTTAAATAGATACATATATGGAGATATAGGTCATTTGGTAGAGTGTTTTCTAGCGTACATGAAACCTGGGTTCCATCCTCTGCGTCATAGAAAGTTGAGTATAGAATACTCATAGACTGTGAGTATACAGTTTAAATGAGATTGTATGCACCTGTGCTCTCACTGCTTGGGAGGTAAGGAGTACAGATGTGAGACTCGGAAGCTGAAAGCACCTCTGCTGCGTAGACAGCGTCACATGGGGCCTTGTCTCAAAGAAAGAGAGAGGGCAGGCAGGCAGGCCAGGTAATACTGATACAGACGTTTAGAAGCAGGCGGATCTGGGAGTTCAAAGCCAGCCTGGTCTGTAGAGTTCAGGACAGCCAAGGCTACACAGATAGGACTGCCTTATCTCCAAAAACCAAAAAAAAAAGCAAGTCAGTCAGGGCCAGAGGTGCACATCCTAGCACTCAGGGAGGCAGAGGCAGGCTGATCTCTGTTCGAGGCTAGTTTGGTCTACAGAGTGAGTCCAGGACAGCCAAGGCTACACAGAGAAACCCTGTCTTGGGAAAAATCTCAAAAAGAAATTTTAAGAAAGAGTCCATGATGGTAGCCAGTGGCAAGATGACATCAGGAACAGAAGGTGGTGACAATTCATACATTGAATTGTAAGCATGACACAGGATGGGCACACTAGAATGATGCAAGGCTTGGAACTTTAATGTGTACCCCCAGTGACAAACTTCTCCAACAACTGTACTTCCTAGCCCTCCCAATAGCATCATCAGCTAGGGGTCAAGTGTTCAAGTATCTAAGACTTGAGGAACATTAACCACCATAATTCTCCTTACCTTTTTTTTTTAAAAGTATTTATTTATTGATTGATTATGTATACAGAGATCTGCCTGCACGTACGGGGTGCAGCCCAGAAAAGGGCACCAGATCTCATTATAGATGGTTGTGAGCCACCATGTGGTTGCTGGAGATTGAACTCAGGACTTCTGGAAGAGCAGTCACTGCTCATAACCTCTGAGCCATCTCTCCAGACTCACCTTTTTTTTTCTCCTCGTATTCCCCTTACCTTAATTGCAAACTGCCCAGCTTGTATGCTTTGTCAGAGAATCACCATTTTAGTACTTATTTGGTTCTCTTAACCATGTCTTTAGTAAAGACTAACTTTAATACCTTCTTTCCTCCCAGAACAATATAGCTGAAGTACAAGAGCTGCATTCTGAGTTAATGTGGAAGGATTTTATAGACCACATCAGCAGTCTCCTGCACAGTGTTGAAGTAGAAGTCAGTTACTTTGCAGCTGGAATTATCGCCCACTTAATATCCAGAGGTGAACAAGCATGGACCTTGAGCCGAAGCCAGAGGAATTCTCTTCTTGATGATTTGGTATGGTCATTTGGTATTTTCTGGAATGAAACAAGCTACATTTGTAATAGTTATATATGAAAGCTTCATAATTAAGTAATTGTTAAAATAAATATTGTAATATATCCTATGTCTTGTGTCTTCTAGCATTCAGCTATTTTGAAATGGCCAACTCCAGAGTGTGAAATGGTAGCATACAGGTAATTAGCATGATTATAAGTAATATTGTCAATTTCATATAATCTTTTTTTTTTTTTGTTTTTCAAGACAGGGTTTCTCTGTGTAGCCTTGACTGTCCTGGACTCACTTTGTAGTCCAGGCTGGCCTCGAACTCACAGCGATCCGCCTCCCTCTGCCTCTGCACCCACATGGCAGCTCACAACTGTTTGTAACTCCAAGATCTGACACTTTCACACCAATGCACATAGATTAAAACTAAATAAAATATTTTAAAGAACTGGCATTCTGGAAGGCTAAGTCCTCCTGTGAAAATTTAGATGGTGGGCCGGGCGTGGTGGCCCACGCCTTTAATCCCAGCACTCAGGAGGCAGAGGCAGGGCGGGCCTCTCTGAGTTCGAGGCCAGCCTGGTCTGCAAAGCGACTCCAGGACAGCCAAGGATACACAGAGAAACCCTGTCTCGAAAAGCCTTCAAAAAAAAATTTAGATGGTAAGATAAGCAACTTACTGACTTACTGTTTGGATTCCCTCCCCCCCACCCCCACACAGGATTTGTCTGTGTAGCCCTCGCTGTCCTGGACTTGCTTTGTAGACCAGACTGGCCTCAAACTCAAAGAGATCTGCCTGCCTCTGCCTCTCGAGTGCTGGGATTAAAGGCGTGCGCCACCATGCCCTGCCCTGTCTGGAATATTCTCATTGCTACATAATTTTATTACAGCTTATTTTTATTGGCTACTTCATACATGCTGGTATTTTGACTTGTTTAGTTTTTTGAGATTTTATTTTAATTATATATGTGTGGGTGTTTGGGCTGATTGTGTGTCTGTGCACCATGTTGCATACATGGCCCTCAGAGATCACTGGATTCTCTGGAACTGTAGTGCAGATGGTTGTGAGCCATCATGTGGGTGCTGGGAATCTACACTGCGCACTCTGGAGGGATGAATTGCCAGTATTGCTAACTGCTAAGCCATCTCTCCAGCCTGTCTGCCAACAATTTTCTGTTTGCTTTTTTTTTTTTTTTTTTTTTTTTTTTTTTTTGGTGTGGACTTTTTTTTTTATTATTACAATTTATTCAGATTGCATCCTGATTGTTATTCTCCTCACTTCTATCTTCTTGCTCTCACCTGCCATAACAGTTTCTGGTTGATTGGTTGACTTGGTTTTTTGAGACAGGGTTTCTCTGCATTGCCTTGGCTGTTCTCAACTCACTTGTAGACCAGGCTGGCCTCAAACTCACAGAGATCCACCTGCCTCTGCCTCTACCTCCTGAGTGCTGGGATTAAAGGTGTGTGTCACCACACCCAGCATATTTTCTTAAAGATGTAAGAATTGCTGCCTAAACTGGGTGTGGTAGCGCATACCTTTAATCCCAGCACTTGGGAGGCAGAGGCAGGCAGATCTCTGTGAGTTCAAGGCCAGCCTGGTCTACAAAGTGAGTCCAAGACAGCCAGGTCTGTTACACAGAGAAACCCTTTCTCAAAAACAAACAAGCAGACAAACAAACCAACAACCCCCCCCCAAAGAATTGCTGCTTAAAAACGATGCTTTGTATAAAATGTGAGCTTGATTTTTTTTTTTTTTCCCTTCTTAAACCTTTAGGTCCTTTAATCCATTTTTTCCACTTCTTGGCTGTTTTACGACGCCGGGAGTCCAGCTGTGGGCAGTTTGGGCCATGCAACATGTCTGCAGCAAGAATCGTACGTACCAATAATAGAACTATGGTTCAAATGAAATTCTCCTCTACAGAAAGTCATTAGGGGTTGGTGGGGAGTGAGAGGTTGTTGAGTTTTTCCTTTGTAGTTCTGGCAAGCTGGCATAAAACTCACTATGTAGTTCAGGCTGGTTATACTGAGAGTTTATGGGTATGGGTATTTTGCCTGCATATACCACTTACATGCTATCAGATTCGCTGGACTGGAGTTACAGACAGTTGTGAGCTACTATGTGGGTGCTCTGTACTGCTGAACCATCTCCCCAGCCTTCAGAAAGATGTTTTATTTTTGTTTTTATTTTTTCTTTCTGAGCCAGGGTTTCTCTGTGTAGCCCTGGCCGTCCTCGACTCCCTTTGTAGACCAGGCTGACTCACAGCGATCTGCCTGCCTCTGCCTCCCAAGTGCTGGGATTACAGGTATGGGCCACCGCGCCTGACTTGTTTTTTGTTTTTCGAGACAAGGTTTCTCTCTGTAGCTCTGGCTGTCCTGGAACTTGATTTGTACACCAGGCTGGCCTCAAACTCAAGTAGATTGCCTGCCTCTGCTTCCTGAGTGCTGGGGCTAAAGGTGTATGCCACTGTGCCAGCCAGAAAGCATTTTGTTTGTTTTTTAGACAGGGTTTCTCTGTAGCCCTGGCTATCTGAGACTTGCTTTGTAGACCAGGCTGGCCTCGAAGTCACAGAGATCAACCTGCCTCTGCTTCCTGAGTGCTGGGATTAAAGGCATGAGCCATAACCCCTGGCTGCACTTATTTTTCAGTACATTACTTTTTAGTGTGTATGTAGTGCACACATGCCTGTGAGAGCACGTGCGCTCATGCATACACATCTGAAGTCCAGAGGACGTTCTCTTCCTCTATTGCCTTCTGCCTTCCTCTCACTGAACCAAGAGTTTGCTGTTTTGGGTAGGTTAGCTGGCCAGGGACTTCCTGGGACCTGCCTCTCTCTGTCCCATAATCCTGGGGTTACAGACACACATAGTCATGTCTTTTTTACATGGATTCTAGGATTAGAACTCAGGCTCTCATGTTTGGACAGCAAACCCTTGTGCCCTCTGACCCATCTTTCCAGTCTCAAGACTCCAACTTTTAAAATAGAGAGTAAGAGGTTTAGGTTATGAATTAGGTGAATTCTTCCAGAGAGCTTGGCAGGTGTGCTTGGTGGCACACTTATGTTCTAACACTCAGGTACCACAGACCACTAGCTCAGTCAGGGATAGATCCTTGGGATCGGGGGTTCTTGGAGCATCGGTGAACAGAGATAAAGCATTGACAAACAGAGGCGACTCAAGTTTGAGCTACCTTCTGAGTGTATTTTTCAGCCAAGCAGTCTAGTATTATATACGTTTTTTGAAAGCAGGGGTTTTTTTCTGGTTACATTTTCCCACAGTGTTTTCCCACAGAGCAGATTCACAGAAGTCAGTGAGCAATCAAGTATACAGGTACAGGTACAGAATGCGAAGTTATTACGTTGTTATTATTTTGAATTACAGCTTTGAATGAAACAATGATCAATATGTATGTGCTTTCTTTATCCAGGGCCAATGTCCTCTCCCTAATGAAACTTGTGCCCAGCACCTGTGTGCCAGGGTTTTCCTTTTCTTTAGTTCCCTCTGCTGATATCTGAGTGCCACTGCCTGGAGTCTTTTGAAATACTCCATTTCTTTGTAGGCCATAGATAACTTATTAACTAATGATTAATTTTTAGTCATGTCTCTTTTAGTAAGTGGAAGTGAAGCAGAACTACTTCGGCCATGGGCAGTCCCTGGCTGCAGTCCCGGGCCAGGGTCTCATAGCACCCATTGCCATGCTTGGAAAGTCCTACTTTGGGAGTGAAGTGCAGTTAGAATTAGAGAGAAATAGAAAATAGCTCCCAGCAATGAGAGTATTGAAGCCGGGCGTGGTGGCGCACGCCTATAATCCCAGCACTCAGGAGGCAAAGGCAGGAGGATCGCTGTGAGTTCGAGGCCAGCCTGGTCTAAAGAGTGAGTCCAGGACAGTCAAGGCTACACAGAGAAAGCCTGTCTCGAAAAACCAAAAAAAAAAAAAAGAGAGAGAGAGTATTGAAACTGCAGTTTCTCTGCTGGTGGGAACATCGACCCTAGTCCAGGAGACTTCCCCTTCTTCGGGGGTCTTACTCTCAGCCTGTGTAGTACCTGTCACACAGACTCCACTGGAGGGGGATGACACTCAGGAAGTTCAAAGCCAGTCTGGCCTGCATAATAAGACCCTGTCTCACAGGAAAAACAAGTCCAAAAACTGGGGTGTGGGGGAATAAGATACTTAAGTCTCAGCAGTAAGAGTCCCAGCTGCTCTCCAGATGACACACGGTGACTCAAGCTGTCATAGCTCCGGTTCCAGGAGAGTTGATACCCTTTTCTGGCCTCCTCAGGGCCCTGGCATGCAAGCGGTACACAGATGTATATGTATAAAATACCCATACACATAACATTCTAATTTTGTAAAGATTCCTCACTTGAAGGGAATAAAGGACACCTGATTGTGAGGTTTTTGGGCCGAGTTTTACTGTGTAGATTTATTTGGTCCATGCATCACCATGCACGGCCTTTGGTGGGTTTGTTTTAAGCTCTGAAGAACGTGTTTTGTTTGTAGGATAACTTCAAAACGTTCTTCGTATTTTCCTTCAGCTTCACGGTATTGCAGCATGCTGATTGAAGAAGGCGGACTGCAGCACTTGTACAACATCAAAGAGCATGAGCAGACAGATCCCTATGTCCAGCAGATCGCGGCAGCCATTCTGGACAGCTTAGAGAAGCACGTTGTGCGCCACGGGAGGCCACCTCCCTGTGCCAAGCAGCCACAACCCCGGCTGCACTGATCATCAGAGAGCGCTGGACAGCAAACAGTGGGAATTGGTTTTGTGGTTGGTTCGTTTGGAATTTCGTGCTCTCTGGTGTTTGGGGGTGGGGGTGGGGTCTGTGGTAAGAATCCTGTGATCCGTTTGGGATTGGTAATGTACAGTACTGCCCATGTGACCAGTCTGATTTGTCTTGTGATTTTTAACTTATGAGGCAAGAAAGGTCTTCCTTCATTATTGTCTCTTGGAAATCTTTCAGTGTTTGAACCTCACCTGTGCTTGAGATTCTACAGTTTCATGATAATTGCACGAACTCTTAGGCAGACTTTCCTTGCCAGAGAGCAGGGCTGCTACCTTGCCTACAGCTCTTCCTCAGCTGTAAGTTTATATTGCTTCTGTAAAAATGCCTCCATTCTCTGGATCTTTCACAAGATTGTCTCTGGAAGCTCCTTGCTGTCGGGAGCCTGGATGGCAGTCAGTGGAATATAAAAGAAAGATAAACTATGAAAGAAGAACAGAGTTGAAAAGGAATTAAAAAGTGCTTCTGTGATATAGCTCTGAAAATCGGACGGGTGCTCCTGGTGTCCTGTACTAAGACTGGCGTAGAAGCTGCTCTTCATACTAAAGGCTGAAGCACGGGCCATTCCTGCAGGTTACTCTGGAAATACTCCCCCAGTTACCACAGTATTCTGTGTCAAAGCCTCTCAGAGACACTACATGTCATGTTGTAAAAGAGTGCAGTTTTTACAATGTCATTGTTCCAAGCCAGCTATTTTTATCCCTTCTTGCCCAGTCATTCTTCTTCAGTGGAATAGAGACTATCCATAGAGTTAATTTGTTTAAATACAATCGACAACAAAATTTATTTTTTTTATTTTTTATTTTTTTTTAGTTTTTCAAGATAGGGTTTCTCTGTGTAGCCTTGGCTGTTCTAGACTCACTTTATAGACCAGGCTGGCCTTAAACTCACAGAGAACTGCCTGCCTCTGCCTCCAGAGTGCCAGGATTAAAGGCGTGCGCCACCACACCCAGCCGGACCACAAAAGTTTGTTGCAAGAATATAACCTTGAGTTGGGGTATGGCTCAGTAGTAAAGTGTATTCTGAGCATGTATGAATTTAATACCCAGCAACATACACACATCAAAAAAAAAAGGTTAAACTGTTCAAATATGTGTATCTGTCGGGAATAAGCGATTCATGCCTGTAATCTTAGGACTCAGGAGACAGGCAGGAGGAATGCTGTGAGTTTGAGGCCAGCCTGTGTTACAGAATGATAGTTAGCATATCTTCATTATGTTGTGTTCATGTTAGAGAAAGATGCAAGAGAAGAGGCTGCTGCTGAATGGTTAATTGTGTAGTTGGGTAGATAAAAGGAAATGTTTTTGATGGAATTTTTTTTTTAGACAGTTGCCTTTCCTTTAAGATAATTGATATAATGAACAATCAGTTATCCTGGGAGGCACCAAGTTACCAACAAACTCAATTTTCATTTCAACTTTGATTTTAAGCTGGGAATAGTTCTAACCTGTAATCAGGTAATCACAAAGATGTGACAGCGGAGTTACAGTCGGAAGTAAGCCTCGGTTACAGAGCTGCAAGCCAGCCTGGGCTGTATGGGGAGACGCTTTCTCACGAAATAGAAAAATTTTTTTATTTTAAGTGGGGCTTGATAGCACTTGCCCTTAATCCAAAACACAAAGGAGCAGGTGGCATTTAGGGCCAGCGTGGACCAGATAGCAAGATCGCATCTCAAAACAGATAAGTACAGTACGTCTCGTTTTGTGAATAGGGTTAATATGAACTCTCTTCTGACCACATTCACACATAATGTAAAATGTTTTCAGTAGAATTTTAAAATAAGTCAAGAATATTTTAGTTTACAAAGGAGCCAGCTTAAGCTGGGCATGGGGACAAGCGCATGTAATCCTAGTATGTGGAAAATGAAAGTGAAAGGAATGTGAGTTCTAAGCCAGCGGAACTACAATAGAGACCCTGTTTATAAATACAGTAAACTGCCGGGCGTGGTGGCGCACGCCTTTAATCCCAGCACTTGGGAGGCAGAGGTGGGTGGATCGCTGTGAGTTCGAGGCCAGCCTGGTCTACAAAGTGAGTCCAGGACAGGCAAGGATACACAGAGAAACCCTGTCTCAAAAAACAAAAAACAAAAAAACCAAATAAATACAGTAAACCAGCTGATTGGTTTGCTAGTGTGCTTTTAACATGTCTGACATATGTTTTACTGAATCAAACAGAAGGAAAACAGATATGTAGAATTATTAAAAAGCCATATACAGCTATGGTTTTTTACTTCATTGGTTCAAGGGATTTTTAGAGCTAGAAGACACATTGTCTCCTGAGATGGTTGCTCAAGACCATGATCACCACTGGAGAGACAAGAATGTGGAAAGTTTGAGGCTGGTCTGGGCTACCTAGTGGGCTACCTACCTCAGCAGCCTCTACCACAAAAGGATGCAGGTTTCATAGTTAAACATATTCCAGAGAAAAGAAAACATTCTCCTTCAGTTTTAATGTCTAAGGCAAAATTCTGACAATGGGATAGTCTGCAATAGCTTGCAAGTTGGTGATGCTGACCCATGACGCCTACCTGGTATATTTTGGGGATATTTGACAACGTTGGCTTCAAGTGTCAGGACAAAAGTTCATGTTTCTACAGGCTACTGCTAACTTTCCTTTTACAAAGTTTTAGAAAAATATAGCCAGGTGTAGTGGTATACACTTAAAATCTCAATATCACCGGCTACCTAGCAAATTCAGAACCAGCTTTGGTTACCTGATACCTACCTGAAAAAGCAGAAACGGTCAAAACAACTTACAGAATTAGTCAAGATAACCTGATACATGAAGACTCCAAAACATTTCCATTTCTGTTTCCCAGGCCAGTTAGGGCTACATTGCAAAACTCACAAAACCAGAAACCCAAAGTAACTGATCACATCCCAAATATATCAAGATATTAGCACCTGTGTTTTTTATTTTTGTTTGTGGGGTGGTGGTGTAGTTTTGTCTCCAGGATACAGTCTCACTATATTTAGACCCAAGGCTGTAGTCTACATTGATCTCATTCAATTGACAACCATAAATAAGTAGGATTCTAGGCATGTACTGACTATGGGATAATTCTCTTTTTTGTTTTGTTTTTGTTTTATGAGACAGGATTTCTTGGTGTGTCCCTGGCTGCCCTGGAACTCACTCTGTAGACCAAGCTGGCCTCTAACTCAGAGATCCTCCTGCTCTGCCTCTGAAGTGCTGAGATTAAAGCTGCGCACCACGACGTCAGGGTCTGGGACGGTTCTTAAAGCCATCATTAAGGCAGAATTTTCAATAAAGTCCTGAATATCGCTAAAATATAGTAAATATATGTGTATGTTTGTAAATTATAAATATTCAGCTAGCCTTTACAGGCCTCCCTTTGTAATTGGAGACAATAATGTAAGTACCTCCAAAGTTATTGGCTTAGGGGTGTGTTTTTATGCCCAGTTTAGACTAACCTGAATGACCTTGTTGTACTTGGACATAACCTCATATGCACAGGTCCCAGTCCATTCCGCAGCACCCCTCCCAGAAAGGAAATGGAACTAGAGTTTGTAAGATTGTAATCAAATAAAGCAAAGTATAGCAAGTCAAAGCATCTGGTGTTTGTGTACTGAGTAGGTTTGCTGTGGTTTGTTTTCCTTCTGGGTTGAGAGTATACATGGCTCAGCATTGGAGTGAGTGACCCTGAGTTTAACCTCTACTATCAGAAAAAGAGAAAAGGAATTTTAAAAATTATTATTATTTGTTTGTTTGTTTGTTTTTGGTTTTTTGAGACAGGGTTTCTCTCTGTTACCCTGGCCGTTGGCTGTCCTGGACTCAGTTTGTAGACCAGGCTGGGCTCAGACTCACAGCGATCTCCCTACTGTATTTTTTGGACCATAAGATGCACTTTTCCCCCAAAAAAGTGGGGAGGAAATTAGGGTGCATCTTATGATGGTCCAATGCTGTTTTTACTATTTTTCTTGTTTTACTGCTCTAAAAACTTGGTGCATTGCCGGGTGTGGTGGCACACACCTTTAATCCCAGCACTTGGGAGGCAGAGGCAGGCAGATCTTTGGGTTTGGCTGTACACAGAAACCCTGTCTCAAAAAAACCAAAACCCAAAACAAACAAAAATCTGGATGCATTTTCTGGTTTGAAAAATATGGTAACTCTGCCTCCTGAGTTACGGGTGTGCGCCACCATACCTGGCTCTTCAGATTATTTTGGGGGTAGGGAATGTTTTTAATTACCAAAGCCATAAATCTAAAAGTAATGAGTGGACACAGCGGCTACTGATCTTGCCTGAGGATTAAAAAGAACTCCTATCAGACCAGCAAATTTAGGAGTTGAGCATAATTATTGTTGCTTGTTACCCTGGGCAGGAGGGCACTCTGGTTTACCCAGCATGAGGAGGAATGAAACTGTCTTGGGAGTTGGCGTCTATATTTTTTGTTTCTAAAGAACCAAAGATCTATGTTTAAAACTACCAACCAGACATGCTTGGTGGCACATGCTTTTAATCTAGCACTTGGGAGGCGTAAGTGGAGGCGGGTGTGTCTCTGTGAGTTCAAGGCTAGCCTGCTCTACATAGTTCCAGGACAGCCAGGGCCATATAGCGAGACTGATTCTTGTTTGGTTGATTTTGTTTTGTTTTGTCTCATGTAACCAGAGAACTCTCAACCATCCTGCCTGTGTTCCCCAAGCACACTGCCTGAATTACTAGTTACTTCCTTTTGGCTCTTTGAAATTATAGGATCTGGGCCGGGCATGGTGGCGCATGCCTTTAATCTCAGCACTCGGGAGGCAGAAGCAGGTGGATCGCTGTGAGTTCGAGGCCAGCCTGGTCTGCAAAGGGAGTTCAGGACAGCCAAGTCTACACAGAGAAACCCTGTCTTGAAAAACCAAAAAATAAAAAAATTTTAAAAAGAAATTATAGGATCTGTTAAGATAACACTTTGACCTTGCTTTCCCCCTTTGGTACACGCTAATGACAACTATTCATGTGCCAAAGTAGGGTAAATTAATGAACAGTAAAATTGCCTCCGTTTTTTGGTTTTGTTTCTTTTTGTTATTTGAAACAGGATCTTTTTTTGTACCCTGAGCTAGTCCCTTACTGTGTCTGAGGATGACTTTGCACCCTACCTCCAGTGCTGAGTGCTGGGATAAGTCATAGGCCAGCATCCACCAACTAGTTTTTGCCCTTTTGGGATAAAATCTTGACATATACTCGGCTGGCCTCAGCCCTTTGAGTGCCGAGAGTATAGGAGTGCACCCAGCCAGGCTTGGCCTAGTGTTGTAAAATACATCCTCCTCCTCCTCCCCAAGCCCGGAACAATGTCTAACAATACTTGAGATGGGGAGAAGAGAAGCTGGGTGTGATTTCCTACGCCTTTAATCCCAGCACTTGGGAGGCAGAGGCAAGTGGAGTGTTGTGAGTTCAAGGACAGCCTGGTCTACAAGAGAAACCCTGTCTCAAAAACCAAAAATAAATAAATAAATTTTTTTTTAAAGGAGAAAAAGGAAAGGGAAGGAGAGCAGTGCCCAGCAGTGTGGCACATGTAGAGTGTACAGAGTGAGTTCCAGGACAGCCAATGCAGCACAGAGAAACTCTGTCATGAAAAAGAAAGGGGTGGGGGGAGAGGTAACAGAAACGAACCATTTTGTAATGGAAATCTGCAATGGCTCCTTTCCAGCAGCACATTTTTATGAGTTGGTTATTTGTGGGACTTCCATTGTGATTTAAACAGTGTTAGTAAGTTACAGGCGTAGATTAAAGGCCCCCTCCCAGCTGACGTGGGTTTTTCCAGTTTTATCTGCACAGTCTTTATGTGGAGAGTTTGTCTGGGTCAGAACTGCTCTAAGACTGCTTCTGGAGAGCTTTGCAGACTGCTTCCTTCTTAAAGCGCTTGTGGCTATTTCAGATGGCCTTGGTGATCTCATGGATGTTGGATGTTTAGTCATTTGCTGTGTGTTGATGCTTTTGAAATTTTCAGTGTTAACTCAAAGTGTTTATTTTAGTAATAATGCAAACCCACCAGTGAGAGGAATAAAAGTACAGTAGAGACTTTGCAGTTGGTTCGTCATGGCTTGTGTTATCTAGGATTTCGTGGACTTTGGGTATAATGTGGCACACTCTGTGACATGCAACTGTTTCCAAATCTTAACCCAAGACACTGCGATGACTAATAGCCTAAGGAAGAACTTTTTTCTGTCTTCCCACTGCTCTACTTTTTTAAAAAAAATAAAGGAATGCAGACCTCAGTGCAGCATCTTACTACTGTGCTGAAAGGACAGCTCTTGAGGACAGCATAGCCTAGCTGAAGCTCATCAGATAGTGGTGAGTAACACCATGCTGAGCTGTAACCCCAGCATGGTGTGCTGGGCCGGGACAATCCTGAGTTCTGCACCGCCTTGGATCTCTTGAGTCAGACAGGGTCTCTCTGTGCAGCACTGGCTGTCCTGGAATTCGATCTATAGGCCAAGCAAGGTTTTCATAGTTTTTCAAAATTTATCAAAATTATTTGTGGCAAATCATAAATCTATTTCATTAATAAACACTTCAACTTTTTTTGTTTGTTGAGACAGGATTTCTCTGTGTAGCCTTGGCAGTCCTGATATTTGCTTTGTAGACTAGGCTGGGTCTAAATGCATGTACCACTACCACCTGGTGACTTTGAGTTTACTTTGTAGAAAATTCTGAGTTTAAAAAAAAGAAAATTCTGAGTTCTTTTAAGTTTTCTGTTTGTTTGTTGTTTTTTTAGTTACTCTTACTAGATCCGCCTGCCTAGCCCCCAAATACTGGGACTAAATGCATGCACCACTACCACCCGGTGACTTTGAGTTTACTGTATGGAAAAATTTGAGTTCTTTTTAAGTTTTTGTTTGTTTGTTTGTTGTCTTTTAAGTTACTCTTACTATGTAGCTCTTTCCATCCTGGAACTTGCTGTGTAAACCAGGCCAGTCTCTGCTGGGAATAAAGGCATGTGTCACTACACCAGGCTCTTTTAATCAACTTTGAAGGAAGAAGTTCCTTAAATAATAAAAAGTTGAGACACTTCATAAAGGAAAATTCTTTTTTTAAAAAAGGATTTATTTGTGTATATAAGCATTCTATTGTATGTATGCCTGCATGACAGAAGAGAGCATCAGACAGAAGGGGGCACCAGATCTCATTATAGATGGCTATGGGCCACCATATGGTTGGTGGGAATTGAACTCAGGACCTCTGAAAGAGCAGACAGTGCTCTTAACCTCTGAGCCATCTCTCCAGCCCCCATAAAGGAAAATTCTTTTGAGCATTTTTTTTCAACCAAAAATTAAAGAATGCTATGTCAAGATTTGTATTCTTGGATAATCTGAAGAAACTTTTGTTTTTAAGTCACTGACTTGTGGGCCAGTGAGTGCGATGACTCAGTAAGTGAAGGTGCTTGCTGACAAGCCTAAGTTCCCTTCCCTGTGCCAGGAATCCCCACAGTGGAAGGGGAGAACTGACTCCCACAAGTTGTCCTCTGACCTTCATATGTGCATTATGCACACTCACTCCCACATTAAGTAGATAAGTAAATATAACAAAACTAATCAACTTCTAACAAGTGCACTCAGGAGACAGAGCAGGGGGACCGTGAGTTAGAGGCCAGCCTGAGCTACTAAGTAAGGTCCAGGCCACCCTGGGATGTATAGAAAGATCCTGTCTGAAAAGTCCAAAAGAAGTAAATAAATTAATGACAAAATCTCTGACTTTGTAGGATTCCTCTGTCAGATTCTGGGCTTGCGCATATAAGAAGCTGTCTTGTTTAAACTCTGCTGGGGTTTAACTCCAAAAAATGCAAAACCCATCAGAAAGTTGAACGTGTGTGCATTTCAGATATGATTCTGGGTTGTCTGGCTGAAGGTATTCTAGATACGGCTTGGTGAACAGGCCTGTTCTGCACGTGAATCATGTTGTTATTCAAATGGAACATCACTGAAGTATTAATGTTGTATGTACAGATTGGGATTTTTTTTTTTTTGCCTAAATAAATGTTACAGATTTTATGTAACGTGTGTCTACTTTCACTCCATATACTTTGAAATTTAATATTTAGCAAAGCTTTGTGTTCCTTAGTAATCCATTTGCTTTCTGAAATCTGCAGAAGTCCATCTACTAGAATGCTACTCTTGAATGAAATTCTTATGCTAGAACCAGGCTTGCCAGTACACACCTGTAATCCCAGCCCTTGGGGAGATGAAGCTGGAGGCTCCAGTCCACAGCCAGCCTGTGTGATGTAGTGAGACTTCCTACACACCTCACTTGAAAAAAAAGTGGGAAAAGGTCTGGATTCTTCACTCAGTGGTAGAGGGATTATCAAGCATGCTTGAGTCTCTTCAGGGAATTTAATTTTTTTTCATTTACATTATTTTATTTGGAAATGTTTAACAGTACAATGAAACTAAATTCAGAGACAGTGAATGTCATCAGTTTAGGCATCATCAGTTTATTATAAAAGGGAGGAAGTGAAATTATTTACATGATGTAATAGTTGACAGCATCAGCGGAATGGGTAGTGTCATGTGACACATTTCAACAGTGATTTCAGTCCACGTACTTTCCAAGAATGTCACCTTCTCTAAATAAGAAATAATCCTTGTCATCTAGAACTACTTTGGTGCCTCCATATTCTGGAAGAAGAACTTTGTCTCCAACTTTCACACTGACTGGTTGAATCTCTCCACCCTTTCCTTTCGCGCCTGCTCCCACAGCCACTACTGTTGCTTGCAATACTTTTCCTTGAGACTTTTCTGGAAGCATAATGCCACCTTTGGTTATGGTTTCAGCGGCACTCCTTTCAACCAACACTTGGTCGAAGAGCGGAAGAAACTTTCTAAACGCTTGTCCAGCCATGACTTGCCGCCGCAGCACCGAACTCTGCACTCAGGCCGCCGCTGCAAGGAGAGTCCTCAGGGAATTTAATTTTAATGGAGAAGACTTAATGTGTTCTAGAACAGCCATAGTTATTATAGGGACCAAAGACCACACCTAATTCTAGCTGGGCGGACTGTCCACTTAGTCCAAAAAGAATTCCTACTGGGTGGTAGTATACTAATCCCAACACTCTGAGAGGCGGAGAAAATGATACCTGGGTTTGCCAGTAACCATGGAGACTGCAAAGTGAAGCTGCAGCCCACCCCCTACTCAGGTACAGTTGGGAGGGATCTTGACCAGATGCTATGATAAAGAATTTAAGGACTGAGCTGAAGAGGTGGCTCCGAGATAAAGAGAACACTGGCTGCCTGCCAGGCACGGTAGCACATGCATTTAATCCCAGCATAGGGAGACAGAGGCAGGCAGATCTCTGTGAGTTGGAGACCAGCTTGGTCTACAAAGAAAGTTCCAGGACAGCCAGGGCTACAGAGAAACCCTGTCTCAAAAAACAAAAACAAAAGAACACTGTCTGCTGTAAAGGCCTAGGACTCTATTCCCAACCCCCATACAGGGGCTCCTAAATCTCAACTCTAGGGAATCCAATACTCTCCTCTGACCTCTACAGGCACTACATGCATGTGATGAACAGGCATACTTATAAATAGCATTCACAAACACAAAAAAAACTAAGGACAAGTCAGCCAGGCAGTGTTCACACAAGGCTAGCCTGGGCTACAGAGTAAAATTCTGCTGGATGTTCAAAAAGAAGGAAAGAAGCTGGGCATTAATCCCAGCACTCAGGAGGCAGAGGCAGGTGGATCTCTAAGTTCAAGGCCAGCCTGGTCTATAGAGTCTAGGACAGCCAGGGCTGTTACACAGAGAAGCCCTGTCTCGAAAAACAAAAAGGTTTTCTTGCCTTTAATCCCAGCACTAGGGAGTCTACAAAGCAAGTCTAGGATAGCCAAGGCTACACCAAGAACCCTGTCTCGAAAAACACAGTATTTCTTGCCAGGCAGCAGTGGTACACACCATTTATTACAGCACTTGGGAGGTAGATGCAGGCAGATCTCTGAGTTCAAGGCCAACATGGTTTACAAAGTGGGTCAAGGACAGCCAAAGGCTACAGGAAAACCTTATTTCAAAAAACCAAAAAGAAAAAAGGAAAAAATATCTAAGGACTCATTAACATGAGTTCATACTGCACTATGACAAGAGTATGCTACATGATCATATAAGAGTGAATTTATGGGAGGGGGGAAAAGTGAATTGATGCTGCTGCTGCTGCTGTTATCCTGGTGCTGGGGATTGAACCCAGAGACTTTCAGATGCTAGGTGTGTGTTCTACTGCCAAGCTACTCCTCCAGTCTCCAGGAATGTTTTAGAGGAGCAGCTTATCTGTAGTGACCAGGACAGACTGCAGGCAGCATGAGGAAGACCAGAGCATGTGAGACAGGCTAAGTCCTGAATGGCAGCAGGAGGCGGAGCTTGGAGGAGGGAGGGGAGGGGATGTGTTGCTGGTTCGGAAAAGGCAAGAATCAGCTGGACTCCAGATTCCTGCACTGAGAACAGTTGACGGAACAGTTTCCTGATAACGTGTAAAGCTGAGTGTGCTGAATCTGAAGCCTGTGGACACTCAGATGGGAGGTGTTGAGTCAACAAGTGACATTCTAATTTGGAACTTAGGAAGGAAACTGGAGTTACAGACCCAGCCTTGGGAGTTTCGACATAGGGGTGGCTGAAGGGAAGCACCGAGGTCACAAGGGGATCTGGACAAGGTGTGTGGGACAGAAAGGAGCCCCAGAGGGCAGTGACATCGAAAGAAGGGAGATTGGAGTGAGCTGGGGGGAAAGACACAACAGTTATAATAGTAAACGAATGAAAGACCTAGGAAAAAATACCCTCAAGGTCAAATGCAAGAAATAAAACATGTTCCCCTCTGTTAATTGTGTCTCTCATTAACACGATAGTGTGTGTGTGTGTGTGTGTGTGTGTGTGTGTGTGTGTGTGTGTGTG
>OU015754.1:45690082-45705532 GCA_907169655.1 Acomys percivali | reverse complement strand
TGTGTGTGTGTGTGTGTGTGTGTGTGTGTGTGTGTGTGTGTGTGTGTAGAGGGGGTAGATCTACATAGTGAGCTTTAAAAGGTGAACTGTAAAAATGGGGGCCAGAGAGATGTCTGGGCCAGTAAAGGCACTTGCCACCAGGCCTGAAGACCTGAGTTGGATCCTTGAGACCCTTTTGTGAAAGGACCAAACTGATTGCCAAAATTTGTCCTCTGACCTAAAACGCACACACACACACACACACACACACACACACGTCACTGATATGGCACTAGCTTCAAGGTAATCCCTTATCTCGAATTCACAGAGGTCCACTCGCCTTAGCCTCCCAGGAGCTGGGATTACAGGTGTGCACCATGGCACCTGGCCACAATTTGTATCTTGTGGGCTTTTCAAACCTACTTTATTTAGGGTTCTTTAATGCGTATACCTCCTTTTCAACCCACCTACCCTAAATAGAGACGTTAATGGGAACAGGTGATGTAGACCTTCTTAGATTCAGTGCCTTGGAGCATTTCCACGTCAGGATTCCAGCTGACCCGTTAAACAGCAAAGGTGACTGCAAAGATGCAGGTGGAAATTGGACCAGCTCCTGAACCCGGAACCTTGAAGCGTTCTCTGGAGTGTTTCTTTCTAGAAGTGTCTCAAAGCAGGGCAACGAACAGCCAAATAATAGGAGGCAATGCCAAAAACCAAAAAGCAAAGCCTCTTGTTTGGGGCATATACATACATACATACACACACACACACACACACACACACACACACACACACATACATACATACATGTATATATATCCTCTCAGAGTCCATACTAGGATGTGTATCAGTTGGCAAAGACCATGCCCCAGCAAGAGACAGTTCCTCTTCTAATGGACAAACATCATGTGTCCTCACAAGTCTGTTTCACATCCCACACTTGGGATCAAAACAAAAACATGTTTATATCCACTACAATATCTTATCATTTAAGATTCTACAGTTGTTTCTGAACCCAGTCTCCATGCAGGTTCCAGCCGATGAAAAAATTAAGTCTGGCTGTTGTGGGGGCATACCCTTTTAGCCCAGCATTGGGGAGGCAAAGGTAGGTGGGTCTCTGTGAGTTCCAGGCTGGCCTGGTCTATATACCCAGGCTAGCCAGAGTTATACAGTAAGATCTTGTCTAAAAACAAAACAAAAGCAGAGCAGGTCATGTTGAGGCAGGATAGGCAAGTCCATGAGCTGAAGAAGAAGGGCTCTTAACTCTTGTGGGGCCATCTCTCCAGCCCCCCAGCTTTTTGTTTAGAGATGAGGTCTCATGTAGCCCAGGTTACCTCAAACTTGTATTGTCTAGAATAGTGTTGGACTCCTTATCCTCCTGCCTCTACCTCCCTCGTGCATTAACTGAAGGCATAGCCAGTTTATCTCAGTTTTCAGAAGACACAATTGATGCTTATAAGCCCCAAATTTTTTCCTTTTATTTTGTGATGCTGAAGATAGAATCCAGACCTTGTGCGTGTTAGGTCAGTGCTCTCCACTAGTGACATCATCTTGAGCTTCACAAGTATGTTCTCAGTGTTTTTTAAGCAGAAGTCAGTTTATTAAGAGATCCTTAAGCCAGGCGTGGTGGCGCACGCCTTTAATCCCAGCACTCGGGAGGCAGAGGCAGGCGGATCGCTGTGAGTTCGAGGCCAGCCTGGTCTACAAAGTGAGTCCAGGACAGTCAAGGCTACACAGAGAGACCCTGTCTCAAAAAAAAAAAAAAGAGAGAGGTCCTTAAGTTGTGGACTGGAGCAATGGCGCAGCGATTAAGAGTGTTTATTGCTCTTTTGGATGACTTGTATTTCTTCTCTTTTGGTTTCGCTTTGGAGACCAGGCTGTGCTCAGACTCACAGAGATCTGCCCACCTCTGCCTCCTGAGTGCTGGATTACAGGTGAGTGCTACTGCGCCTGGTTCAGAGGACCTATGTTTCAATTCCTAGCAGCCACATGGTGCCTCATTATCACTTATAACTCCAATTCCAGTGGCTCTGATGCCCTCTCTGGTCTCCACGGACACTGTGGTGCACAGACAGACATGCAGACAAAACACCCATGTACATAAAAGCAAGCAGATCTCTGGACTTTCTTAAATTGATTTAGCCTTGTGAGAGGGTGTGGAGAAAGGCTCTACTGTGTATGCCACAGGGTACATATGGAGGTCAAAGGACAGCTTGATGGAATTGGTTCAGTCCTTCTTCCATGGGGTTTCTGGGGATTGAACTCAAACTGTAAGACTTGGTGGCAAGCATTTTAACCTGCTGAGCTGTCTAGACAGCCCAATTAGAGATTTCACTAAAGATGGTTTTTTTTTTTAAAGATTTATTTATTATTATGTATACAGTGCTCTGCCTACATGTACATCTGCAGGCCAGAGGAGGGCACAGATCATATTAGAGATGGTTGTGGGCCACCATGTGGTTGCTGGGAATTGAACTCATGACCTCTGGAAGAGCAGTCAGTGCTCTTAACCGCTGAGCCATCTCTCCAGCCCTAAAGATGGTTTTTAAATTTAATTTTTATGTATTTGTGTGTGTGTGCACGCTCGTGCAGGTATCTGCTGAGGCCAGAAGAGGGTGTTAGATGCTCTGGTGGTAGAGTTACAGGCAGTTGTGAACTACCCTATGTGAGTGTTGAAATCTGAACTCAGATCCTCTAGAAAAACAGTGAGCCCTCTTAACTGCTGAGTCATCTCTTACAAAAAAGAGAGGTACTCCAGAAGATACAAGACTCTTAAAAGGGAGCAGCTAAAAGAACACTTATTATAAAAGTTCTTTTATTTATTTATTTATTTATTTTTGGTTTTTCAAGACAGGGTCTCTCTGTGTATCCTTGGCTGTCCTGGACTCGCTTTGTAGACCAGGCTGGCCTCGAACTCACAGCGATCCGCCTGCCTCTGCCTCCTGAGTGCTGGGATTAAAGGCATGCGCCACCATGCCCAGCTAAGTTCTTTTATTTTTATTTTGAGACAGGATCTTACTGTGTAGTTCTTGGCAGCCTGGAACCTGGTAGGTACACCAAGCTGGCCTTGAATTCAGTGATGCATCAGCCTCTGCTTCATGAGTGCTGGGGTCAAAGATGTGCATCACCGTGCCCAGCTAAAGGAATATTCTTAAAAAAAAAAAAAAAAAAAAAAGATTTATTTATTACATAAAGTGTTCTGCCTGCACGTATGCCCGCACACCAGAAGAGGGCACCAGATCTCATTATAGATGATCATGAGCCACCTTGTGGTTGCTGGGAATTGAACTCAGGACCTCTGGAAGAGCAGACAGTGCTCTTAACCACTGAGCCATCTCTTCAGCCCTAAAAGAATATTCTTTTTTGTTTTTTGTTTTTTTTTTGAGACAGGGTTGCTTTGTGTTGCCCTGGCTGTCCTGAACTCACTCTGTAGACCAGGCTGGGCTTGAACTCAGAGAGATCTGCCTGCCTCTGCCTCCCAAGCGCACACCACCAGGCCTGGCTAAAAGAATATTCTTATAAGTAAAACTTTTCTATTAGCGTTCCATTGCTGTGAAGAGACACCATGACTCTTATAAAGGAAAGCCTTTAATTGGGGCTAGCTTACTGTTTTGGAGGTTTAGTTCATAATCATTACGGCTGGAAGCATGGTGGCACACAGGCTGGCATGGTGCTGGAAAAGTAGAGGTGGCAGAGAGAGAGACACAGAGAGGCAGAGACAGAGGAGAAAAAGACGGTCTGGCTAGGGCTTTTGAAACCTCCAGCCCACCCCCAGTGCCACAGTTCTTCCAACAAGCCACACCATACAAACACATGCACCTGCGAGGCCATTCTCATTCTCAAACCACCACAGCAGTTCAACCTACAATAGCCAAAGGAGAGGCTATCACCAGGAATGCTGTTGGTTGAACTAGCTAGGGGAGTTGGGGTGTGTAGCTCACTGATAAGGGGCTGCCTAGCATTTGTGAGGTCCTAGTTCAATCCCCAGTCTCAAAAAACCAAGTGTACAGCTGCACATGGTAGCCCAAACTAGTAATCCCAGAAATCGGAAGGCTGAAGCAGGAGAATTGCCACAAGCTTGTATTGAGACCAGTTTGTACTACATAATGAATGGAAGACTGAGGCCTTAGCATCATGAGACTCTCCCTCAAACAAAACCCACGAAACCAAACCATGCAAGTAAAACACTTAGTGAGTATGAGAGAGGCTGGCGATATTGCTCGGTGGTAGAGTCCTCTTGCCTAGCATTCCAGATGCCTGAAGTTCAATTTACAGTGCTACCAAAACCAAACTAGAACAAAGGCAGGAGGCAGGTGTAGAGTTGTATAGGACCCTGGGCCTGGGGGTGGGTTAAGGAAAGGACTTGGAGGCTGGATGTGGTGGCACATGCCTGTAATCCCAGCACTGAGGGAGGCAGAGGAAGGCAGATCTCTGTGAGTTCAAAGCCAGCCCTGTCTACAACTGACAAGTGAGTCCAGGACAGCCAACCTGGTCTACAAAACGAGTCCAGGACAGCCAAGGCTACACAGAGAAACCCTGTCCCAAAGGGGGGAAAAACTTGCCTTTCTCTAAACAAACAAACGAGTCTTTCTTTCTGGTAGAGGGAAGAAACCAACTCTGGCTATAGCTATAATTTCTTTCCCAGGCAACCACTGAATTTTTTCAATGTTCTTTTTTCTAATTAAGATAGAATGAACAGAGTTTTTTAAAAAGGCTATGAACAGAGGCAGGAGAGATGGTTCAGCAGTTAAAAACAGCTTGTAGAGGGCCTGTCTAGTTCCCAGCGCACCCACATGGCAGTTCACCATCATCTATAACTCCATTTCTAGAAACAGTGCTGTCTTCTGCCTTGTGCAGGCACATACATACATGCAATCAAAACACTCATATGCATAAAAAAAATCTTACTTTAAAATTATAGGTACAAGGCTGGGCGTGGTGGCGCACGCCTTTAATCCCAGCACACAGGAGGTAGTGGCAGGCGGATCACTGTGAGTTCGAGGCCAGCCTGGTCTACAAAGCAAGTCCAGGACAGGCAGGGATACACAGAGAAACCCTGTCTCAAAAAACCAAAAAATACAAAATAAAATAAATTAATATAAAATTATAGGTGCTGGGCTTAGGATCAGGGTTGATTAAGGGATTGTAGGTGCCATGTCAGGCCTTGAGGTGGCAGAAAGAAGCCCCTGAAACAGCCTAAGAAGCAGGCCAAGGAGGTGGATGAGGAAGATGAGGCTTTCATGCAGAAACAGAGGAACAGAAGAAATTTGAGGAGCTAAAAGCCGAGGCCTCAGGGAAGGGCCCTCTGGCCACAGGTGGAATTAAGAAGTCTGACAAAAAGTAAGATGTTCCTCATACCTGAGGGCATGGTGACCTCTTCCACTCCTATTTAAACATCTGGATTCCCTGCTGTAACATCTTTGCCACCAGTAGCTAAAATGAAGTGTTATCATGGAGCCTATTGTACATTGTAATAAACTCTTGTGATAAAATAAAATAAATAAAATTTATAGGTGCTTTGTCTGCATGTGTCTGTGTACTATGTGAATGCCCTTTATCTGAGGAGGTCAGAAGAGGGCATCCCAGTACTAAAAAGGCAGAGGCAGGTGGAGTTCTACAAGTTTCAGGTTAGCCTGATCTACACAGGGAATTTCAAGTCAGACAGGGCACATCAGGAGACCCTATCTCAAGCAAACAAACAAACAAACAAGAATTACTAAAACTGGGCTGGAGAGATGGCTCAGTGGTTAAGAACACCACCTGCTCTTTCAAGAGGTCCTGAGTTCAATTCCCAGCAACCACATGGTGGCACACAGCCATCTATAATGTGACAATAAATAAAGTAAATAAATCTTTAAAAAAAAATAAAAGAAAAAAAGAATTACCAAAACTGAGCTGGGCATGGTGGCACACGCCTTTAATCCCAGCACTCAGGAGGCAGAGGCAGGCAGATCTCTGTGAATTCGAGGCCAGCCTGGTCTACAAAGTGAGTCCAGGACAGCCAAGGCTACACAGAGAAACCCTGTCTCGTAAAACCAAAAGAAAGAAAGAATAGACCCAGGCCCAGGAGAACTTTACTTTTTCTGTCTCTCCGTGTTGCTTGCTTACTCTTATTTTTCTGTCTCTGTTACTCCTTGGACCAACCCATACAAATTCAATTTTTTTTCATTACAGATTAAATCATGATTTTTCTCATCTTTTACAATCAATAGGGCATTCAAAATTCAACAAAGCAAGAGAATAGTCTAACAAGGAAATACAAACAGTTCTGTATAACCTACAATAAAGCATACAGCAAAAATCAATCAATATCCAAGCAGCATAACCTGATTATTATTTCTTAAACAACACTTGGGAAAGTTTAATCCCAAGTTTCCCTGGGTTAAAGCCATTGTGTTTACATGACTGTCATAGTGACATAGCTTGAGCTCAATGTTCTCTAGTAAAGAAAAAACTTGACTTAGTCCCAGTCCCAAACCAACAACAGGTGTGCTATCTCAGCCTAGGCTAACTGCCAAGGGGTCCTCAATTGTAAAGTATCTGTAAAGCATCATGTTCCAAGCCCACCTTCCATTGCTCTCAAAGCAGCTAACAGGATCCAGCCAGGTACTGTTATGTCAAGGTCCTAAGTTTCTTTCAAGCAGTTTCTGCTTGGCTGCTCACAACAGTCAGGGTCGAGAACTCTCTCATTGTCTCAAGCCTTTGGCCAGATGCCTTCTTTCAACAATCTCTGTGGGGAAAAGTTTTCCCTGTGGGAATTTCATTAGGGCTCATAGTCAAAGTGAGAAATAGAGAGAAAGACAATTTCAGGAGAAAAAGCAGATTTCAAGGTACTTCGTAGTCAACATTACACCCAGACCATATATAATATTTAAGGGCAGTGTTGGTCAGCCAGAGATCTTAGGAACTTTGTCAAGCAAAGCCTCAACAGCTGTTATGGATGTCTAGAGATCATGCTGGACAGCTGGAGGTCTCTGGAACTTTGTCAAACAAAGCCTCTACGATTTGTCCTCCTGTCTGCGACACAAAACAATGCTGTTGTTATGTTTCACACCTATAATCCCAGCACTCTGAAGGCTGAGGTAGAAAAACTGTCACATGCTTAAACCTACCATGTGCACCTGGGCACGTTTTTCTTAAATCTTTTGAAACAAGGTGTCTCTGTGTAACACTGACTGTCCTGGCGCTCTCTCTGTAGACCAGGCTGGCTTAGAACTAGAGATCTGCTCTTGCCTTTGCCTTCTAAATGCTTGGATTAGAGGTGTGCACCACCACTGTCTGGCCTCAGCCCAGACACTTTATTAAAAAAATTTACCAAAATGTGGTATGCGGTAGCCTTCATCTATAATCCCACATTTCGGAGGTAGAGGCAGGAAAATCAGGTGCTCACAATCACCTTTAGCTACTTAGCAAATCCCAGGATAGCCTGGGCTCCATGAGGCCTTGTCCTCCTTTTTTTTGTTGTTGTTGTTTCTTTGGTTTTCTTGAGACAGGGTTTCTCTGTGTAGCCCTGGCTGTCCTGGAACTCACTCTGTAGACCAGGCTACCATCAAACTCAGAGATCCACCTGCCTCTGTGTCCAGAGTGCTGGAATTAAAGGCATGCACCACCACTGCCTGGTGAGACTGTTTCTTTCTTTCTTTCTTTCTTTCTTTCTTTCTTTCTTTCTTTCTTTCTTTTTTTTTTTTGGTTTTTCGAGACAGGGTCTCTCTGTTTAGCCTTGGCTGTCCTGGACTCGCTTTGTAGACCAGGCTGGCCTCGAACTCACAGCAATCCGCCTGCCTCTGCCTCCCGAGTGCTGGGATTAAAGGCCGTGTGCCACCACGTCAAGTGTTGAGACTATGTTTCTTACCAAGGTGATCAATTGTGCCAAGAAAACAAAGCTAGGAGTTTATTAAATTATTCAGTATTTCTCTATTTTTCTAAAAGACCAGTCATTTCCAGTTGTCTAAAAAAACAACAATAAAGGACTCTCATCTTTAAAAAAAAAAAAAAAAGATTTATGCCTTTAATCCCAGCATTCGGGAGGCAGAGGCAGGCGGATCACTGAGTTCGAGGCCAGCCTGGTCTACAAAGTGAGTCCAGGACAGCCAAGGCTACACAGAGAAACCCTGTCTCGAAAAACCAAAAAAAAAAAAATTCTTTATTATGTATACAGTGCTCTGCCTGCAGGTGTAAAAGGCATTAGATTTCACTATAGATGGTTGAGCCACCATGTGGTTGCTGAGACTCGAACTCAGGACCTCTGGAAGAGCAGTCAGTGCTCTTAACTTCTGAGCCATCTCTCCAGTCCAACAACACTCATCTTAAAGGGAGTAAGAGATAGTTTATTCTGGAGTCATTTTGGGTGACCATGGCCCAGGTATACAGATTAGGTTATTCCTTGTTCATGAAGTTTTATAATTCTACAGAACAAAGAAAATCATAAATCAAGGCAGTTTAAAATACACTGGTAGACAGGCATGGTTGGTGCATGCCTTTAATCCCCCAGCACTTGGGGATGCAGATGCAGGCAGATCACTGTGAGTTTGAGGCCAGCATGGTGTACAGAGCGAATCCAGGACAGCCAGGGATACACAAAGAAACCCTGTCTTGAAAGAAAGTAAACAGTCAGGCTGAGCAAGCCATGGGGAGCAAGCTAGTTAGCAGCACTCCTCCCTGGCCTCTGTGTCAGCTCCTGCCTCAAGGTTTCTGCCCTGTTTGAATTCCTGTCCTGACTTCCTTCAATGATGAAATGTGATGTGGAGGTCTAAGTCAAATAAAAACCCTTTCCTCCCTGACTTGCTTTGGTTATGTTGTTTTCTTTTCTTTTTTTTTTTTGTTTTTTGTTTTTTGGTTTTTGGTTTTTGGTTTTTCGAGACAGGGTCTCTCTGTGTTAGCCTTGGCTGTTCTGGACTCACTTTGTAGACCAGGCTGGCCTCGAACTCACAGAGATCTATCTGCCTCTGCCTCCCGAGTGCTGGGATTAAAGGCGTGCGCCACTACGCCCGGCTGGTTGTTGTTTTCATCACAGCAATATTAACCCAAAGTAGGCTAAAAATAAAGCACACTCGTAGGTATGCCAGAGAAGCAGATACAGCAATACAGGAGAGGCTTTTCTATGGGCCCAACATGCTAGCTGATGCCATCCTTAGCTTCTGAGTCGGTTGAAGCTAATGGTCTGGTAATAAATTCCAAAAGGTTTCTATCTATTAGTCACAGGATGTTACTTCAGACACAGGTGAGCAAGGGATGGCTGTTGCAGAGGGCCAGACATTAGCACTTGATAAGGTAATTAGCATCTAGGCTTGCAAGACTCTCAATTCTTTACAGTATCGCAATTCTAACCAGTCCATCAGCCTCTGTAGACCCACCACAACTTCTTTTCAGGAATTGCTGTTCAAACAAGTTATCAATTCACTCGAGATCAGGTATTGAAACCAAGGGTCTTCCTATCCACATCTTAGCCCTATGTAAACATGTATTCATTCCTCTTCTTAGTACAGAAATAGAAGTATTCTCACAGGGGTCGGGCAGTGCGAGACAGTGGTGGCACACGCCTTTAATCCTAGTACTTGGGAGGCAGAGGCAGGAGGGTCTCTGGGAATTTGAGGCCAGCCTGGGCTATAGATTGAGTTTCAGGACGGTGAAAGCTACACAGTGAAATCCTATTTTGAAAAACAAACAAACAAACAAACAAACAAACAAACAAAAAACCCAGGGGGCTGGAGAGATGGCTCAGTGGTTAAGAACACTGATTGCTTTTCCACATGGTAGCTATAATGTGATCTGATGCCCTCTACTGGCCTGCAGGTGTACATTCAGACAGAGCTTGTATACATAATAAATAAATAAATAAATCTTCCAAAAAAACAGAAAACAAACAAAAAAATCAGACAGTGATGGTACATGCCTTTTTTTCTTTTCTAAGTTTTTCAAAGCAGGGTTTCTCTGCGTAGCCCTGGTTATCCCTCGAACTCAGGGATGTGCCTTGCCTCTGCTTCCCAAATTCTGGGATTAGAGGTGTGTGCCCCCCCCCCCCCCAAGCAGTGGTGCTTGCCTTTAATCCCAGCTCTTGGTAGCCATAGGTAGGTGGATCTCTGTGAATTTGAAAGCAGCTTGGTCTACAGACAATCCTATCTCGAAAATCTAATGTAGAAATCCTATCTAGAAAAAAACCAACCCTTCCCACCACCACCCTTACGCCCACCCCCGCCTCAGGGGAAAAAAAAATCTCATATGGCTGGAGAGATGACTCAGTAGTTAAAATCGCTTACTGCTCTTTTTGTTTGTTTGTTTGTTTGTTTTTCGAGACAGGATCTCTCTGTGTAGCCTTGGCTATCCTGGACTCGCATTGTAAACCAGGCTGGCCTCGAACTCACAGCAATTTGCCTGCCTCTGCTTCCCTGAGTGTTGGGATTACAGGTGTGCGCCACCGTGCCCAGCTTTATTTCGCCCTTTTAAATGAGCTTGCAGCTATTTTCTATTAACTTCGTATTTTCCCCCATAAAAGGATCTTATATGCTAGCCTAGGGCTGCTCTCTAAAACCCCAATTTAGGACGACACTGGCCAGTTCCTGGTGCATCTTTTAAAAAGAGTTTACGTAA
Organism: Acomys percivali; assembly: GCA_907169655.1. NCBI lineage: Eukaryota > Metazoa > Chordata > Mammalia > Rodentia > Muridae > Acomys > Acomys percivali. The sequence goes on along the minus strand of OU015754.1, from coordinate 45,694,966 downwards.
GCCAGGTGTGGTGGCGCACGCCTTTATTCCCAGCACTCAGGAGGGAGAGACAGGAGGATGTGAGTTTGAGGCCAGCCTGGTGTACACAGTGAGTCCAGGACAGCCAAGGCTACACAGAGAGATCTTGTCTCAAGAAACCAAAACAAACAAACAAATAGAGCTTGCTTTAATTGGTCAGTTGTGGTAGTGGTTTTTCTCCTTGAATCTTTGGGATTAACAATGAACCTATATACACTCAGGCACACAGAAATACACATAAAATATTTAGAACTTAAAGATAAGATTTAGTATTTATTGTGGGATGGAGATGGGCATGGTGACACAGGTCTCTGTGAGTGAGTTCCAGGACAGCCAGGGCTAGAGAGATGCTGTCTCAAAAAAAGCCCCAAACAAAACAAAGGGAGGGGGATTTACTACAGGGTATCACTATGTGGCCCCAGCTAGCCCAGAACTCACAGAGATCAAGCTTCCTCTGCCTCTCTCTCAAGGCCTATACCACCAGCTAAAATCCTTCATCTTGGCAATTACTTTTGATTTTCAGTTTCTTCAATGGCTTGTTCTCCTGCCTAACCTTCTGTCCTTGCTGAGTGATGAGGAGAGTGAAGTCTAGCAGCTACTCTCTGCATCTCTGCTAACAATGATGGTAAGTAACTTCAGGGGAAATTGTAGAGAGCCACCTGGCAGCTCACAGAAGGCTGTAAAAGTCCCTAGGGGTAGGGAAGCGGTTGAGGCAAGCTGTGGGGGAGGGGCAGGGGAGGCAGGACCGGGACTCAAGGGACACCTTGCATTACTGGTACACTCTTCAGCCTTTCAGAAGTCATTTGAAGAGTTATCTTTATTTTTTATCTTCCAGTCTAGAAACGTTCCCACATGAACACTCAGTTCTTCCTATTTTATGGTCAGTGTTATGAAATTTAAAAAAAAAAAAAAAAAAAAAACGGGAGGAAGAAAGAGTGCTGGAATTACCGCGCCTGCCCTGGTAAAGACGCGAACTCCCTAAGTAGACCGGGCTGGCCTGGAATTCCTGGCAGCTTCTGCCTATTGAGGGCTGGGGTGGCAGCTAGGCCCCTCCCAGCCTGCTTCATCTCTACTCTCTGGGTTCTTCACTTCCTTGCAGCTAAAAAACGAGGGCCTTATGGATGGTACTGAATTTTCTTCAGTGTTAACCCCCACCCCCACCCCCAGACAGGGTTTCTCTGTGCAATACCCCTGGTTGTCCTGGGCTTGCTTTGTAGACTAGGCTGGCTACAAACTCAGAGATCCGCCTGCATCGGCCTCTTGAGTGCCACTACACCCAGCTCTTCCTTGTTTTACTTTTAGTAAAATGATTAAAGATCCACTGTGCCCGCTGGGCCGCTCACTTTGATTTTTGGGAGGTAGACGTAGAAGAATAAATTCAAGGTCATTTTCAGGTACAAAGTGAGTCCAGGCTAGCTGAAAAAGAAAAGAGACTGTGGAAGGAAGTATTTCCTGGCCATTTGTTCTTGGAAACTAATTTTAGCATTTGAATTCTTTCATCTGGAGGGACTCTGAGGAGGTGCCTTGTTTAGTATTTTACATACAATCCTGACATCAACCACGTGAGAGTTCTTGCCCAATCTCCTGAGTTTACTGTTGAGGAAATTAAGCTCCAGATACCTCTAACAATCCAAGGGCTCAGTGCACGTTCAGCAACAAAGGTACATTAAATAAGATGGTCTTAACGTAGAGGAGGCTGAGGCTAGCTTCGAACAATTTTGCAGAAGAAAACCTGCTGTCTCTTCTAATATTTGTGCCATGTCAAGCAGCCCCTAGAAATGGTTTGTATATAGTTCACATTTAGGAGTCAAAACGAGACTGGTGTCATACTTTAAGGGGTAAGGCCTCTTTAAACAGTGCATTTTAATTTGTTAAAGCACTTTAAAATCTGCTACGTGGTGGCGGTGGCGCACGCCTTTAATCCCAGCATTCGGGAGGCAGAGGCAGGTGGATCGCTGTTGGGTTCGAGGCCAGCCTGGTCTACAAAGTGAGTCCAGGACAGCCAAGGCTACACAGAGAAAAGAAACCCTGTCTCGAAAAAACAAAAACCAAAAACAACAAAATCTGCGAAGTAGTAGAGCCCTTGCCTACAATGTACAAAAAGCTCTAAGCGCCGTCCTCAACCCATTTAAAGGAAAAAAAAAAAAAAAAAAAATCAAGCCTAGCGGTGGTGGCACCCTCCTTTTTTAATCCCAGCGCTTCCGAGGCAATGGTAGGTGGATCTCTAAGAAGTTCGAGGCCAGACTTGTCTACAGAGTGAGTTCCAGGATAGCCAGGGGGCTATGCCGAGAAACGCTGTCTCGAAAAACCCAAAAAGGGAAAGAAGAATCAAATTCAAATAAAATACACAGCGCGTACTGTGGGAACGCTCCCACCAGCAGGGATCTCGGACGTCTAGGAGTTGGGTGGCTGCGCTTAGCTGGCGAGGACCATTGGTCGTACGGCCGGGGGCGGGGTCGCGGCAGACGGTGCGCGGCGGCGGCGGCGGCCGGCGAGCGGCGGGCGATTCAAAGGCCCTGCGGCCAGCCCCGCGCTCCTCGCGAGTTCGCCGTGGTTCGACGCGACGCCTGCAGCCGGGGGAGGGGGAGGCTCGCGCGAGTCGGGGCGCCATGGTCCATTTCTTGCACCCGATGCTGTGGCCGCGGGGCCTCGTCCTGCCCAACGCCCAGGAGGACCCGCTGGGCCACTGCATGGTGCAGGTGAGTTGTGGCCGCCGCCGCCGTCGGGTCCGCGGACGCCCGTTATGCAGCGCGGCCTGCGAGCGAGCGAGCCGGTGGCCCGGGAGGCCTCCTCCGGGCGGGCGGGCGGATCCATCCGGAGTTCGCGAGCAGGCCGGGCCGGGCTTCGTGGACGCCGCGTGCCGCCCACGCGCGGGGGGGGGCTTTGCGCTGCGCCTGGGGATGAAGGCGCCCGAGTTCAAGCCCCAACTCTGCTGAGCGCCGGCTGCGCGCTCCCCTCACCCCCGCCGCCCGCGGTGCAGCCCAGCTCCTCTCCTCAGACCCTCCCCACTGACCCCCACGTTTCTCCTCCAACCCTTCCCCCCCCCATCGCCCCCAGACGCCCGCCCACACACCTGGCTCCATTGGCCGAGTGGGGAAGGCGGAAATCCCGAGATTGAGTTAGGCCCACTCTGGAATTTAACTCGGAGTGTGACCTTGGGTTCTCCGTGTAACCCCGGAACGGAATATCTAGTGCTGACGCCTCTTAATCCGGGAGTTTGCGAGGCTGAGACAGGAGGATCGCACGAGCTCCAAGCCGGCCTGCTCTGTGCGTGCAAGAGAGACCACATCCCCGACCAAACCCAACAAAAATCTAGAGATGAAGGGCCAACCGGAAATGAATTCAGAGGGAGGGAAACAGTCTGGGTGAGATGGTGCATTTTTGTTGTGTTTTGGATGTCGGGATGAAGCCCTACGCCTCCTCTGATGTGTGTAAATTAGGGTCTCCCTGTGTAGCCCCGACTGGCTTCCAATTCAACTCTGCCTCAGTCTCCCGAGCACTGGGATTACAAATCTGCCAAAATGGTTAGCTCCTGCCGGGCAGTGGTGGCTCATGCCTTTAATCCCAGCACTTGGGAGGCAGAGGCAGGTGGATCTCTGAGTTAGAGGCCAGCCTGGTCTACAAAATGAGTTCAGGACAGCCAAGGCTACACAGAGAAACCCTGTCTCGAAAAAAGAAAAAAAGAAAAAAAAAAGAAAGAAAGAAGGAAAAAGAAACAACAAAATGGTTAGCCCCTTTCTCCCCTTGAACTCAGAGATCCTCGTGCCTCTGCCTCCCGAGTGCAGGGATTAAAGGCGTGCACCACCATCACCCTTAAATTATCTTTTTGTTCTTGGTTTTCGAGACAGGGTTTCTCTGTGTAGCCTTGGCTGTCCTAGACTCACTTTGTAGACTAGGGTGGCCTCGCATTCACAGAGATCTGCCTGCCTCTGCTGGAATTAAAGGCATGTATGCTCCCACTCTCCGCCCCTGGACCTATTTTTTTTTTTTTTTTTTTTGGTAGAATGTGTGTCCTGGACACACGTGTAGACATCAGGTGACAACTTGAGGGGATCTGTTCTGTGCTTTCACCATATGTATTGAACTCTGTTTCAAGCTTTGCCGTAAAAGGCCTTTACCAGCTGAGCCACCTCTCCAGCCTAAGGAATCAAATTCTATTGTTATAATTTATTTTTATTAAAATCTTAAAGATTTGTGATAAGGCTCAAAAATGATCTCTCTTAGTTCACTCAAAAGTTTTTTTGTTTGTTTGTTTGGGTTTTTGTTTGTTTGGTTGGTTTTTTGGTTTTTGGTTATTAGAAACAGAGTTTCTCAGTGTAGCCTTGACTTTCCCGGACTCACCTTGTAGACCAGCCTGGCTTCGAACTCACAGTGATCCACCTGCCTCTGCCTCCTGAGTGCTAGGATTAAAGGCGTGGGCCACCATGCCCAGCTCACTCCAAAGTTTTTAAGTAGTTTGGTTTTTTATTTTATGTGCATTGGTGTTTTGCCTGCATGTATGTTTGTGTGAGGGTGTTGGATCCCCTGGAACTAGAGTTGCAGATGGTTGTGAGCGGCCACGTGGTTGCTGGGAATTGAACCCTGGTCCTTTGGAAGAGTAGCCACTGCTATTAACTGCTAAGCCATCTCTCCAGCTCTACGGATTGCTCAAATTTAAAAAGCATTATTGTAGGGGCTGGAGAGATGGTTCAGTGGTTAAGAGCAGTTTCTGTTCTGGAAGACTCGGGATCAGTGCCCAGCACCCATGTGTCAATATCATCTCTAGTTCCATAGGATCCAGTGCTGTCTCTCTGGCCCCATCCCCACTACACACACACAGACACACACACACACACACACACACACACACACACACACACACACACA
>OU015754.1:45645327-45690072 GCA_907169655.1 Acomys percivali | reverse complement strand
ACACACACACACACACACACACACACACACACACACACACACACACACGGGACACATGCATACATGCAGGTAAAACAGTCATACACATAATGTTTTTTATTTTTGGTTTTTCGAGACAGGGTTTCTCTGTGTAGCCTTTGCTGTCCTGGATTTGCTTTGTATAGACCAGTCTGGCTTTGGACTCAGTGATCTGCCTGCCTCTGCCTCCCTGAGTGCTGGGCACCACACAATATTTTTTAAAAAGCATATGTATTCTGTTATCTACAGATGTTAAGATCTAAAATGTTAAACTGCTCTCACACATGTCCTGAGACAGAACTGCCTGTAGCTTCAGTGCTGGGGGACCCCAGACATTTCTGACCCCTGTGAACACCTGCATTCCTGTGCACATAGCCGCACACAGGCACATAATCACAAATCTTTTTGTTTGTTTGTTTGTTTTCAAGACAGGGTTTCTCTGTGTAGCCTTGGCTGTCCTGGACTCACTTAGCAGACCAGGCTGGCCTCAAACTCACAGAGATCCACCTGCCTCTGCCTCTCGAGTGCTGGGAGCTCTCAGGATCTGCTTGGCTTTTGTCCTCCAGCACTGGGTTTATAAATTTAATCCTATATGGGTCCTAACGATCTGTTCTTACCTTTATGTGTAGCGGGTACTTTACTTCCTAGCCTGTATCTCCACAGCCCAGGGATGGTCCTTGTAGATTGCAGTAACTTCCAGAGACTTGTCTATTGCTTACTGCTGAGCCTTGTTAAGAAAGCTCCTCCAGGGTGGACTGTTGGGATTTAAAGGAAATTGTAGCACAAGAGTAACTAAAGCTGGAACTGATTTCCTGGTCCTCCAGCTTCTGGGGTGCTGGGATTAAAGCTGTATGCCGCCATACCTGGCTAAGAAATGCATTTCCCCCCTTGGAGGCAAAGACAGGATTGCCAGGAGTACGTTTTTGTTGTTGTTGTTGTTTTTTTTTTTTTTTTTTGAGACAGGGTTTCTCTATATAGGCCTGGCTGTTCTGGAACTCTCTCTCTCTGTAGACCAGGCTGGCCTTGAACTCAGAGATCTGCCTGCCTCTGCCTCCCCAACGATGGGATTAACTGTGTGCAGTGAACCACCACTGCCCAGTGAGTAAGTTTTATAACAGGTTAGTGAGGCTTGGTGTGTGTGTGTGTGTGTGTGTGTGTGTATGTGTGTGTATGTGTGTGTGTGATGAGTTTTTGTTATGTGATACAGGCCAACCTTGACCTGCTGCAAGGAATCAGTTCTGTGTCAGCTTCTCAGGCTGGTACCTGAGGCTATGAGATGTGCACCCAGAGGAGATGTCTCTTTGTGTTTTATTATTTCTTTTAATGTCGTTTAATTCATGTGTATGATTTACCTGCATGTATGGTAGGTAGGTGAACTGTGTGTGTGTCTGGTGCCAAAGGAGGCCAGAATAGGGTGCAGGATACTGGAGTTAACAGACAGTTGTAAGCTGTCACATGGATGCTGGAAATCTGAAAGAGCAGCCAATGCTCTTAATGGTCAAGCATCTACCTCATTAACGTTGAAATACAGTCAGTTTTAACTACCAATATATGGCAAACATAAAAGACAGAAATGTTGGGTCCAGAAAAAGTCTTTTTTGAAAAATATTTATTTTTATTTTATGTGTTTTGCCTGTGTGTGTGTGTGTGTGTGTGTGTACACACCACACATGCAGTGCCCATTAAGGATAGAAGAGGGCATTGCATCCCCTGGATCTGGAGTTACAGACCTTTGGGAACTGCCATGTGGGTGCTGGAATCCAAGCCGTGGTCCACGGCAAAAGCGGCATGTTCTCTTTAACTGTCAAGCTGCATTCCCAGCCCCAGGAGAAGGAAGCCCAGCCAGCGTGGTGACGCACGCCTTTAGATCCCAGCACTCAGGAGGCAGATTGGAGGGATCAGATGGATCTCTGTGCGTTCGAGGCCAGCCTGGTCCACAAAGCTAGTTCCGGATGGCCAGGGTTGCACAGAGAAACCCTGTCTCCGGGGATGGGGGGGGAGGCGGGGTGGAGAACAAGAGGAGGAGGAGGAGGAAGAGAAGGGGAAGTAGTAATAGCAGCAGTAAAAGGGTTTACCTAAGACCAAAAATTGGGGAGCCTAAACTGTAAAGCTTGAAAATGTGGGCTGAAATGAGCTTGGTGGCTTCTGCCTGTCATCCCCGCTGTGGGAAGTAGGTGGACGAGGATTAGACATTCAAGATCGGGGCTGGAGAGATGGCTCAGCAGTTAAGAGCACTGTCTGCTCTTCCAGAGGTCCCGAGTTAAATTCCCATTAACCACATGGTGGCTCACAACCATCTATACTATGATTGATGCCCACCCACCCCCTTTCTGGCCTGCAGGTATATATGCAGAAAGAGCACTGTATACATAAAATAACTAAATGAATCTTTAAAAAAAAAAAAGAATTTCAAGGGTCATCTTTGGTTATGTAATGAACTTGAGGGCGATGTGTAGTACAGGAGACCTTGCCTAAAACACTGAAAATAGGCAGATGTCCATCATTCCCACAGTTGAGATGCTGAGGCAGCAGACTGGGCTACTAAGAGACCCTATTAGTAATAAGTAAAGACGTAAAATCATCTGGCTCCGAATTGATCCTCCTGCTTCTGCCTCCTAATTGCTGCATTCACAAGTGTGTGCCATCTTGCCTACCAATTTAAAGAATCATCTTTGTAGAAGAAAGTATTTATTTCAATTACTTTGTGAGTGCAGGTGTGTGGAGGTAAGAGGGCAGCTCCTAGGAGGTGGTCAAGTCTTTCCTGCCAACTTGTCCAACCAGGGAGTTGAACACAGGTTGTGAGGCTTGTGAAAAAGCATCTTTGCTAACTGGGACATACCGCTAGCCCCTCAAGTGTTTGTGCCTGTAGACAAGTTATTCAGGAAGCTGAGGTAGCAGGGTTGCTTGAGCTCAGGTTTTCAGGTCATCTCATTAACTCAGGCCTCATTTCAAAACAATATACGCTGGGCACAGTGGCTCAAGTTTGCCATCCTAGTTCCTGGACAGATGAGACAGGAGACTGACCGAGAGTCTGAGGCCAGCCAGCGCAACATAGCACTCTCTCATGGGCTACATTTAGGATTGGGCTGTTTCTCTAGGACCTTGGGGTACATCAAGTTATTTATATGAGATTTTCCTGGATATTTAGATGGGTTTATTTAGGAGGAGAACATACGAAGGTGGGGTGCAGCGGTCAGAGGACAACTTGTGGGAGTTGGTTCTTTGCTTCCACATTATAGGTCCCAGGGACTAGCAAGCTCAGTCTTGGCAGCCTCTACCCAGTTGAGCCATCTCGCCAGCTGCTTTCTGGCTTCTTTTTTTTTTTTTTTTTAAGCGCTGAGACATCTAAACCTATGAACTTTGAAAACTGCCTTAGCATTATCTCATAGGTTCTAGTAAGCTGTGCTTCTGTTTGCATTTGAGGCCAGAAATAATACAAATTGTTATTAAATAATTAATTAAACACTTATTATTGTTGTTGTTGCTGCTACTGCTACTCCAGTTGAGGCGGGCTCTTGCTATGTATGCCTGGTTGGCCCGGAACTCACTGTGAAGACCAGGCTGGTTTAGAACTCAGAGATCTGCCTCCTGAGTGCTAGGATTAGAGCTGGGCGCTATCATGCTGGTTGCTTTGTTTAATTTACTATGCTCTGCATGTGGTGTATGGAGAGCAGAGGACAACTGTGGAAGTTGGCTCTTCTCAAAGACTGACTCAAACCATCAGGCTTGGCAGCAAGTACCTTTGTCTTCTGAGCCATCTCGCCGGCGATGATCACGTTTATGTTGAAGGTTTGCAGGTGAATTCTAACAGTTTTTTTTTTCTTTTCTTTTCCTCTTCTGCTGTCTTAGGAGGAGGCATCACCACACTCTTTGTTCGTCATCTGCCTGGATGTCTTGATTGCTCACTTGGAGAAATGGTGTTCTGAAAGACCTGATGGAACATTGTGCCTTCCAGAGTATTGGTGTTTCCCTCACGAAATAGCTGATAAGTTCCTGGAGAGGTTGGCTTGGCAAGGTACTAAGAATCCTCTAAAGTGTAGTTAAGAAAACAGCCTGCATTACCATACCCGAATGAGGGTATTTTAGAGAGGTCTGCGGAGGTTGCGTAGCCCTCATCTGATGTGCTTGGGGGCCAGGAACATTTTGGATTTGGGAATAAAGTTGAACATCTTTAATCTGAAATGCTCCATGTCACCTTGTTCCCAACAGAAGTTATTCCAATTATTTTCTGCCCCATAATTGGTTGGGATTTTCATTTTGTTTTGGACAGGGTTTCATGCATCCTCCCCGAGGCTGACCTCAAACTCAAATATGTAGTTGACGATCCTCCTGTCTCCACCTCCCAAATGTTGGGGATGACAGGCACGCACCATCCATCACACCTGGCTAGGTCTTTATAAAAATATAAATGTACGCTGGGAATGGCAGGCAGCTGGGCTACAGAATGAGTCCCTGCGTAGCAGGCATGTGCAGGCGGGTGCGCGTGTACACACGCACGCCGCCACTACCACCACCACCACCACCAATAAACAGCCTTCCCTAGAACACATGTAAGTGGTTCTGCGTTTCTTACAGGCAAGCTGACTGACAGGACAGCAGGCATTTTCCAAGGCAAGCAGATGAGCCTGAAGCGGCTCAAAATCCAGAAAGCTAAGCTGTCCACAGCAGCCTTCACAAGAGCCTTCTGCCATCACAAGCTTGTTGAAGTGGACGCTGCCTCAGTGGACTCTGAGCTTCCAGCCCCAGACATCATCCACGGCCTCAGAAGTAATGCCTGGATCCGGGAAAACCTTCAGTGTCTTGTGTTAGACTCAGCCAGTGTCCCTCAAAACTCAAGACTGCTGACCTTGGGCCAGTTCACTGGCGTTCACACTCTAAGCGTTGCCAATGTGCCCTTTTGGAGTGAAGACCTAGTTAGCGTTTCTCAGTTACTGAACCTGGAGAGCTTGGATATCTCCAATACTCAGGTCACTGACATCTCTGCACTGCTCACGTGCAAGAACCGGCTCAGATCTCTCAGCATGCACTATCTGAAGCGCCTGGCCATGAGCACCTCACAAATCCTTGCAGTCATCAGACAGCTGAACCGCCTGCGTCACCTTGACATTTCTGATCACGGGCAGCTCAGATCCAACCTGGCTTTCCATCTGTTACAGCAGGAGGAAATCCTGCCCGAGCTCGTATCCCTGGATATCTCAGGGGGCACTGACGTCACGGATGCGGCCGTGGAGTCCTTTCTGCGGCAGCGGCCTGAGATGCGCTTTGTGGGACTCCTGTCTACAGATGCTGGTTATTCTGATTTCTTTACGACAAAGCAAGGCTTGAAGGTTTGTTCTAACATACATTTTGTATTATCTGTTGAGAACATTATATGTTCTCGTACATCAGAATCTGTATTAGGTGGGGCTTATATAAAATTCTTAGTAGTTTTTGTTTTTTGTTTTTTCGAGACAGGGTTTCTCTGTGTAGTCCTGGCTGTCCTGGAGTCACTTTGTAGACCAGGCTGGCCTCGAACTCACAACAATCTGCCTGCTCTGCTTCCCGAGTGCTGAGATTAAAGGCACACCCATCACCTTTTTTTTTTTTTTTTTTTTTTTTTGAGACAGGGTCTTTAAAGACTACTTTTATTTTATATGTGTACTTGTTTTACTTGAGTATATGTAGGTAGTGTTTGTAGATTCCAGAAATGAACTACAGTTCCAGATAAATGTTAGTTCCACCCTGTGGGTGCTGGGAATTAAAGCCAAGTCCTTTGGAAAAACAGCTAGTGCTGTTCATTGGGCCATCTCTCCAGCAATCTGAAAAATATTTTTTTGTTTTTTGTTTTTTGAGACAGGGTTTCTCTGGGTAGCCTTGACTGTCCTGGACTCGCTTTGTAGACCAGGATAGCCTCCAACTCATAAAGATCCACCTGCCTCTGCTGCCTGTGGGCTGGGATTAAAGGCGTTCATTACCACTGCCTGGCCTGAAAAATACTTTTAAAAGAGCACTTAAAATGTAGCCTCCTGATAGACCTCCGTCCTGGCTGTTGGTTGTTGGAATTCTGCACATTCCTGTGTGTCTTGTTTGTTGTTTGCACTAGGCACCATACCCGCAGCCTCACACTTGCCAAGCGTTTACCACCAAGTCAAATCTCCAAACCACAGCCAATTGAGGTTTTGTGGGGCTTGATTTTTTTTTCCTTTCTTTCTTGATTCAGACAGTTCTTTTGGTTTTTTCAAAACAGGGTTTCTCTGTGTAGCCTTGGCTAATTTGACCGTGCTTTATAGACCAGGGTGGCCTTGACCTCACAGCGATCCACCTGCCTCTGCCTCCTGGTGTGCGCCACCACTGTCTGGTGACAGGGTTGCCTAGCTAGGACCTCGTTAGCCTCTCACCTCTGCCTGCGCTACCAGTTAAAGTCTTAACTGGACTCTAGCTGCAGTGAGATGTACACGATTCTACCACACCTGTTCGCTTTGTTACAGTACTGAACTGCACATTCACTCCTTGGATAGATCTACTATTAGATGGGATTTGAGGGATATAGGATTTGTTTTTGAACGCTGGTGGGACCCAAATACTTGTGTGAGGAGGTGAAGCCTACTGTAACTCCGTATTTTTTAGGTTGCTGGAGGAGCCAACATGAATCAGATTTCTGAATCACTGAGCCGGTACAGGAGCAGATCGTGTTTTTTGAAGGAAGCTCTCTACAGGCTCTTCACAGAGACTCTCTCACTGCATGCCATCCTGCCTGCCGTTCTAAAGGTACCCCAAAAAGCAGATCCCCTCGTCTCTGACTTGGTCAATTGGAAGTTGTTTACCAGCATGCATGGTGACCCATACATTTAATGCCAGCATTCTAGAGGCAGCTGAAAACAAATCAATGTGAGTTTCAGGCCAGCTAGTACTACATAGTAGTGAGACCTTGTATCAGAAAAAAAAAGTTATTAAACACCACAGTAATTCTTTTGTTGTTGTTTTGGTGTTTTTGTTTTTTCAAGACAAGGTCTCTCTGCGTTAGCCTTGGCTGTCCTGGACTTGCTTTGTAGTCCAAGCTGGCCTCGAACTCACAGCGATCCGCCTGCCTCTGCCTCCCAAGTGCTGGGATTAAAGGCATGCGCCACCACACCTTGCTCCAGCTAGTAAATCTTATTTCTTACTAACAGTGGGTCAAGTGTGCTCATCAAGAAAAGATAGTGAGAGCCCGGCAGATTGATGTGAGTTCAAGGCCAGCCTAGTGTACAAAGTGAGTCCAGGACAGCCAAGGCTACAGAAGGAAACCCTGTCTCAAAAAACCACAATAGGAAGTCTGTTATGCACCCATTGAGCAAGCAAATACTTGTACCAACCAAAACAGACTGAACACGGCAGTAGGGTTGTTTTGTTTGTTTGTTTGGTTCGTTTGTTTTTGTTTTTTCAAGACAGGGTTTCTCGGTAGCCTTGGCTGTCCTGGACTCACTTTGTAGACCAGGCTGGCCTCGAACTCAACATCGATCCAGCTGACTCTGCCTCCTGAGTGCTGGGTACTAGGATTGTTAATGGTGTCACATCCCTCTCCAGCTTGTGGTTATAGGAATGAGGAATCATCCATTGGATCTGCCAGTGCAGTTCACAGCCAGCGCTTGCATCCTCAACCTAATACACCAGAACTTGGCCAGGGGAATGCCTGTTCGCCTGTTGTCAGAGGCCACCTGTCTACTTTTGAAAGCAATGAAAAATTTCCCCCACTACCAACAGGTAATTTGAATTAAATACTTGACTGATTGTTGTTGTTGTTGTTGTTGTTGTTGTTGTTTGTTTGTTTTTCAAGACAGGGTTTCTCTGTGTAGCCTTGGCTGTCCTGGACTTTGTAGACTAGGCTGGGCTCGAACTCACAGCGATCTGCCTGCCTCTGCCTCCTGAGTGCTAGGATTAAAGGTGTGTGCCACTACACCCAGCTTTACTTGACTGGTTTTCAACCTTAGTACACGTTTATAAAAAAATTATGTATTACTGAATTGTAGCTTTTAAAATCCTGTTTAATAAAATAGGACTTAATGTTATAGAAAAAAGTAGGAAATATGGATGAGCTATGAAGCATAAAATTTTAAAGCCCATCATCATAAGCCATTAACTAACAAAAGTGGCCTTAGTAGTGCATACTTTCAATGCCAGTGCTTGGGAGGCAGAGGCAGGTGGATCATTATGAATTGTGGTCAGTCTGGTCTACAGAAAGAGTTCCAGGACAGCCAAGGCTACAGAGAGAAACCCTGTCTAGGAAAACCAAAAATATAAAAGTAAAAACAATTAGTAAGAAACATTTATTGGGGCTGGAGAGATGGCGCAGAGGTTAAGAGCACTGGCTGCTCTTTCAGAGGTCCTGACTTCAATTCCAAGCAACTACATGGTGGCTCACAACCATCTATTTGTGATCTAGTGCCCTCTTTTGGCCTGCAGGTGTACATACAAATGGAGCACTCATGCATAAAATAAATAAATAAAATTAAAAAAAAAAAAAAAAGAAAACATTTATTGACATGTCAGGCCAGGTGTGATGGTGCTCACCTATACTCCCAGCACTTGGGATGTGGAGGCAGCCGCATCAGAAGTTCAGGCCATTCTCTGCTGCCACATATGGAGTTCAAGGCCAGCCAGGGATACATGAGATCCTGTCTCAAACAAACAGACCCCAGGTGAAAAAAGAAAGTTGAGTTGGGGCCAACAAGATGGCTTAGTTGGTGAAAGTGCCAAACCTTAATATCTGAGTTTGATGCATGAGACTCTTTAATTAGGCAATTAAATCTTTTTAAAGATTTAAAGTTAAGGTTATGAAATGTATAGGAGAAAAATACTGTTTTTTGCAGTAAGCAAAGATATCTTAAAGAATATTAATTTTTTTTTCTTTTTCAGGGCTGGGGACATAGCTCAGTAAAAGAGGACTTGCCCAGCTTATGTAAAGCCAAAATTAAAAGTTCTTGAGCTGGAAATATAGCTCAGTGGTAGATCACTTACCTAGCATGCATGAGGTTTGTTTTAGATAGTGTTTTTTTTTTCTTTTGTTTTGATATAGTTTCTCTGTGTAGCCCTCGATGTCCTGAAAGTCACTCTGTAGACCAGGCTGGCCTTGAACTCAGAGATCTACCTGACCCTCAACCCCCACCCCACCAAATATTGGGATTAAAGGTATGTGCCACCACCACCCTGAAATGTGATGTATTTGTTTAAAGGAATCCTGTCTGACAAGTAAGAGGTGAAGTGCTGTTACATGAAACATAAGGTGAGCCTAGAAAACATGAGTCAAAACAAAACATGCTAAAAGAAGGGTAACAAGATTCCATTTAAACCTTACTTGTGGTGACTGTTCAGCAGCTCTCAGGGTAAAGGCCTCTGCCACCGTCCTGGTAACCTCAGGTCAGTCGCCAGGCAGCCATGATACACCAAACTGACCTCCACATGTGTGCACCCAAAAAGGCAAGTGCATGAGTGTGCACACACACATGTACACACACAAAATAAATTATTAATTTAAAAAATGGGAGTTGAGCCGGGCGTAGTGGTGCACGCCTTTAATCCCAGCACTCAGGAGGCAGAGGCAGGCGGATCGCTGTGAGTTCAAGGCCTCTTGGTCTACAATGCGAGTCCAGAACAGCCAAGGCTAACACAAAGAAACTCTGTCTCCAAAAACCTAAATAAATAAATAAATAAATAAGAGTTGACCATTAAGAGTACAATCCAATTTTTATTTCTGCTGGACAACAATCAATTATAGGAGAAAATTAAAATCTTGGGGAGGACTAGGTAAGTAGTGAGCTCTCCATAAGGAAGCTTGCCGGTCACTCTGGCCACAAGTCTTACCGTGCTGTCAGTGTGGAGTATCCCATTTGCTTATGTGTGTTTGTCCTCTATTCCCTAACAGTTACAGAAGAATTGCCTGCTCTTCTTAACCAGTTCCAGGATCCTTGTGGATGTTCCGTTTGACAGGCAAGTGCGGATAAAACAGCATCTGATTGAGCTTGGGCCAATCAGATGCCGCGTCACTTGGTGCAGTGCTGGCTTTTGATTATTGGTGTAAGGGGCCTGCCCGGTTACGGCTGGGGTAAGGTGGTGGGGAGAAGGTTCTCCTGAGCCTCTTCTACAAAGTGACTGGTGGCACCTTAGTTACACAAATCCAAGATTCCAGTGGGAATGGGAAACACCAGGCTCTTTCTGGCCCTCCCCACTTTGCACAGGACTTCTTCTTTTGTAAAATAATGACTCTTTAAGAGGACTTGATGTGAATACAACAGTGCTTTAGAGTGCTGTAGAGGTCTGTTATTTCTGTTCTTATTTTCTATTTTTAAAATTATTTTTAATTAGCCACAGTTTTTGAGATAATTCTTCTAGATGTTACATAGCTCTTTCTATTGAGGCCTTTGGAATCCTTTCAGTTATGAGCTTAGAAACATTTGGTGGGGCTGGAGAGATGGCTCAGTGGTTAAGAGCACTGTGTGCTCTTCCAGAGGTCCTGAGTTCGATTCCCAGAAGCTACATGGTGGCTCACAGCTGTCTGTACTGTGATCTGGTGCCTGCTTTAATCTCTTTCTGGATTCTGCCCATCCCATGTATTTTACTCAACATTCTCGCTGGAATGCATTCCAGAACGTCTATAAAATATTCTTTTTTTTTTCATTTCTGAGGATTTAGACATTTTTACTTTTATTTGTAAACATTTTCTTAGCCTATATTATGTTTTTTTTCATTCCTGTATATAATGTATTTCGATCATGTTCATCCGCCATGACTCTCTTGCTCCCTTTTGTCAACTAGACGCCCCTCTACTTTTCATGTCTTTATTTGTATGAACCAGGTAGTTTGATTATTAGGGATACTTACAGGAAAATGAGTGAGGAGTGTATTTACGAGGCCCTCTGCTATAACCCTTTAATAGTGGTAGATTCTCAAGCTGGGCATGGTGGCACATGCCTTTAATCCCAGCACTTGGGAGGCAGAGGCAGGTGGATTTCTGTGAGTTTGAGACCAGCCTGGTCTACAGAGCAAGTCCAGGGCATTCGGGGCTACACAGAGAAATCCTGTCTTGAAAGAGAAACAACTGTGGGTAGGTTCTCCTGGAGTACCTAGACCTCAGGAGCCCCTCTGCTGCCAGCCTTTAGCTGTGTACAGAATTTTTGGAAAGACAATAATGGATTTATTATGAGAAAAACACTTGCTTTTCAGGTTTGATGTTGCCAAGCTTGTCCTGGGTTGGCTGTGCAGGCGTGAGAACCCCAAGATGCAAACAATGGCAGTGAGCATCACCTCTGTCCTGGCCCTGAAGGTAGGGGTGTGCCAGAGTCACCATTTCCCCCTTCCTAGGCTTGGGAGAACTTGGGCATTTCACCTGGGCCTTCTGTTTGCTTTCAGCTCTCACCCAAGGAGAAGGACCAGCTACAAGAAGAGCTCATTAAGGCAGTGAAGGTGAGCTGGTGAGCTTAGGTGATGGCCGCTCCTGCGCTGCCATGCTGGGCACTGAATCCTGGGCTTTGTGCATGCTAGGCAAACATTCTTCCACTAAACTGTATCCTTGGCCTTTAATAACTTTAAGAGGGGAAAAAAGAAGAGATTTATGGATGTAGCTTTAAAAATCACTTTATTCTGTACTTATTTGAAAAGAGGTTTGTGAAACACAACTGAGTGTTTGAGTGAAAAAGATGAAGTTTAGGGTTGGATTCAGCCAGATATGAGGCAGATGAATGACACTTTTTTTGTTTTGTTTTGTTTTGTTTGTTTGTTTGTTTGTTTCGTAACAAGATTCCCCTGGCTGTCCTGGAACCCACTCTGTGAACCAGGCCAGCTTCTAACTCAAAGAGATCAGTCTGCCTCTGCCTCCAGAGTGCTGGCACTAAAAGCCTATGCCACCACTGCCTGGTAAATGGCACTTTGTTGAACAATAAGAAAGTCATAATCAAGGAGAGGGAAAATTTGGTGCCTAAATATTGAGGAGAATAGGAACTAGCAGTCTGTGACACATAGTCACTAGAGAAAACAGGAATATTGCTGGGTAGGGCAGAAACCTCTGCCACCAACCTTGACAACCTGATTTTGATCCCTGGTCCCATGTGGGGGGAGAGCGTGTGCGTGCGTGTGCGTGCGTGCGCGTGCACATTTGCACACACACACACACAAATACACACATACATGCGCATTCACGCAGTAAATAAAAATGTAATTTAAAATGCATTTTAAGCTGGGTGCATGCCTGTGATCCCAGCACTCAGGGAGGGAGAGGCAGGTGGATCTCTGTGAGTTCAAGGCCAACCTGGTCTACAAAGCAAGTCCAGGACAGCCAAGGCCACACAGAGAAACCCTGTCTTGAAAAACAAAACAAAACAAATAAAACAAACAAAAAAATTAAAGGTGATGGCTCAGAACCACCTAAGTTGAAGAAGCAGGTCTGGCCCTAGAGCTCTGTGTGTGTATGCGGGGGTGGGGGGTGGGGGTAAGCACCTTTCACAGTGGGCCTGCTGAGGCGGGTCTCATTATGTAGCTTTGGCAGGGCTAGAAATTAATATGTAGCCCAGGCTTGCCTCAAACTCAGAGATCTGCCTCTCTTTACTAGGATCAAAGTCATATGCCACCATGCGTAAGAAGTACCCTTCCCTGCCAGGCGGTAGAGCACACACCTTTAATCACAGCACTTGGGAAGCAGAGGCAGTGGCTCTCTATGAGCTGGAAGCCAGTCTGGTTTACAGAGCAAGTTCCAGGACAGCTAAGGATACAGAGAAACCCTGTCTCAAAACAAAAGAAGAAAAAGGAGTAGGAGGAAGAAGTGTAGAGGAATGTTAATTTAGAACATGGCTGTTCTAGCAAGAGATCTCATCCAAAGATCTTCTAGGGCTGTGTGATCCAGCTGGAATACAAACACGCCTTTAACCCAGGAGACAGAGACAAGCAGATCTGAGTTGAGGGCCAGCCTGGTATAGAACAAGTTTCAGGTAAAGAAAAGCTTAAGTCCAGGCATGGTGGTACATGCCTTTAATCCCAAACAATGAAGGGAAAGTTAGTTTGTAGAAGGAAGCACCGTGTTTGAAAGTGATGTCTAATGGAGTGACAGAAAAGGTCACAAATCAGAGAAGATTTGACAGAATAGGTTATGCCCAACTCTCAAGAGAGAGGAAAGGGAAGATACTTAACAGGCAGTTTTACAGAGAGGAGGCAATTTTACCAGGACAGTAATTGAGAGATGGGTTACAGAGAGAACTCGGGTGAAAATGGAACAAGCCAGAAGATTGGAGCAGGTTGCTAAGTTAGTTTGAGGCCCACCAGAGCAATTCTGGGCCAAGAGAGAAGCCAGATTGAATAAGTCAGCTGGGAGAAGAGTTTGAGCCAGAACAGCTGAGTTGAACCAGCCAGCCTGGAGCTCAGAAAGAACAAGTCAAGGTGAGCTTATTAAGTAGTAAGTCTCAGAAGCTGAAAGCATTGTAGGCCTAGGTTAGATTGTACAGAGGCTAGAAGCTTCCAGGACTAGGCCCAGGTTAGCAGGAGGAGGCAATAAGCCTCCCAGACAACAATTGAGCCAGGAGAGTGAAAGATTCTTTTACAAAGAAGAGGAGGAGGAGGAGGAGGAGGAGGAGGAGGAGGAGGAAAAAATGATCTCTAACTCATTGAGCTCCCCGGGCATGGTGGTGTAGGCCTTTAATCCCAGCAGTGGGAGGCAGGGGCCTCTTTGTGAGTTCAAGACCAGCCTGGTCTACATAGTGACTTCCAGGACAGCCAGGCCTACCAAATGAGATCCTGTCTCAAAACAACAACAACAACAAATTTATTTTATGTATGTTGGGCACAGGTGTTTATAGCCAGGCTGGGGCTGGAACTGAAAGGCTTCATGCATGTTACAAGGACCCTGGGAACCCAGCTATGTCCCTAGCTCTCACTTTTAGGGCTCCCCTTCCCTTTCCTGTGTGGGAGTGTGCTGGTTTAACTCTGTCTCTTTGCTTTTTAGGAACTTCTAGCAATAGCCAGACAAAAGACAACTGAGAATGTAAATGATGTCACCTTCTTGTTTACTCTGAACGCACTTTGGAATCTTACAGATGAATGTCCATCAGCCTGCAAGTACTTTATTGTGAACGATGGATTGTCAGTCATCATCCAAGTCTTAGAGGTGGGAAGATGGGATTGAGATTAGATGCAGAGTTCTTTTTCTTGGTGGCAAAGTAACCTCTATGTTCTTTTTTTTTTTTTTTTTTACAGACATTCTCAGAGTCTGTGATACAAAGCAAAGTACTTGGTCTTTTGGTAAGGTGAATTGTTTGAATTAATTTTAATTAAAACCAGTACTTATACAGCGCCCACTTTGTGTTGGGCACTGCTGTAATCAGTTTAGATCCATAGATTCATTTAGTCTCTCTTAGTCTGAGGAAACAGACATCCTTGTACAGTTTTCTGTTGCTGTGAGCAACCTATACACCCCAGTGGCTTAAAATAATAGCTGCCTGGGTCTGGAGGGATGGCTCAGTGGTAAAGAGCACCGGGTAGTTCTGTAGAAGATCTGGGTTTGCTTCCTAGCGCCCACAGAGCAGCTCACAGTTACCTGTAACTCCAGTCCTCAGGAGTCTTCTGAGCTCTGTGGGCTCTGCATGTACACAGCACACAGACATACATAAAAATAAAGTAAAAAAAAATAGTAGTAGCTGTCTTATTTACTGAAAACTCTGAGGGTGGTGGGTATTGTGCCTAGCTGTAATTCCAGCTCCAGGGAGGCTACAAGTTTGAGGCCAGGCTGAGCTACATAGCTTGACTCAAAAATCAGAACCAAACAAGAGAGACAGAAAAACAGCTTAATTGGTAGAGTGGATGCCATGCAAGCAAGGGAACCTAGATTTGAATCCGAGGCACCCATGTAAGGAGCCGGATGTGGTCTGTAATCCTGGCACTGGGGACACAGAGGCAGAAGGGTCCCTGGTGCTCACAGCCAGGTTAGCCGAATCTCTGTGCTCCATGTTCATTGAGGGACCTTGTTCGAGTAACTAAGGAAAAGAGTATTTGAGGAAGACACCTCTGGCTTCCAAACATGTGCACTGCGCACATACACATAAGTATGTATGTCTCACCCCTCAAGAACCAGTGGGCCCATGGTGTGAGCTCTGCTCATGTCTGGACGTGTGCTGGCCTTGAGGGAGAGAGCCCTGTGGCTGCTGGCTGAATGGTCTAGGATGATCTGACCCTGCTGTCAGAGAGCTGGCACTGTGGTCGGCTGAGTCTTGCATATCACAGCACTCTCAATGGCAGTGGAGGGCAAGTCCCCACTCTACCAGAACTTTCCTAGGCTCTGCTTGTATACTTTTTGCTAATATTAGCAGTTGATATGGTCAGGCTGAGATCAAGGGTGATGGTCGTCCTTTCATGGGAGGAGTGTGCGTCCCAATGCTAAGAAATATCAGGAAAACTATTTCGAGGGTAAGTAAACGTGTGAGATCTGATTGCGCTCTGTCCGTAGTGTACGGGCAGGAACCATTTGCCTCACCTTGTTGGTAAGAGGCAGAATGAAAGTGCAAAGTCAGGCAGCCTGGCTCCAGACCCTCCAATAGGAGCTGCTTAACTTTCGTTCTTGACTGTCAAGGCAGATAATTTTTCAGAACCATCTAAATTCATATGTCTGTACTGCCTCTTGATCAAGATTTTCCACAATTTAGAAGTTTGTTTCCAGCTGGGCGCATGCCTGCAACCCCAGCACTTGAGAGGCAGAGGCAGAGGAATCTCTGAGTTCGAGGCCAGCCTGATGTACGAAGTGAGTCCAACACAGTCAGGGCTATTACACATGTCTCGGAAAACCAAGAAGAAGAGGAGGAGAAGGAGGAGGAAGGAAGAAAGAGTTTGTTTCCAGGAGTAGCTAGAAGAGTTGGAATTTGGAAGAAAAATGGAGAAAAGAAAAGTATTAGAAAATAATCCCAGAGAGGTGAACAGAGGCCTTGAATCACATCCTGTCTGTTAATATAACAGATAGGCTTTTGTCCTTCTCAGAGCCTGGGAGACTGAAGAAGCCTTACAAGAACTTTTGGTATTCATTTATGCTAATGGTAACTTGAGTCTCTACAAAGTCCTAATATTAACAAGGGGCTTAGCTGGCTAAGAAAAGACCGACTAAACTCTAAAAAATGGGGCAATTGCTGCCTCAGACGTCTGTTCTGCATTCTTTTTTTTTTTTAAGATTTATTTATTTATTATTATGTATACAGAGCTCTGCCTACATGTACACCTGCAGGCCAGAGGAGGACATCAGATCACATTATAGATGGTTGTGAGCCACCATGTGGTTGCTGGGAATTGAACTCATGACCTCTGGAAGAGCAGTCAGTGCTCTTAACCGCTGAGCCATCCCTCCAGCCCTCTGCATTCTTTTTAACATGCTAGTGTCTGGCCCTACGGACTGAAAACATTGAAATGCTAACTCAATTCTGTAATCTTTTGTTTTTTGTTTTGCTTTTTGAGACAGGGTTTCTCTGTGTAGCCTTGGCTGTCCTAGACTTGCTTTGTAGACCAGGCTGGCCTCAAACTGGCAGCAATCCGCCTGCCTCTGCCTCTCAAGTGCTGGGATTAAAGGCGTGTGCCACCACTACCTGGCTTGGTTTGGTTTTTTGAGACAGGGTTTCTCTGTGTAGCATTGCCTGTTCTGGAACTCACTTTGTAGACCAGGCTGGCCTCGAACTCACAGCAATCCACCTGCCTCTGCCTCCCAAGTCCCAAGTGCTGGGCTTAAAGGCATATGCCACCACACCCGGCTTCAAGTCTGTAACCTTTTATAACCATTCATTTCACCCCTGCAGGCCTTTGCCCTCTTGAATTCAAAGGCACCACCTAACAAGCGAGGCTTCTGGGAGCTTAGCTTGTCTCCATGCAAACCTCTCCTCCCTCCCAATGTGAGCAGGTCCTGTTACTTATTTCTTTTAAACCAATGGAGTGTGGCCACTGTGATAGGATGTTACTCCATCATATACAAATCCACAGCTCCCAGTGCCTCAGAATGTCAGCAAGTATGTGATTAGAGAGGAACATCCATATATTTCAAGGAACTTCCTACAAGAGCCAGGCGTGGTCAGAAGCAGGCAGATCCCTGAGTTTGAGGCCAGCCTGGTCTACAGAGTGAGTTCCAGGACAGCCAAGGCTACACAGAGAAACTCTGTCTCAAAAAGCCAAAAAAGAAAAAAAAAAAAAGAGTGGTGGCGCATGTCTTTAATCCCAGCACAGGGGAGGCAAAGGCAGGTGTATCTCTGTGAGTTTGAGGAGGCTAGCCTGGTCTACAAAGCAAGTTCCAGGACAGCCAGGGCTGTTAACATGGAGAAACCCTATCTCAAAAAACCAAAAGAAAACAAAAAGTTCAATAATAAGCTAGGTGTGGTGGCCCACAATGTTAATCCAGCATTTAGGAGGCAAGGCAGGTAGATCTCTGTGAATTGGAGGCTAGCCTAGTCTACAAAGCAAGTCCAGGATAACAGGACAGCCAGAGCTATTATAAAGATAGTTCCTGTCTAAAAAAAAAAAAAAAAAAATAGACAAAGAAAAAAAAAAAGCTGAAGAAAACCCTGCAACCTCTGTCCTGTAGCCACAAGGAAAGAAAGAATTCTGAGTGAGGCTCAGATTTGCCTCACTGGAGCCTCCAGATGAGGGTGTGAGCGTGTGAGACCTTCTTGTAGAGGCCCTAGCCAAGTCATGCCCTGCCTTCTGCCCCCCAGGAGATGTGGGGGGCTAAATATATATTATTTTACACCAGTAAGTTTGTGGCAATTTATTACATAACATAGAAAAATGAATGTAGTTTGTTTAAAAACAACGGGACAGTTTTCGTTTTTAAATTACGCTAGATTTGGACTCCTAGTCAAGCAGTTCCTAACAGCGCACGCCTCCCATGTTAGCTTTGCCGAATGGCTAGTGTGGAATCAAACATCAACTGAGAGGTTGTGCGGACAGAGCCACTTTTCTTTCTCTCATGCTGTGCCTGGCACTGGGTGCTGTGCTATCAATGATCATACTCATCACGGGCTTTGGGTAATAGGCCACCTTTCAAGGGAGGGGACAGGAGCGAGTGCTGGGAAGTGTCTGAGGGAGCAGCAGGGAAGGCACCGGTTCCTGATGCTTGGTCTCTTCATGTCCTCCTGCGCTCTGCTGCCCTGTAGAACAACGTAGCTGAAGTCAGAGAGCTCGCTTCCGCGCTGATGACAGAAGACCTGATGGGACACATCATCAGTTTGCTCCACAGCAGCAACATAGAAGTGAGCTTCTTTGCTGCAGGCGTGGTAGCCCATCTGACTTGCGACCGACAGCACTGGCTATCCCGTGACCGGCAAAGGAGTGACCTTCTCCAGGACTTGGTACAGGAACCATTCTTTACAAAATCCAGAGTCATTCCTTGTTTGTTTGTTTGTGTTTTGAGACAGGGTTTTTCTGTGTAGCCTTGGCTGTCCTGGACTCACTTTGTAGAGCAGGCTGGCCTGCAACTCACAGAGATCCACCTGCCTTTGCCTCCTTGAGGTGCACCACCATGCCGGGCTCAGTGTAATTTCTTCCTCAGGCAGATTCTTTTTCTTGGTCATGAGTTTTAGAAAAATCCTGTGTCTACTGAATTTTGCCATTTATCCCATTTAATGTTATTAGCAATAGTTTGTTAGCTTTTTTGTTTGGATTTTTGTTGAAATGAATATCTTTGTGTAGTTCAGATTCACTGAACTTTTGAATTGCTGTTGTAAGCTGCCATGCTTAGCTCTGACAACAGTTGGAGAGTTTTGCATTTTTAAAAAGATGTGTCTCTGAGAGTGTGTGTGTGTGTTTGTGTATGAATGAATGAATATTGACTGCACACAAGTACTTGTAAAGGCCAGATGATGGCACCTTGGGTGCTGGAGTCGTAGGCAGATGGGAGCCCTAGCATGGTGGTGGGAACCAGTCTTGGGTTCTCTACAAAGGCAGCAAGTGCTGTTTTCATTGCTGAGCCATTCTCTGGCCCCTAAAGTTTTGTATTTTCAAGTTTGCCTTGGAGCCAGTGAGATGTGTGACGAGTGGAGTTTACCTTCAGGTTGGAGAGGTATGGAGTAGGTATCTCTGGGTGGAGCTCACACGGAAGAGTCTGCTGTTTGTGTGAACACTGCACAGACGTCCCAGTGAGGGAAGAGAGTAGAGACAGGGCTTCCTCAGCATCAAGCGCTGAGATGGGCTTTTGGTTCGTTGTGTGCTCCCACCCAGAACTTCTCGGGAAGGTGAGCAGAGAGCTAGGCCAGTCATTTAAGCCCTCCAGCCAGGTCCCAGGTGTTTTTGTTTTATTTGTCTCTTCAGACCAGGGCTCACTCTGCAGCCCGGGCTGACCGGGGACTCCTGGCAGGCCTGTTTCCCCGTCCTTCAGGGTGCCGACCTATAGGGACTAGCTGTCTGTGTCGGCCAGCCTCCTGGTTTCAGTCCCACCTTTTAATTCATTTCAGGAAGGACCTGGTGTGCTAAGGTTTTTTTTTTCCCCCTTAGGAGTTCCATTTTGGGTTTTTTTGGTGGTGGTTTTTTGTTTTTTGCTTTTGTTTTAGTTTTTGTTTTCTGAGATAGGGTTGCTCTGTGTAGCCTTGGCTGTCCTGGACTCACTTTGTAGACCAGGCTGGCCTGCAACTCAAAGTGATCTGCCTGCCTCTGCCTCCCCACTGCTGGGATTACAAGTGTGCACCACCATGCCCGGCTTGGGTTTTTGTTTTGTTTTTTTTGAGACAGGGTTTCTCTGTGTAGCCTTGGCTGCCCTGGACTCCCTTTGTAGACTAGGCTGGCCTCAAACTCAGAGATCCACCTGTCTCTGTCTCCTAGGTGCTGGGATTACAGGTGTGCACCACCACACCGTCCAGCCTCCATTCATATTTTTAACCTTTCCCAGTCCTGCATCTATTAAATCCGTTTCTTCTAAATCTGCTTTCCCTGTTTTGCTTCTCTTTTAAACCCCGTGGACATTTATTTTGTCAGTTTTTTCTTACAGTAAAGGTAGCTTTTTGTAAACATCCTAGAGAAATGTAGCTTTCTGTTTGTTATCTTTTGCAAGAAGAAAGGGTGGATCTGTTGTTTAAAACAACAAAACAGCTTTACTATTCTGTTAATATAAGGATTAAGAAAAGTGTATAGATTAAACAGTCAATCTACCATCTTTAAAAGGGGGTCTTGTCTTTGTTAAAAAAAATTTTTTTTTTTTACCTTTTATGTGTAGGGAGATTTCGCCTACATGTGTGTCCTATATCATCTGTGAAGGCCAGAAAGGGCATCAGATTGCCTGGGGCTGGAGTTATAGACAGCTGTGAGCCACCGTGTGGGTGCCGGGAATGCAGGTCCTCTGGAAGGGCAGCCAGTGCCCTCAACCAATGAGCCATCTCTCCAGCTCTGTGTCTCTTTTTGGTTTGTTTTATGCTAAGGAGTGTTTGCCTGTCTGTATTCCACACATGTATTTGGTGCCCTTGGAGGTCAAAGAGAGGGTGTAGACCCCCTGGGACTGGAGTGAGCACTGTGAACAGCCCTGTGGGTTCTGCAGGAGCAGCCCGTGCTCACCAGCAGAGGCTTACCCTGGCCTCTCACTGCTTCTCTCAGGGTACCAGGCGCTGGTTGGCCCCAGGCTTCACAAGCCAGGCGAACACTCTGCCACTGGCCCTTTACAGCCCAGCCTTTCACTGCAGGTTTTTCCGCATGAAGTTCATAAATTTTACACGTGCAGTGGTTATCTAGTCGATTTGGCAAATATGTATATTTATGTTTTTAAAATCGTTCTCCTTTTTTAAAAAAATGTTGTTTCATGGGACTGGAAAGATGATTTGGTGGTTAAGAGCACTTCCAGAGGTCCTGAGTTCAATTCCCAGCAACCGCATGTTGGCTCACAACCATCTATATTGGGATCTAGTGCCCTCTTCTGGTATGCAGGTGTATATGGAGGCAGAGCACATAAATGAATAAATCTTTTTGGAAAATGTTGTTTCAGATATGTATAACTAATCTGAAATAGCCTATTTTGATGATTTTTTTTAAGTAATAGAATTGAACAATAGCAAATAATACTCTTGGTTTCCTCCCTCTCTTTTGGAGTGCAGCACTTAACCATGCAGAATTGGCCAAGTTCACAGTGTAAGATGTCAGCGTTGGTGACCTACAGGTAATTTTAAAGTATTGAACGCCCCAGTCTTGTGTTTTGTGTACTCCGCAGTGATGACAGTGATAAGGTACTATGTCAAGTGGCCTTGTGTTTAGAGTCTGTAGTTCCTCTTGGTAAATTCTAAGAAAAGACTCAGCTTTCCTTGTGAAAGAGACTGGCAGTGTGCAGTTGTTTATATGAAACAAGACAGTGAATGCGTAGAGTGTCTTTTTTCTCCTTTTTTCTTTTGTTTTGTTTTTTGAGACAGGGTTTCTCTGTGTAGCTTTGGTTGTCCTGGGACTCTTTTTGTAGACCAGGCTAACCTCAAACTCACAGAGATCTGCCTGCCTCTGCCTCTGCCTCTGCCTCCCCGAGTGCTGGGATTACAGGTGTGCACTGAAGTGCTGTTTCTTGAGTGATAGTTGCCCTGTCTTAGTTATGGCTTTTATTAATGTGACAAAAAACCACTATGACCAAAAAGCAAGTTGGGGAGGAAAGGGTTTATTTGGCTTACACTTTCCACATCACTGTTCATTAGTGAAGGAAGTCAGAGCAGGGACCTAGAGGCAGGAGTTGATGCAGAGGCCATGGAGTGGTGGTACTCCTTACTGGCTCTCCAGAGATTGCTCAGCCTGCCTTCTTTTCTTTTCTTTTTCTTTTTATTATGTATACAGTATGATTAGATCACATTATAGATGGTTGTGAGCCACCATGTGGTTGCTGGGAATTGAACTCAGGACCTTTGGAAGAGCAGTCAGTGATCTTAACCACTGAGCCATCTCTCCAGCCCCCCAGCCTGCTTTCTTACAGAACCCAGGACCACCAGCCTAAAGATGGTACTACCCACAATGGGCTGGACCCTCCCCCATTGATAACTGAGAAAATAAAATGCCTTACAGCTGGATCTCACAAAGCGCTTTCCTCAGCTGAAGCTCTCTCTCCAACGACTCTAGCCTGTGTCAAATGGACACACAAAACCAGCCAGTACACCCACCTCTGTATAGACTGTACAATACATCTGTTTCAATGCAGAACAGACCTTGTAGGGAAAATGCTGAAGAATTTATATTCTAGAGTTCTGAATTGACATCTTTGTATCTTTTTAGATCTTTCAAACCATTGTATCGACTCCTTGGCAACTTCTCTCAGCCAGAAGTTCAACTCTGGGCACTGTGGGCCATGCATCATGTTTGCAGTAAAAACCGTATGTATTCAATGCACATTTAGAACAGGCATTTTCAGCTAATATCCTGAATGATTGATGAGTTTAGAATTGATTTTAAGAAAATGATCTACCGAAAAAAAAAAAAAAGTGGTGGCACACGCCTTTAATCCCAGCGCTCGGGAGGCAGAGGCAGATGGATCACTGTGAGTTTGAGGCCAGCCTGGACTACAGAGCGAGTTTAGAACAGCCAAGGCTACACAGAGGAACTCTATTTCGAAAAGCCAAAAAAGAAAAAAGAAAAGAAGCCGATCAGGGGGCTGGAGAGATGGCTCAGAGGTTAAGAGCACTGACTGCTCTTCCAGAGGTCCTGAGTTCAATTCCACAGCAACCACATGGTGGTTCACAACCATCTATAACAAAATCTGGTGCAGAATGCTGTATACATAATAAATAAATAACTCTTAAAAAAAAAGCTGATCAGCCAGTAGCTGGGCAGAGAGGACAGGAGCAGGACTTCCATTTCTAGTCAGGGGTTCTCAGGGAGGGAGGGAGCAGAGAAAAAGAAGAGGGGTAAAGTAGAGAGAAGAGGACGTTCCTGTGAGGGAGGCGCCATGAGGACAAGGATGGCGCGGGAGCAGCCAGGGCCAGACAGGGTGGCAGGCAAGGGAGCATGTGGCTGGGAAGTAGCCAGGCTAGTGTAGCCAGGGTAGGGTAAATCACTGTCTACCCAGCTATAGTGTTTTAAATAGGTCTCTGTGTCATTATTTGGGAGCTAGAATGGATATAGAAAAAAAACATATTATTTCTACAGAAAATAACAACACCTCGCAGGAAAGTAGGCCTGGAGATGGACAGGGTGCCCGTCCTTTAGTTTAGCTCAGGTCTCCTTTTTGTAATGTTTCTTGAGTACACTCAGACTATAATCCCAAATGGTTTGTATAGAAATAACAATTTCTGGCTCGGCATGGTGGCGCATGCCGTTAATCCCACCACAAGGGAGGCAGAGGCAGGCAGATCGCTGTGAATTCGAGGCCAGCCTGGCCTACGCAGTGAGTACAGGATAGCCAAGGCCACACAGAGAGACGTCTCTGTCTTGAAAAATCTAAATAAATAAATCATAATAATAATAGCTACTGACTCTATCAGCTGATGAATCTGGGTCCATTTTTCTGATATGTCAATTGGTAACGATTTGGCCCTTAGACTAGGGAGTTTTCTTTTGACTTAGCACTTCAGCCTATTAGGTGGGGCAGTGGATGACATGCTCGCTTCTATTGCTACTCCAGGTGACGTTCTTAGAGTATTGTAGTCAGGGCCCAGAATGGTTCAAAGGCTGGGCAAAGGCTGGGCAACAGGCATTATCAGAAGCATCTGATCAGTCGATCCAGCTGGAAGAGACAGGGAGTGATCACATGGGTGGACTGGTTCTCAGCAGCTCTCAGCAGCTTGCAGTCCACGGGTGCTCCCTGGCTGGAGTCTGTCAGCCAAGGGGAAATCTGCAGAGACAAGTAGAAAGTAGAGATAAGGGACAGAAGTTAACATTTCCTAGTAATTGGGGAAGGAGAAGAATCCCAAGACCAAAGGAAATTCCTGTTCTCAGGAACAGACAGGTGCATTTAGGATGTTTTTAATTGGAGTGTATTTGACCTGTGGCAGGTGGATTCAAGTCTTACGCCTTTTTTTTTTTTAAAGCTTACATGAACTTTTAGTTTACAAAAGGAGATATATTAGTATATCATTGTATTGGAATATATGTTATAGAAAAAGTTAACAGGTGTCTATAAGACAGAAGGAGTGGACTTATACCTTTCAGGCTTAACAAAACACTTTAACTTCAGGTTAAAGCATTTACTTGGATTGGACAGATGTGCCTTGGCCTGATGAAAGGCATCTCTAAGTCTGTATGTAGAAGACAATCAAAGGAAACTCAGAATCCTTAACTTGTGACTGAGTAATAAGCAGTCACTGCTCCATCAAATCTTGAACCTCCAGAATCCCAGGGCAATAACAGCACAGAGGGGGAGAGAAATCTGAAATGTTCCTTACCTCTACTTATCTTAAATCACCTTTATTACCATTTAAGGTTTCATAGCCTCAAACCTTTATATAATCTCAGAACACATTATTTTAGTCTAATCATTTACCAGAGACATGAGACATGGATATTTATTATTGAGAGCAGTTATAGTAAAACATGTTTCTTCAGTGGGAAGTTACACCTGGAACCTGTTTATCCCTTAATATGAAGCCTGTGAACAAGGCAAACCTGTTTGCCTTCCTTTAATAAGAGACCTACCATAGTAGCTTTAACTAACTAGTGAACTGATAAATTTGGTGGTTGCTTATCTTGGTTGAAGGAGCTGGTTGCCTGATGCTCCTTAGGTGACAGAGCTACAGGTAGCTTAGCCATCGGGTGGTCCAAGACCTGAGAAGGATACATTATAAACTGAATGGTCTATGTATCAGTTAAAACGACAGAGACTAGTCCATTGGCCATTACCTGGCAGTTGTCCCAGACTCCTGTGGTCTTCATTGCATTGGGGACAGAGGCAGTCTTCAGCCATCAGGCCCAGAAGATGAGAGGCTTTTCTATGGAGGAGGAACATGGGAGGGACTGACTTTACTTTGTCTAGGCAAAGTGGGACAACCAAGTGCCTGGTGTCCTGCTTGTCCACACTGTAGTCTGGGCCAGCAGTAGGCAAGGCACTGGGGAAGGCTCTCCCGGTGGAGCCCTTTGTTGCTGTGTCTGTTGTTTTCTTGGAAACTTTGGGGAGTGGGGTTGCTGCTAGGATCTGTCTCTGTCAGAGTCAGCTTAACTATCTTTTTAATTTATTAATTTATTTTTATGTGCATTGGTGTTTTTCCTGCATGCATGTCTGTATGAGAGTGTCAGATCTTGGAGTTAAAGACAGTTGTGAGCTGCCATGTGGGTGCAGTCAGTGCTCTCAACTGCTGAACCATCTCTCCAGCCCCAAGCTTAACTATTCTTTTTTTTTTTTTTTTTTTTTGGTATTTTTTTTTTGAGACAGGGATTCTCTGTGTAGCCTTGGCTGTCCTGGACCCCCTTTGTAGACCAGGCTGGCTTCGGAACTCATAGCGATCCGCCTGCCTCTGCCTCCCGAATGCTGGGATTAAAGGCGTGCGCCACCACCGCCCAGCTAACTATTCTTTTTTAATATTTTATTTAACTTTATGTGCATTGGTGTCAGGGTGTCAGATCTTGGAGTTAAAGACAGTTGTGAAGCCGGGCGTGGTGGCGCACGCCTTTAATCCCAGCACTCGGGAGGCAGAGGCAGGCGGATCGCTGTGAGTTCGAGGCCAGCCTGGACTACAAAGTGAGTCCAGGACAGTCAAGGCTACACAGAGAAACCCTGTCTCGAAAAACCAAAAAATAAAATAAAATAAAATAAAATAAAATAAAATAAAATAAAATAAAATAAAGACAGTTGTGAGCTGCCATGTGGGTGCTGGGAATTGAACCTGGGTCCTTTGAAAAAGCAGGCAGTGCTCTTAACCACTGATCCATCTCTCCAGCCCAAGCTTAACGATCTTAAATGCCCTATTCTGCAGATTTCTGACAGGTTTGAGAGCTAGTATCTCCCAAGCATATCTGATTTAAACAATCCATGTCTGTTTAGTTGCTTAGTTTAGACTATACCTTGAAAACAAACAGGAGGTGAAATAAGTAAGACTTATTCCTGTAATTAATTACATTAGTATTTAGCACGACTACAAATGTAGTTCTGAACATATTAAAGAATTTGATCATTTATGAGATGACTGACTATTAACTTGCATTTCTTTGTTTTTTGTTTTTGTTTTTTGAAACAGAATCTCTCTGTGTAGCCTTGGCTGTCCTGGATTCGCTTTGTAGACCAGGCTGGCCTCAAACTCTAACTCACAGTGATCCGCCTGCCTCAGCCTCCTGAGTGCTGGGATGAAAGGCATGTACCACCACGCCTAGCTAACTTGCATTTCTTCATTAGCCTTAACAGTTTATAATTTAATTAGTAGCTTTCATAAGACTATGAGAGTAGGTTTAGGCTTTAAAATCATGATTTTGAATTGAAGTTCTTCTAGTATCAAAATAGTTTATAAAGAGACTGGGAATTTTCCTGAGTTTTCTGTAAGACTCAATTTATAAAAAGTAGCTATAGCTTGATAATATTAGCAAAATAAGGTTAGACATATCCTTAAATCAGTCTGTGTTAGACTGAATAGACCTTAGATAAGGAGAGACATATTTTTTTGTTTTGTTTTGTTTTTTTTGTTTTTTCAAGACAGGGTCTCTCTGTGGAGCCTTGGCTGTCCTGGACTCCCTTTGTAGACCAGTCTGGCCTTGAACTCACAGCGATCTGCCAGCCTCTGCCTCCTGAGTGCTGGGATGAAAGGCATGCGTCCCCACCGCCCGGCAAGAGAGACATATTTTAAAGCCAGTGGTCTTTTTTTTTTTTTTTTTCTCAAGACAGGGTTTCTCTGTGTAGCCCTGGCTGTCCTGGAACTCACTCTGTACACCAGGCTGGCCTCCAACCAAGAGATGCACCTGCCTCTACCTCCCTAGTGTTGGGATTAAAGGCGTGTGCCACCACCACACGGCATGATTCTCAATTTTTTAAGCTGTAACCCTTTAACATAGGTTTTTGTTTTTGTTTTATGTTGTGGTGACCCCAACCATAAAATAAATATCCAACTTGCAGGCAATCCTAAGCTTCCCCTGTAAAATAAGTTTTTTGACCCTCAAAGGGTTGTGATCCATAGGGTGAGAAATTATTCCAAGTTCGTCAGACTGCTTAAGGTCTTTGTCTTACTGCATCACAAGATAAGAAATTCTTCAGTCTCTGGTGTTTAGCTGTGGCCCTCATTTTTAGTCTTTTATTTACCTGTTTATCAAGATCATATACTAATACAGATATTAATAAAATATCCGATAGTCTTATAAATTTAAAAATAATTTTTTTCTTTTCTTTCTGAGACAGGGTTTCTCTGTGTAATAGCCCTGGCTGTCCTATAACTCATTTTGTAGACCAGGCTGGCCTCAAACTAACAGAGATCCACCTGCCTCTGCCTCCCGAGTGTTGGGATTAAAGGCATGTGCCACCATACTCGGCTGTATAAATTTAAATTTTTTAAAAAGCTTTTAAAAACATTTTTTAAAAATCCAGTTTTAATTTTCTATAGAACTCCAAAACTTTCTTTAAAAACCTTCAAAACTCTCAATTGTGTGTATAATATAAAAATAAAATATCTTTTAAAGACTGAAGATATAGAATATAACCATAATTTTCAGAAGGTAAAACCAAGCTAACCATATAAACAATTTAATGTCTTTGAAATCAATAATAAGTGGGTTACTTTTATGTTACAAAGTTTGGCTGTTGGCAAGGTTTGTTCTTGTATATGAATGCATAAGGTAAATAAGCAATGCTTTAAATCCTTTTTTGTTTGTTTGTTTTTTGTTTTTTGAGGCAGGCTTTCTCTGTGTAAATTTGGTTGTCCTGTCTTGGACTTACTTTGTAGACCAGGCTGGCCCTGAACTCCCAGCAATCCTCCTGCCCCAGCCTCTCAAGTGCTGGGATTAATGGCATTCACTACCACACCTGGCTATAAACGTGGTTTTTAAGACAGGACAGAAATTACATAAACTACATAGTGCCCTTAGTCAAAATAGCGGTGAGGCCATGTGGCTTCTGCCTTCCTTAGCCCATAGTAAAGATGGCAGCCAGCACGTGTTGTTTATATCCCAGAACACAATCGTGTCACATGGTTCCTTTAGTTTCTAGAAAAGGTGAGCCACAACCCAGTTTCAGAGCCAGCAATAAAGTAACACAGCATAAAACAACTTTAATAACGTCCAACTCAAATGACACTTGAATCCCTATTACATTAGATCCAGTGTTCAGAAAGCCCTGAGGTAAGTTCTGAGTCTAAGCAGCTGGCGGCAGGAGAAAGAACAGCAGAGTAAGCTCACGCTTTCCAGAGAAGTCAGAAGCAAGCATGCAGTGGCCACGTACATTCATACACACAGAATAACTTACAGAAAAACGTACAGGCATTTAGTTGAATTATGACAACCATCCATCACCTACCAAATGACCAAAAACCATCCGCCACACCTTCAGAATGCCACGTCATCCTGTAAAGTTGCTTCCTGTTATCTTGGGGGCCAACATTTCTCTTTTTGCAATGGGGCAAGGTAATTGCGATAATGGCCAAGTCCTAGGAGAGCTGCCTGTATTACTTGTTACCCAGTCTCTGTGTGCTGGGGAACTGCAGTGCTTAATTGAAGTCCTGACTGGAGCAGTCTGTGATACTGGATGACCTAGCTAGCCATTTTAAACTTATTCTGGATAGACATTTTTAGGAAACAGTATTGAAAGAGTCTCAGAATCTCAACATCCTCCAGAGTGAATCTTGTTAGAGCTGCTTTAACTTAATTGGTGTCTCTGGTCCTTATGTTCTCTAAACATATAAACTTTTAAAAGTAATATACATTTTTACATTAACATGTATGGAATATGCACTGTGCACAATTTATAGCTGATTCTTTTTTTGAGCAGGAGAAAGGCATCTGTCTTTCTTTATAACTTAGTTTGGACTGCATAACCAAACTGTAATATAAATTTTCATCCATGACATATGAAAAGATGGCATGAGAACTCCATAGCCAACAAGATTTATTGACTGTATAATTGAAGTCCTGGCCAGAGACATTTAAATGTCTCAAGTCAGTCTCCAATTAGATAAGATCAGTCTCAAAGCTGTTACCATGTAGAGGCATCAGCAATACATGTTGCCTTGATTTGTTGGTCTTCATGGCTCTTTCTCTTTGTCTGCAGCCAAGATCTTCAGGGTGCCTCCTTTGATTTTTACTAATCTGGATGGTCATATCTGATTTTTACTAGTTTGGATAGAATCCATAGCTCTTCTTCTCCTATTGAAACAAACATGAAACTTCTTCCCCAGTGTAACACATTTCCTTCCTTGCATTCTAAAGTTAGGCTATCCCTACTATAGACAGGCTGTTTGAGGCATAGAGTTGTCTAGAAAAAGTAATGCACTGACTAGTTGTGGTCTCACCATATCTAATTACTCTGAAAATGACTCACTTTTTTTTAACCTGTTAATTCCTGGGCCACAAAGGCCTCAGTCTTTGCCCTGTTTCTTTCATATGGATGTGGTGAGTTGGGAATATTTAAAATGCCAGTTGTCCATGGAGTATCTTTGTTTTTCTTTTAGCTAGCAAATACTGCAAACTGTTGGTAGAAGAAGGAGGACTGCAGCTCATATGTGACATCCAGGAGCACGGTCAGACCAGTGCCCAGGTGAAGCAGATGGCGGCCTCCATCCTGGAGAACTTCAGGATGCACTTCACAGGCTACCAGAGACCCCCACAACTCCAGGGCCCTTTTTGACCTAGGAGCCTTTGAGGGGTGCTGCTTCTCAAGGGCAGGGCTTCTGCCTTTGGGTAGTGGAATTTTGAAACCAGTTGTTGGGGGTTATCAATTGTTGGGGGTTATCATTTGACTATCTTGGTGTTTTCCTGTGACAAAAAGGTTGGGTCCTGGGCCAGGGCAGTGGTGGTGTACGCCTTTAATCCCAGGGCTCAAGAAGAGGAGGCAGGTGGATCTCTGTGAGTTTGAGGGCAGCCTGATCTATAGAGGGAGTTCCAGGACAGCCACTATACAGAGAAAGAAACCATGTCTCAAAAAAACAAAAAAGGAGAGGGTGTTGGGTCCTATCTGGGCTGAATAGAAAACAAAGAGTTCAGGGAGGCCTCAGCTGCCCCAGACTGTGTGTAGCCTAGACTGGCCCTGAGCCCAGCAGTCCTATTGCTTCCGTGCTGGGCTGGCAGGCATGAGCTACTGTACCCTGGCAGCTTTAATTTTCTTTCCTCTTTTCCTCCAACTTGAGGAGTCAGACCCTTGAGTGTGTGTGAATGTGTGAGGCTGAAGCACAGGCCTGGGGCCTAAGACTGAAGTTAGTGAAAAGAATGCATAGGGAATTGTCCTTTTGGTAAAGCTACAGCCAAAGCTGAAAGAGGACAGGCCCTAAGAAGTCTTTGCAGAACATTTCAGTGGATGCTCTTCCCAATGTGGACACAAAAGGGGGTAGTTTATGAGATCAGCCCCTGCAGTATGAACACTATCAGCAGAGTTTGTGTCCTGCAAAACTGCTCTGAGGAATGGCATGGATTCCTCCTTCTCCTTGGTGAGAAGTTTTTTCACTCAGCTAAGTGTCGAAGAATGAAAGTAAATAGTAAATTCCTCTTCGGGTATTAGAGTTTGTTTGTTTAGAGATTTTTTTTCTTTATTTATATGTGTGTGTGTGTGTGTGTGTGTGTGTGTTGCCTGCATGTCTGTGCACCATATGTGAGCCTGGTGCCTGCTGAGGTGAGAAGGCAGTGCACTGGAACTGGAGTTAGGATGGTGGATGGTTGTGAACCACCATATGGATATTGAGAAACAAACCCAGTCCTCTGCAAGAACAGCAAGTGATCTTAACTACTGAACCATCTCCCTAGGCCCCTGGATATTAGAGTTTTGTGCTTTTAGCTGGAGTGGTCCGGCTCTTACTATGTGCATACATGTTTGTGTGTAAGTGCATGCACGTGTGCAGAGACCAGAAGAGGGTATTGGGTTTGGGCCTAGAGTTACAGGCAGCTGTCAGCTGGGAGCGGGGAACCAAGCTTGGATCCTCTTCAAGAGTGCAAGCACTCTAACCACTGAGCCATCTTTCTGGCCCCTTGGCCATCGCTTAACTGGAGTAGTACCACAAGTCCCCTTTGAGCACCAGTTGAGGGAGAAACTCACTCTTAGCTATTCTAAGCCATGTTCTGAGTGATCGTCCCAGCACTGAGAAGGAAGAGGCAGAAGGATCTGATGTTCAAGCCATGTCACCTTGCTGCTACTCTGCACTGTCGTAGATAAGCAGAGCTTATGACTGGGTCTCACACTCTGCTGCATGATTTCACAGTAAGGTTTATAGTTTGTGAGCCTGAGGTCTAGTGCCTGGGAGCATTGTGTTCCTGGGTTCCAACCTTTGATAGTGGGAAGGTGTGTGTGGGAGTATTTGGTGTGGTGCGGCTCCCTATACCAGGCACCCCTTCAAGTTTGCTTTCGTTCTCAGCAGTCCTCTATTCACTTAGCAGATGAGATAAAGATCAGGAAGGCTGTGAGGGTGGTGCTGATTCTAAGGCCTGGGCTCCTGTGGTTTTTTTCCCTCCCTGGACACAGACATAAGCTTGGTATATGCTTTGGTAGCACATCAACAGTATGGCCAGTTGTGCCCCAAACCATGCTTCCAAGACAAGACTCCAGGCCAAGCTTGTGCTGAGGATGCTCAGCCAGAGCTCAGGTCTTGGCAGAAGTTGACCCCTAGGCAGCTTTGGTAGGAGAGGAGAGGAGGTGGTTATTTAGGTAAACCTGTGAGGAGTTGGCCCTGCATCCCCTTTTTTCTAGCTCACCTTTGCTCATGCCAATTCAAGCGCTACGTGTCCTGCAGGCACTGAGCCGCATTGCTCACCTCATTCCCCCTTCCTCTCAGAGCTGCTAGCCCCCTGTCAGTGCTCCAGGAGACTAACAGGCCTTCCTGCCAACACTGTGTCTGCAGAAGGCGCCCATCACCCCCGTCCTCCATGATTCCAGTACAAGCTAACAGTTGCAGCGTGTTTATTGAACGCAAAGGATTTTAAGTAATTGTAACTGATTCCCAGATAGAAAAAAAGTTAGATGAGGTTAAATGGTTTGCCCAGAATTTCCCTGCGTTGTCTGCAGAGAGCTGGAATCTGGCCTGGCTCCTGACACTTGTTCAAGTAAGCTCAGATGGATTTCTTCTGTGAGAGGAAGAGATGAAGGCTTCTTTTCACTGTTCCATGGTAGTCAGGGCCGGTGACACAGACCAAGGCCTGGACCCCAGTGACTAGCCAAGGTGAGAAGTGTGGAAGGTGGCAGTGGGTGGAGGGCTAAACACCTTGGTTCTAGGCACAATGTCTGTCATTGTCCTTGTGAAGAAACTAAAGGCCAGAGGTGAGCTGAGGAGGGCTAGCCTGCTGCAAACGTCTCTGGGTCCCAGTCTTTAAGCGCACACCATAAAGTTTACTGGGTCACTTGCCGACAAATTTTGGGGGCCGTTTCTCCCTGAAGGCTGCCATCCCTTCTAGCCGGTCCTGCGTTGGGATATTCTGCAAAGACACAATGGATATTTGTTTGGGAAGAATAGGACCAGAGGCCAAAAAGCTTGTGACAATGTCTGGGTTCAAGTGTTTCCATTGTCTCTAAAGTGTTGGTCATGCAAAGTTGTGAGCCTTGGAGGCTGCTGTCCCAGGAAGGCCAGCCTCTAGCAGTTGTGCAGTCACTACTGGCCTCTGCAGAGCTCGGCTCTGGCTGTTGGAAGGTTCAGAGCACACTTGAGGGTGGTGCTAGGTTCTCTTTTCAAGTCTCTTCTTTGCTTAGGATTTTTGTCTACTTGTTAAG
The DNA here is from genome assembly GCA_907169655.1 of Acomys percivali. NCBI lineage: Eukaryota > Metazoa > Chordata > Mammalia > Rodentia > Muridae > Acomys > Acomys percivali. The sequence continues at coordinate 45,657,347 of OU015754.1, read as the reverse complement.
ATGGAGAGTCGCTTGAGCAAGACAGTATGCTCTCAGTGTTGTCTGTGTGTCCTAACCAACCAAGCCTCAGCATACCAGCTCCAGTTTAGCGCCCCATAGAGGCAACTGGGACCAGGCAGAAAAGGCCATTTTTTCCACTTTCTGAAGGATCTGTCTGTTCTGTGGTTCTCTGGCTACCAAATGAGTGAGGAAAGTCTCCAGTGAAGACCTGTGACTGACTCCCTTAGAGCCACAGTCCCCCCCCCCCCACACACAAACAGCATTGACATACCTGGGCATAGCACATCTGTTCAATAGCCATCCCTGATGCGATGTCCACCTGCCAAAAAAATGCTCCCCGAGTCAGTATGACATAGATGAGGCAGCCCACCCTACTGTCTCCACCAGCCTGAACTGCTGCTCAGAGGCCTGGACTTCCCAGCAGTGACAAAGGGCACTGAGAAATGGGGAGAGCTGTGTGTGATGTGGCTTCCTCCTGACTGCCTGGCCATGCCTTCTGTCATTCTGTCTGTGACAGGACTTAGGAAAGAGGCTCCAGTCTTTATGATCGGTACATTCTCTAGTCTCGGCCACCTCACGGTCACTGCTGCTGACACTGGCGTAGTCACTAGTAAGCACTGCTTAAAGCTTACTTTCTAAAACATTGAGACATCTAAGCCACGGTAGAAAGGGGTGCGGTGCTGGTAACCTAACTAAGGACCCTGGGGCAACAGTCAGTCAGTCAGTCAGTCCTCAATTTATGCCTGTGCCTCTGCTTGTGTTTTAACTTTTCTCTGCAGCCTACCCTTACCCGCTGAGAATTTAACACATGCACGTATGCACGCATACTCAAGGCATGACCATGGTTTCAGGTATTTGAGGCTAGTGCTCTCCCATTGAGCTACAGTGAGACAGGGTAGCTTAGAGTGCCTTAAATTCTGAGCCTTCCAAACTCTGAGATTATAGATGCGTACCATCATTCCTGGCCACTCCTTTGTTGTTTTTAAGACAGGGCTTCTTTACACAGCCCTGGCCTGCCTTGAATCCTGAGGTCTACCTGTCTCCGCCTCTGGAGTGCTGGGATTAAAGGGGTGCATATCCACCTTCACCCTATCAAACATTCTTTTAACCCAGCACTGCTCAGTACAATGGCTACTAACCACATGTGGCTCCTTAACAAACTGTTCATCAGTATGGAGAACAGTTAGCCAGGCCATCCTCCTGCCTCCATCTCCCAAATGGTAGGGGTATAGATACGTGCAATCTTTCAAACATCAAAAGTGGAATGTGAGAACCATCTGGCTGAAACATCAGTCATCCCATTGACTGCCAGGGCTGATTCGGCTGATCTGGCTGGCTAGGTGGGTGTCTCCTTCCTCCCTCACCACTCCATGTACATCCCTCCCAAAGCCACATGCTTGGTAGAAGAGGATGGCCTTCCCCAAATAGAGGAGGTCTTGGGTCACTCCCCTGCTGGCCAGGCAAGCATGGAGCCAGTCCCCCCACACTGGCTTTTTTTATGGAGAATACCATTAATACCACCTAGGCGCTGAACATACGTCACCCCTGCATCTCAGTTCTCATTTCAGGCCTGCTGCAGTATGCAGAGGGAGGATTGACAGGTAACCAATGTCCTGAGACCTGCACTTTCGTTACAGTACTAACGGTACATGGGCTGAGGACCACTTCCCTGCCTTTTTACGCTCACTTATGTGGTCTTTCTTACCCTTCTGAACCTGTTTCTTCTCTATGTAGACGTGATGGGGATAGAATGCAATGAAAAATAATGCCACAGTTCCCACTGAAGCGAGGCACATACACACAAGTGTTTGACAGCTACCCCAGCCAACGACGACGTATGTAGAATCTTACCTCCATTCCTCGGTCAATGGCAACTTTGCCAAGGCGCACAGCAATGGGAGCCTAGGGGAGAGAAAACATCCAAAGACTTGGACTAAAGGGAGAGCATTGAACAGGCCGGTGCAGGTCTGAGTTGGTACCTACTGATAGGGTTTAATTTCTTCATGTGCATCCATCCTTCTACCTCTTAAAGCTTCCTTTTCCACATTGAAGGAAGCACGTTCCCTGGCCCTTTTAGTCTTAACCACCTGAGCTTGTCATGCAATCTGTCTTTGGTACTGGACATTAAAACCAGAGCTTCGCCCGTGCTAACCAAGTGCCCTCCCACAGGGTGGCCCACAGTGGGCCCCTCACCTCTGAGCAAACATTTAAGGCGGGATCTTGGTGAGTTACTGAGGCTGGTTGTTCCTTTGTGGTCCTTAGCCTCAGGGTCACAGGTGTGTGATCCAGACAAAGCACATTTCACAGATGAGATTTCATGGGATGGAAGTGCTATATGTACACCACATGCATTCAGTGAGTCCCTCTGCTCCCAGGCTGTCTCTTCCCCTCTATAGCCCTCATCTCACAACTCCACAGTGTGAGGGATGATTTTAATTTAAGAGACTGGATAAGTTTCCCCTCCTCTCTAACAAAAATGTTACTTAACAGTAGCCCAGGCTGGTCTTGAATTCAAAGAAATCCTACCTCAACCTCCTGAGTGCTAGCATTACGGCTGTTAGCTGCCACAACTGGCTTCAGATGTAGTCTTAATGTTTGCCAATTATGTATGGGTAATATTTTTGTAAGTTTATGTTCTGGCTGTTTTTTAATGTTTAAAAATGTTTTTAAATTAATATATTTGGCCTCAAGGTTATTAAAATTTTATACAGATTCTACTTATGAGTATGTCTTTGTGTGTGTGTACACGCACACCTGTGTAGGTGTGTGGACACTAGATGACAGCCTCACGTTTACTCTTCCGGTTGCTGGTCCGGTTTCTCATTGGCTCTCCAGTTAGTTTAAATTGGCAGGCATCCAAACCCCTGGCAGTTTTGCATTTGTTCTGGGGCTTGAACTCAAGACTCTCGTGCTTAGGAGGCACACACTTCACTGGCTGACCTCCCTAGTAACCAGGGTTTCTCTATGTAGCCTTGGCTGTCCTAGAGTCTCTTTGTAGATGAGGCTGGCCTTGAACTCACAGCGATCTGCCCAGCTCAGGGGCTCACTTTTTATGTCTTTAGATGTGGCTCCGGGAAACACTGGCCTCCTATGCCTCCTCCCCTTTTGTGCCCCAGCTGTTACCATACCTGGGGCAGAATCTCCTGAGCCAGGGCCAGGGCCCGGTGGTAGGCAGCATTACCCTCCTCATTCTGAGCCACAGTGTGGTTGACCAGGCCTAACTCATGGGCCTGTACCCCATCCAGTCGGCGGCCTGTGAAGATGAGCTCCTTTGCGAGGGCCACGCCCAGGCAGCGGGGCAGCCGCTGAGTCCCTCCTGCCAGTATGGAGAGGTGAGAGCAGTGAGTCAGGCTGAGAAGGGCAAACCTAAAGAAGCTCATCCCGGGAACAGTCAGGGTGGCAGGAGGAAAGGACCCAAGGAGGAGGAAGTGGTAAAGCTAAGCAGGGTCAGGTGACCTTACCTGCTCCTGGGAGAAGTCCTCGAGTGGTCTCAATCAGCCCCATGACAGCTGAGGAAGCTGTTGAAACAACAGAAGGAAGTGGACCCCTGCCCATCCTCCATTACTAACTAGTCTGCAGCTCTGCCTCTCCAGACTCTTCTGGAAGAGTCCTAGCCTGAGTGGGGAAAGGAAGGGGGGCAGGCTAGCAACCCACCACCCCAGGGGCTGCAGTTGGGAGTCATCAGGTCTCCCCTTCCTATGGGAAAATATGACTACCCTTCTGCCCGCGTCAGACGGACTGGAACAAAAGCTGCATGCCTGGATACATATGTAACTATCCCTAGGCTTGAAAGAAGGTATGCAGACATGGGCACCGTGGTGGCACTCACTCTACCTCTGAGAAGGGCTCTCCCTGGTAAGCGTGACCTTGAAAAATGACCAATGACCTTCTTGATCCTCCACTACTTAGGACTCAATTGTAGAACAAGTAACAAGCCTGGCTGGAATCATGAACCAGGTTGACACTGCCCAGTGACCTTTGCAATGAGCTGGGACAGTGAGAAACAGCCTTTGTTCAGTGCAAGCAATCTAACTTAAGCCAAATCTAGGTGGTCAAACTCCCTAACTTTGTCCTCTTTGGCTTCCCATCCTTTTGCTGCCTGATTAGGTATGGCTCAGGGTTGTTTTTTTTTTTTTTTCAACCATTCTCAGATGAGGAAAGCAGCTCTCATAGGCATGCTATGACAGCAGTGTGTGGTTCCTCTGTGTCTCCTCTCTCAGCACAAAAACCTGATTATCCCAGCTTGGCTTGCTTGCCCCATCCCATCCCCCAAGCTCCACCATGCCAAGTACCTGCTACTCGGAGGTCACAGGCCAGGGCTAGCTCCAGGCCCCCGCCCAAGGCAAACCCGTCCATGGCCGCAATGGTGGGTGCAGGGAAGGCCGCTGTGGAAACAAAAGACTGGCTCAGCCTGCAAAGGATGACATGTCCAGGACAGAGGCCCAAGGCTGCTAGCCTAGAGGGCCTTGCAGATCCCAGGTTGGGGAACCTCACATGGTACCTCAGACAGATAATCTGGGAAGGAAGCTGTTTTCCCCCCCAATAGAATAAGTTCTGGGCTCAAGAGGGGATCAGGAACAGGAAAGTGGGTTGACGCCAGAAGGGACCTGTTACTGGGACCTGCCTTCCGGCATGCCAAGCCCTGTGCAGGGTGCCAGTATGGAACTGAGTCAGGTGTGGCCCTGTCCCCGTGGGGAGCAGCCTAAGAAGGCAAGCTCATACCAGGCAACCACAGTCTGAAGCCTTCTGTGCTCTCATAACGGGGAGCGTAAAGAGTCGGCAAGGAAGACTTCCTGTAGGAAGGGCCAAAGGTGGCTGAAGATTCAGGTAGCTGGAAAAGGTATACCCGGTAATAGGAACAGCCGTTGCCAAAGCCTGACGGTGTGTTCAGTGAGCCTGACTGCTCTGGAGTCACGGGGCTGGAATCTGAGGACGAGGAGGAGGCCCACTGGACTGGGCACATGGCTAAAGAGCTAGGGCTACTTCTCTGTTAGAAATAACTTGTAGGGACTGGAGAGATGGCTCAGCGGTTAAGAGCCACGGTCTGCTCTTCCAGAGGTCCTGAGTTCAATTCCCAGCAACCACATGGTGGCTCACAACCATCTATAATGTGATCTGGTGCCCTCTTGTGGCCTGCAGGTGCACATGCAGGCAGAGCACTGTATATGTAATAAATAAATAAATCTTACAAAAAAATAAGAAATAACTTGTAGTTTAGACATGGTAGCATATACATACCTGCAATCCCAGCAATGGGTGAAGGCCAGCCTAGACTACATAGGGTGTCTAAAATAATACTTTTTAAAAGGAGGAAGAGAAGAAATGCCCTACCCCTCTCTAGTCTATATAATCCCTTGTGCCTCTCAAGAGCGAGTCATCTGCGTCCCCATTGAGCTCAAAATCAAAAAGAATACTCTTCAGAGTCCCTGGCAGTGTCCCTGGCCCTCCACCCCACTCTCAGACTCTCACCGATCTCACTCATCAGGCCTCGGAGCCGCTGGACAAAGATCCCCACCTCCACGGCACTCATCCGCTCCCGCTCCTTCAGGTCCGCACCTGCAGAGGGCAAGCTGCTGGTGGCCACTATGAAATGGCCTGTCCCCAAATCCCAGGTGCTAGCAAAGGAGACCTGGGCAGAAGCAGCCAGGGAGGAAGGAAAGGAACTGAGAAACCCAGCTGCAGGGGGGAAGCAGAGCATCAGAGTGAATGTCCTAGGTGACTCAGAGATGGCTCAGTGGTTAAGAGCACTGACCACTGCGCCCTGGTCCATTAATTAATTCTTTGATTTGGGTTTTTTGTTGTTGTTTGGTTTGGTTTGGTTTCTCTGTGTAGCCCTGGCTGCCCTGAAACTCACTTTGTAGACCAGGCTAGCCTCAAACTCAGAGATCCACCTGACTCTGCTTCCTGAGTGCTAAGATTAAAAGTGTGTGCCATCATACCCAGCCACTAATTAGTTCTTTAAAGGTTGGGTTAGTGGTGTACCTCATGGTGGCATGCAGAGGCAGGTGTGTTGTTGTGAGTTCAAGGCCAACCTGGTCTACAAAGTGAGTCCAGGACAGCCAGGGCTACACAGAGAAACCCTGTCTTGAAAAAACCACAGATGGATGGATGGATAGATAGATGTTGGGTTAGTGTGATACAAAAGGGGGCTTATGGCTGTATGTTTTTTCCCTCTTACAAATTTGAGGTGCATATTTCTCTAGCCTTTGAAACAAGTTCAAGGCTCCCTTATGAGGGCTAGATGATGCAGGTTTGAGCAGCTCTAGTGACAAGTACTGACATTTACCTTGTGAGCATGTTGGGACTCAGTGTCTCCATTTCCTCCAAAAAAAGGGTCAGAAGGGAGCAAGGTAGAACGGAAGGAACAGATACGGGTCAGAGAGGCCAAGTCCAAACTGAATCTCTTTTTGTTGTTTTTTGTTTTTTTGAAACAGGGTTTCTCTGTGTAGCCTTGACTGCCCTGGACTCACTTTGTAGACCAGGCTGGCTTCTAAATCACAGCGATCTGCCTGCCTCTGCTTCCCAAGTGCTTGGATTAAAGGCATGCACCCCCACGCCCAGCTTTCAAACTGAATCTTGTTCTGACCCTCACTAGCTGTGTAACTCAAACTTGGCAAGGAGGTTACCTGCTGTGTCTTGAGTGAGTTCCTATCTGTAAAATGGGAATGTGTCCTATGCTGGCACCCCAATCCCTAAAGAGAGGGTGGATGGGAACCCACCTGCACAGAACACACCCTTCACTGCACTTCTGAAGAGCAGGACTCGGATTTGCTGGTCCTCCCGAAGCTGGGCCAGGGCCTCCAGCAGCTGTAGAGGACAGAGGGCGCAGTCAGATAGCTCTTGGCCCACCCCTGGCCACACCCTGATGTACCCTTTCTCACCTCACTAACGAAGACATTCCCCAGAGCATTTCGAGCATGAGGTCTGTTCATCAAAATCTCAGTGATTCCTGCAAGGGACAGGCACCATTGAGTGACTGACAGGCCGCCTTAAGTAAGCTAACTGGCCCTTCTCAGAGAAGCTGAGGCGGGGAGGCAGGAGGTGTGTGAACTGCAGCAAGCCACACACTCAGGCCTCAGTTTCTCCGACCATTAAATAGAATAATCCTTGCTCTTTCTACCCCAGAAAAGGAAGAAAGGGGCTTGTGGACTGTTAAGCAAAGCAACAAGAAAAACGACCAACCAGCGAGACACAGGACCCACAAGCTCAATATACATGTGTTTAATTCTCTAACTCTTTCCATATTATCCCCTCCCACCCCAACCACACATTTCCCTCTAAAGAATAATTTCCAGGTAAATGTCCTCTTCACTATTCGGGATTAAAAAATAGACCTGAGGGGCCTGGAGAGATAGCTCAGTGGTTAAGAGCACTGGCTGCTCTTCCAGAGGACCTGGGTTCAATTCCCAGCAACCACATGACAGCTCACAACTAGCTGTCTGTAACTCTAAGGTCTGACAGCCTCACACAGACGTACATGTATGAAGTAGGCCAAACACCAAGGCGTTCAAATAAAAGTAAATGAAGGAAAGAAAGAAAGAGTCAGGTGTGGTGGCCTAATCCCAGCACTCTGGAGGCAGAGGCAGGTGGATCTCTGTGAGTTCGAGGCCAGCCTGGTCCACAGATCGAGGTCCAGGACAGCTAAGGCTACACAGAGAAACCCTGTCTTGAAAAGCAAAACAAACAAACAAAAGAGCACTGTCTGCTCTTCCAGAGTTCAATTCCCAGCAACCACATAGTGGCTCACAACCATCTGTAGTGTGATCCTGATGCCCTCTTCTGGCATGCAGGTGTACATGCAAATGGAGCACTCATATACATAAAATAAATCTTTAAAAACATCTTGTATATGTTAATTTCCTAGTTCTCTATTGTAGAAATAATTTGTTTGTTTTGATTTTGGACACAAGAGTTTGTGTGTGTGTAGCCCTGGCTGTCCTAGTACTAGCTCTGTAGATCGGGTTGGCCTTGAACTCAGAGCTCCACCTGCTTCTGCCTCTTGAGTGCTGGGTATAAAGGCATGAGCCACCACCACTGAAGAACTCTCTTAAGTTTTCCACCTGTCATAGCAAAATTGTTGGGAGTGGGCCAGTCAGCCCCTTGCTTAGTAGTTTACACCTGGCAGCCCTGAGCCGGAAGCTGCCAGTCACGATGCAGTCCTTTCTTTGGCAAAAGGTGGGACTAACTTTAAGTCAGTCCACTTCAGGATCACGGCAATCACCGCCACAGCAGCATAAACTTCTGTAATCAAAGCTGCTGCCGAAGCCAGCACTTTCTGCTTCTGGACTTCTCTAATCACTGGCTAGAAACTTTAGTTTACTTCCCAGTGACCCGGCTTGCAGCTGCTTAGGGGACCCCTCGTGGCCAGCAGGCAGAAGGCCTTACTGGAAAATTACAGGTTCATAACTTGGAAGGGTGAAAGGCCTCATATAAGTGTTGTTAATTACGTTGGAATCATTTAAAATTTGTTATTTATTATGGGGTGGCAGCGGCACATGCATTTAATCCTAGCACTGAGAAGGCAGAGACAGACGGATCTCCAGGATCTAGGCCAGCTTGGTCTACATAGTGAGTTCCACGACAGCCAGGGATTCACAAAGAAACTCTCAAAAAACAAAACAAGCCAGGCGTGGTGGCGCACGCCTTTAATCCTAGCACTCGGGAGGCAGAGGCAGGTGGATCGCTGTGAGTTCAAGGCCAGCCTGGTTTACAAAGCAAGTCCAGGACAGCCAACGCTACACAGAGAAACCCTGTCTCAAAACAAACAAACAAACAAAACAAGTCAGGCAGTGATAGTGCACACCTTTAATCCTGGTCTACAGAGTGAGTCCAGGACAACTAGGGCTACACAAAGAAACCCTGTCTCGAATAACAAAAAACAAACAAACCCAAATCTAACAACAACAACAACAACAAAAATTAACTTTTTTTTAAATTTTGTTTTTCAAGACAGGGTCTCTCTGTGTAGCCTTGGCTGTCCTAGACTCGCTTTGTAGACCAGGCTGGCCTCAAACTCAGCAATCGGCCTGCCTCTGCCTCCCAAGTGCTGGGATTAAAGGTGTGTGCCACCACGCCATCAAAAATTACATTTATTTACTTACTATCTATTGTGTGTACGTCTGTATGCGTGTGGACATGCACATTCCATGTCTAATGTATGGCAAGCAGAAGACAACTTGAATGAGTCAGGTCTTTCTACCATGTGGAACTCTGGATTCAGATTGGATCTTGTCAGATTTGGTAGCAAGGGCTTTCCCCTCCAAGCCATCTCGGCAATCCACGTGGAATATTATTGTTGTTGTTGTTTCTCAAGACAGGGTCCCTCTGTTAGCCTTGGCTATCCTAGACTCGCTTTGTAGACCAGGCTGGCCTTGAACTCACAGAGGTCCACCTGCCTCTACCTCCCCGAGTGTTGGGATTACAGGCATGCACCACCTTGCCCAGCATTATTATCATTATTATTATTATTATTCACAAGGCCTCACTATGTAGTCCTGGCTGGCCTATGGCCTGCTCTTTAGACCAGGCTGGCCGAAACAGTTTGAGATCCACCTGTGTCTGCCTCCCAAGTGTTGGGATTCACAGTATGTGCTACCATGCCCAACTCTATGATGCAATTGCTATATTCTCCCTTGCCCAGAGGCTTTAATCAGACTCCAGGGTGGGGGGTCCTTTCTCTTCCCAGGTCCCCATAACTTTCCCTGTCTTTATACTCTGCCTCGGTGAGACATTGGAGGCCCTCCATGTCTGTCAAAAGTGACAAATGCACAGAGGGACCAGTGTGCATCAGCAGGAAGTTGGTAGTGGAATAGATTTATTCAGAAAAGCAGCTCTTCAAAACTTTATGCAGGCTTTGAAGGGCTTTGAAGAGACACTGTATAGAGCCCAGTGCAAAGCCCTATGTGTAAATTAAAACTGATTCGAGGGGCCAGCAAGATGGCTCTGCAGAAAAGAATGTAGGCTGCTCTTGCAGAGGTTCTGGGTTCAACTTCCAGAACCCACTGGCTGCTCACAACCGTCTGTAATTCCAATTCCATGCGATATAACACCCCCATCTGGCTTCCACCGGCAGCAGGCACTCATGTGATGCACAGATATAAATGCACACCAAGGACGTAAACTTGCTTTTTAAAAAGTGTGCCCTGAGCCAGATGCAGTGGTTCAGGCCTGTAATCCCAGCACTCAGGGAGGCAGAGGCAAGAGAATCTCTGTGAGTTCGAGGCCAGCCTGGTCTACAAAGCAATTCCAGGACAACCAAAGCTACACAAAGAAAACTGTCTTGAAAAAAGAAAAAAGAAAAGTGTGCCCTGTGGCACATGCAACCACACACATTCAATAATAAAATAAGAAAACAAATCTGACAGGAACAATATGTCAAACACGGGAAAGGAGGTGGAATGGGGTCTACACAGACTGGAGAGAGGAGTCTACACACACAGTTACCGCACCTGAGGTCCCAACACACAACGTACTTCACAGCATGTTGTACAGTAAAAGACCTTAACTGCCGATGTTACTGAACGTTCCCTATGTGTCCGCGAACGCTGTGTCCTCCTCCCTCCTTGTCCGGTCAGGTCCAGCCAGATTGGCTCAGCCGCTTCCACCCCCCTGGAGCATTGCCAAGGCCCTACCAGGGAAAAGTCCTGGCTAACACAACACTCTCGTCCCAATCTCTGGCGCACAGCTCCGTTTGGAGCCATCCTCTCTGCTTCACACCTCCTCAGGCCTCCAGAGAGTTTGGGGAGACGGATACTGACAAAATCCGGGAGCACCCTCTCGGCCCTGGGGCGAACTGAGATCCCGCCTCAGTTTCCCCATGTGTTGAGTCCCGTCCCGCAACTTTACCTTGGTTGGGACCTGCCAGCGGGTGCACTTGGATCTCGGGTGTCCTGGTCGTTGCGTGCGAAGCGCAGTCGCGGGCCCCGGGGCACCTCCAGGGGCGCGGGAGGAGCAGCGCGCGGGGTAGGGCGCGTAGCATTGGGGAGCAGGCTGGCACCATAGCGCGGAAACCAGCGACCTCCTAGGCAGAGCTGGGAAGTCGATGTTCCGGGGCGGGTGAGACCTCGCGAAGGGCTCCACCTATGGGCGGAGAGAAGGGTGCGGCAGCCTGAGACCCTGGAGACCCCAGCCCCCACCCCCACCCCCACCCCACCCCCGGTGTAGGAAGGCTCAGCTTCTCCGTGAGACCTGGGCACCCGGAAGATTCCTCCGAATGCGCTGACAAGGAAGGTGGCGTCCCAAACCATTGTTGTGTGCATCTTCTTCACGTGTACCCTCGGTTCATGTCATTTCATCAGTCACTGGCGGGTGGTGAAAAGGTAGGAAGGTCGAGCCTGGCTCCTCCCAGTCTGCCTACCTAGGCTCACAGAAATAGTGAGGATCCACCAGCTACTGTCCTCCTTCGTCCACCTAACCTGCCTTTGCAGAGGCCTTGCAGGGTCCTGGTTGGTCACCCAGGCTAATCAGCCAAGCGTCTGAAGTGAAGTTATGGGTGCAGTGTTAGGCTATCATAAGAGTAAAACTCAGTCTACTGATATTTGCGGCTGCGCAGAGGGAGACTGGTGTCTCAGGACCACAAATAGCCAGGGATCACCCACTGCCACCAGGCTGTGGTGAACAAAACAAAATAACAAATAACACAGTAAACCATGCCATCTATATTGGAAGTGCTAAAAAGGGGGGAAAAACAAAACAAAACAAAAAACCAAATCTGTTTAGCAAGAACCCCACACTCAGCAAACTGTCTTCTAAAACTGAAGTAGAAGCTAGGTGCTGCAGCTTTAATTGCCAGCCCTCCAGGGCCTGAGGCCGGCAGATTTCTGTGAGTTCAAGGTTAACCTTGTCTACATATTGAGTTTTGGGTCGGCCAGGGCTCCACTGAGACACGGTTTAAAAAAAAAAAATCCTTGCAGTTACAAATAGGAACGGCTATGCAAATATCAGACAAAACTACTTTATTTTATGTCTATAGCCGTGTGTGTGTGTGTGTGTGTGTGTGTGTGTGTGTGTGTGTGTGTGTG
>OU015754.1:45625578-45636660 GCA_907169655.1 Acomys percivali | reverse complement strand
TTATTATTATTATTATTATTATTATTATTATTATTATTATTATTATTTAGGAACAGGGTTTCTCTGTGTTATCTTGGCTGTTCTGGACTCACTTTGTAGACCAGGCTGACCTCGAACTCATAAAGATGCACCTGTTTCTGCCTCCCGAGTGCTGGGACTACAAGTGGGCACCTCCACACCCGCCTTAAAATTATTTTTACATTTTGAGTTATTTACTCGTTCAGTGTCAGTGTGCGTGTGTGCGTGTGAGCACTTACACTTGCATGTCTGTGTGCACATGCTGTGGCGCATGCATGGAGTTCAGAGAACAACCGGAAGTTACTTTTCTCCCCTTTTACCGTACGGGTCTCAGGTTGTCTGGCTTGGCAGACCTGTGGAGTCATCTTTTTTTTTTTTTTTTTTTTTTCAAGACAGGGTTTTTCTGTGTAGCCATGTAAAAGCTGAGTACAGCTACCCTATATAGCTAGTGTTGTAGAAGCAGAGATAGGAAGGTCCCCGCGGCTTGTTGGCCATCTAGGCTACCCGAATTGTTCAGCTCCAGGTTCGGTGAGGGACTCTGGCACAAACAGTAAGGTGGAGAACCGAGGAAGACACCTCACTTTCACCTCGTCTCCACGTGCATACACATGCTCATGCACACGTGTGCGCGCACACACACACACACACACACATAGAGAATTTGATTTCCATAGTAGCTGTGTCTGATTCATTTATCAATCACATTGCTGTCTTTATCAGCCAATCAGACTTTCAAGAACAAAACACCCAGTTAATAAGTGCCTTTCTCCATTCTAGGTTATAGGGATCCATAGGAGGAGACTCCTCACTCCATGGTTCTGATTTACTAAATAGATTTGAGATATGGATATTTTGAGTTTATGCTGGTTTAAGATTTTCATACATGCCAGGTGGTGGTGGCGCACACCTTTAATCCCAGCATTCGGGAGGCAGAGGCAGGAGGATCGCTGTGAGTTCGAGGCCAGCCTGGTCTACAAAGGGAGTCCAGGACAGCCAAGGCTACACAGAGAGACCCTGTCTCAGGAAACCAAAAAAAAAAAAAAAAAATTTTCATACATTATTATTATCATCATCATCATTATTATTATTATTATTTGTGTGTGTGTGTGTGTGTGTGTGTGTGTGTAGACAAGCGGTGAAGGTGGACATAGAAGTTAGAGGAAAACTCAAGCTGGTTCTCTCCTTCCACCATGTGGGTCTTGGGGTTCACGCTCAGATAGTCAGGTTTGCCAGCATTTTCCATTATCCACTGAGTCAGTTTACTAGCTCTTTTGCTGATTTAAATTTTTTCTTTTATTATTTTAATTGTGTGTGTGTGCTGGATAGTTTTATGTCGACTTATCCCAAGATAAAGTCATCTGAAAGGAGGGAACCTCAATTAAGAAAATGCCTGTGGCCGGGAGTGGTAGCACACACCTTTAAATCCCATCACTTGGGAGGCAGAGGCAGGTGGATCACTATGAGTTCAAGGCCAGTGTGGTCTACAAAGTGAGTCCAGGACAGCCAGGGCTAACACAGGGAAACCCTGTCTTGAAAAACAAAATGAAAAACAAACAAACAAACAAACAAAAAAACAAAACAAAAAAAGAAAGAAAATGCCTCCATAAGATCAGGCTATAGGCAAGCCTGTAGGACATTTTCTTATTTAGTGATCAAATGGGGGAGTACCCAGCCCATGGTGGGTTGTGCAATCCCTGGGCTGGTGGTCCTGGGTTCTGTAAGAAAACAAGCTGAGCAAGCCATAGGGAGCAAGCCAGTAAGCAGCACCCCTCCATGGCCTCTGCATCAGCTCCTGCCTCCAGCCAGGTTCCTGCCCTGTTTGAGTTCCTGTCCTGACCTCCTTCAGTGATGGACTATAGTGGACAAGTGTAATCCAAATAACCAACCCCTTTCCTTCCTGCCTTGCCTTTTAGGCATGGTGTTTCACCACAGCAATAGAAACCCTAATTAGGACAGTGTTTATGTAAATGTGTTTGTGTATGTGCACATGCTGTGAACCACTGGGCCATCTTTCCAACCCTCTATGCTGATGATTTTAAAACTGCATATGGGGGCTGGAGAGATGGCTCAGCGGTTAAGAGCACTGACTGCTCTTCCAGAGGTCATGAGTTCAATTCCCAGCAACCACATGGTGGCCCACAACCATCTCTAATGTGATCTGTGCCCTCCTCTGGCCTGCAGGTGTACATGTAGGCAGAGCACTGTACACATAATAATAAATAAATCTTTAAAAAAAACTGCATATGTATTGTTATTAGTAAGTGGATCTCCACTAGGCCTTTTGAAATAATGAAAATGACTTATGAACTATGAGATTCTTTGCTCCAGTTTCCTGCCTGGTGCAAGCCTTTCCCTATAGTATCCCTGAGGGCAGCTAATCTCAGTTTGAACTTGGTTTCCCTCCACCCCCCAAGAGAGACAGCGTGTAGAAGGCGTGAGTGTTCATAGATGAGTACTCGGGAAATCAGAAATGTTAGTCACAAGGGCTTTCTCCTCAGTGGAGAAAGCGAATGCCTATTTTCCACTCCAAAGGCTGGGGGTGGATATTGTTAATTTTCTGCTGACCTTTGCTAACTGTAGAAGCCAGACCCCACCTAAATCCCCCAGTGCTTATCCCAGACTGTCCCTCCCTAGACCTTTATTTTTAGCTGTGTTTCTCAGGCAATAGAGCCCATCCTTAGGGGCAATGTCACACGTACTTTATAGCCCGCTGATCTCTTGTTCTATCTCAGTCAGAGATCACATCAGATCTTATACCCTTAAGCTATAGAACCCTTCACGGTAGAGGTCACATATACTTTGCAGAAGAGTTTTCCATGTAGTCATGCCTTAAGCTTTATTGGGCACATGGGATTGAGATGCTCATGAGACTTCCTTCCCCCCAAATTGTATTGTACTTAAATATGTCTAGAATAAACTGGCCTAGTGTCAGACTCCAGAAATTTGAGCCAGGACTAAGTTGAGTTTTACCTCTTCCCTCACACAGAGTGTTTCCCTGTCAACTGCGACACTTATAGGGACCCCCCCCCCCAACAGTGGCTTCTGTCCTTACTGAGCATGCTTGGTATTCAACGTCAGAACTCCAGGGTTAGTCTCTGATATTTCCTTCCAGCTATCTTTCTCTGTCTCCTCCTGGATGCTTTCCAGTGTGCCTGCAGCACATTCCCGTTGCCCTGCTTGCTTCTCAGCTACCCTCCTCTGGTAGCCAAATGGAGTTTGCAAATACCCACCATTAAGGATTATTGTATTTTATGTGTGTGAGTGTTTTGGTTGCATGTACATATACGCACCACATGCGTGCCCAGTTCCCATGGAGGTCAGAGGAGGGCATCAGATACAATAGAACTAGACTTCTGGGTAGAATTGGACTTCTGGTTGTGAGTGTCCATGTGGGTGCTAGGAATAAAATCCAGGTCCCCTGTGTATGTAGCAGGTGCTCTTGGCCACTGAGCCTTCTCTCCAGTTCCAAACACTCACCCTTAAGTTCTAGCAGTCTGAAAACAATTACAAGAGGCATCCTAGAGAGTGTTCCTCTAGCTAAATGATGCTTTCTGCCACAAAGATCTATGAGGGGCTCTTAATACACAGGTCCTGAGGGTTAGGAAGCATCTCAGAGGTGGGTGGTGGTGGCACATGGCTTTCAGTACTTGGGAGGCAGAGCAGGTGGAACTCTATGAGTTTGAGTCTAGCATGAACTACAGACAGAGCCAATTTCAGGATAGCCAAGGCTACACAGAGAAACCCTGTCTCAGAGAGAGAGAGAGAGAGAGAGAGAGAGAGAGAAAACTTCAGAAATGTTATACACATGAACACACACAGTCCATACAGTCAAATTCTGGCTTTTATGCACAAAACTCACACCCTGGTTGGCACACTTCAGTTAGCAAGAAGCAGAGTTATGGAAACCAAAAAAACAAAACAAAATTTAGGGACTTTTCTGATTTCTGGAACTATGGACCATGTCTATTATGGATTAGGTCTTTGTACCATTTTTGCCAGGTGTTGGGGCCTACATGCTGGGTTTTTAAGGTTAGAAGGATCCCTCTACCATGGTGTCAGTTGTGCTAATGTCTGAAGGCCTGCTAAAAATTCAGAGATCCACCTCCTGAGTGGATTACAAGAGCTCATTGCTATGCTGAATTTTTTTGTTTTATTTGTTGTTCTTTTGTTGCTGCTGTTGGTGTTGTTTGTAAGACAGAGTTTCTCTGTAGCCTCTGTTATGCCCAGATCGCTACATCCCCAAAGACCACCAGGAGTCTAGAGCTGTGTGCAAAAGCAAGAAGCCTTTATTCAAAGTCAAGCTTGAGGGCCCTTGAATCTCTCTGAAGCAGCAGACCAGTATCGAGAATCCGGAACTGTCGTAAGGCAGGGTTTTTATTGTGGTTTTATTATTGTGGTTTTATTATTATTTATAGCAAGGAACAGGAGTTTCCAGTTTGTAGTTACAGGATTGCTTGACATTTAGCAAGGATAGGGTTGAGCCTTACTGAGAAATGCTTAAGCAATCTATAACATCTGGGGACATTAGGTACTTGGTTGGTTTTAGCCTAGGTTGGTTGCTTCCTGAAACAGCGTGTGATTTTCCAGCAACAGGAGTGAACCTAGGGACAGGCTCAAGATGGAGCCACATTAGCTAGGGCTCTTCAGCTCCCGATGTCTTGGAACTCACTCTGTAGGCCAGGCTGGCCTCAAACTCAGAGATCTGCCTGCCTCCCTAGTGATGGGATTAAAGGCATGAGCCACTAAGCCCTACTCTGACTTAATTTTTAGAAACATTTTATCCACATGTAGAATTCTGACTTTATTTTAATTTAATTTTATTTTTTGGTTTTTTTCGAGACAGGGTCTCTCTGTGTAGCCTTGGCTGTCCTAGACTCACTTTGTAGACCAGGATGGCCTCGAGCTCACAGCGATCTGCCTGCCTCTGCCTCCCGAGTGCTGGGATTAAAGGCGTGCGCCACCACTTCCCGGCTAGAATTCTGACTTTATAAACTGTGCTGGAGGCACGCGCCTTTAATCCCAGAGTTTGGGAGGCAGACGCAAGCTGATCGCCTGGTCTACATAGCGAGTCCCAAGACAGCCAAGGCTGCACAGAGAAACCCTGTCTCGAAAAACTGGAAAAAAAAAAAAAAAAAAAGAATTCTGACTTTACTAGTGTACCTATGTACACTGACTTGCACATTGACTCTTGTAACTACCCGCACTAACAGATACAGAACGTTTCTATCACTCCAAAGAATCTCCTGAAGCTTCTGGGTTTCCTCTGTGGCCAGCCCTTCCATTTCAGGTCTTCTCTCTCTTCTCTCTCCCCCTCTCTCTCAATGTAAAGAGAGGAAGCACAGAAACTGATGCCTGCATCTAGATCAGTTGATGAAAAGGTACCACGAAGGAAAAGGTACCAAGGCGACCGCTAGGGCCTCGCGCATGCGCAGACGCTCTACAGGCTCTCCTCCGGTTGGGTCCCCGTAACTCGGCCCCGCCTCCGACGTCGGGGGCGGGGATATCCGGACTTGAAAGCACTCGGCTTCAGAGCAGGCATCAGTTTGTGGGAAACGGTGTCCGCTGTGGAAGTCTCCCCGTCCGCCGCCAGAGCTATGCCTTCTGCCGCGTTGAAGTCTCCGCGCCTGCGTCGCGTGTTCGTAGTCGGCGTTGGCATGACTAAGGTAAACAGAGCTATGAGGCGCGGGAGGTCTCCCTCTGTGATGCCCGGCAGCCCGGAGGTGACAGGGAAGCGTGGCAGGAGGCACGGTCACAGTCTGTACTGCTATCTCTTCCCTCCAGAGAGGCAACTCCCAATTTTTTCCTCGCTTTCTTGTTTCCCCTTTCTCGCTGTTTAGTCTGTGAAGGAGCCCCCAACATAACCCATACCTCACATTTCTTGGATTCTAAATGCCGAGATAGGCTGGCTGGGTGGCACACGTCTGTAGTGTGAGCATTAGGAGTCGCAGCCAGGAGAATTGCGGCGAGTTTGAGGACATAGAGGACTATGTAGCAAGACCTTGTTTCATAAAACAAAAGCAAACGAAAATCTACAAAAAATGTTTGGAGCTTGGTCAGAGGCCTGGCTGTCTGACAGAAAGAAGAGGAGATCGTGAATGCCACCAGCTCTGTAGTGGTTATAAGTGTCCTTCTCAGATAGCATACGCAGAAACAAGCGATGCTCATATTGACGCAGATACAGCTTTCCTTGATCCTCTGACCATGTTACTGTTTCTCTGGGTCTAAGGTGAACAGACGCTGCCACAAGCCTCCTTAATGCCCAGTATACCTGTGGCTTCTATCTTAATCTTCTGATGCTTTGCATCTTGTGGCACTACTTGGGGTCAGCTGACTTTTCCTGGCTAACTTCTTTGTCCTATTCAGATCTTCTCTTCTAAAAACCCTTGATTATCTTGGCTTTCTCTCAGAGCCTGGACCTTAGCTCTAAATTACTTTGATGCACTGAAATTCTTTGTTTAAATGTCTGTATTCTCCTAATGTATTGCTACAGGTCCAATATCCAAGTCCAGTATTTTTTGCAAGCACCTCCGTTTATGTGTGTGTCTGTGTGTGCATTTACTATGTACCATATTATATACTTTTTTTTTTTCCAAGACAGATGGCCTTGGCCATCCTGGACTAGCTTTGTAGACCAGGCTGGCCTCAAACTCACAGTGATCCGCCTGCCTCTGCCTCCCAAGTGCTAGGATTAAAGGCATGGGCCACCACGCCCGGCTTATACATGGTATTTTTGTCTGTTCTGTTGAGCCAAGGTCTCGTACTACAGCCCTGTCTAGCATGGAACTTACCATGTATCCCAGACTCAGCTTGAACTTGTGGCAAACTTGACTCAGCTCAAGTGTCTCACTTTTAATGAGTGAATTATATATACTATATATCTCATAACAAATCCATCATAAAAAGTGTCCAATGTGTCATGCTTCTTGTCAAAACATTGTATTCAGGCCTTCTTTACACAACTGTCGCTCTGCCCCAAAGTCAAGTTAAGAGAAACAAGAGTAGGTCTGGAGAGATGGCTCAGAGGATAAGAGCGCTGGATGTTTTTCCAAAGGTCCAGAGTTCAATTCCCAGCAACCACATGGTGGCTCACAAGCATCTATAATGTGATCTGGTGTGCAGGTGTGCAGGCAGAACACTGTATACATAATAAATAAATAAATCTTTAAAAAAAGGAGAGAAACAAAAGTGGCACAATGGAGGGGGCCATTTGAACTGATGAGCCATAGACAAGAGTTGTTTATCTTTGTGCAGAATTATGACATCTTAGTGGAAGCTAATAATCACACGATTATTCACTGCTGTATCTCTCAGGATGATAGTCCATAGTACCCCAACACAATGAATGTTCATTGAGCGATCTTAGATGGATATACTTCACAAAAGAGTTACTGTGAAGAATTTTTTTCTGTAGAAAAAAGCCCCAAACCTTAATATTGTTTTAGTAGCAGGCTGTGAGCATATAATTCATTCAAAACTATAAGTAGAAAAATTGACTAATACGTTACAAAGCTTAGAGAACATCCCACTGTTCCTTGGAGGGTGAGCTTCTGATACAGGTGGGTAGTAAAACTTTCAAAAATATATTCTAGGCTTTTAAAAACAGTGTCTTACATGGCCCTGGCTGGCTTTAAACTTCTGATCCAGCCACTCAAACTTCCTCATTGCTGGAACTGTAGCACCACAGCGTGCTAGTAATTGTTCCATTCTAAACTGCCTCCCGTCGGTTGTTTAATGTCTGTTTATTCAACCTGTATAGAAAAAGCAGAGTTTCTGAGAAAAATAAGGTATGTCTAATTTTTTCCCAGTCAGTAGGTTGAGGTGACGGATGGATTAATATTCCTTAGGAGAAGAGGAAAGGAATAAAAGATGGTTTCAGCATTTAAGCATATATTCACCAGCCATGGTGGTGTGCGCGTGTAGTTCCAGCACTCAGAGGGCAGAGACAGGAGAATCAGATGTTCAAGGTTATCATCAACTTTACACAGCAAGTTCAGAGCCAGCCTGGGTTACGTAAGACCTTATCTTAACCAAAGACCAAGGGGAGGCAAAATTCTCAGTGGGTGAAAGAGCATTCCGTCAGGCTTGATGACCTGAGTTTGGTCCATGGTCCTCACATAGTGCGTGAGTTGCTCACTCTTAAGTCCTCTGAGTGTGTCCCCTGCATATATATACACACACTTACACATTAACAAACTAAAGATAAATATTTATTTACTTATATTGGGTTTTCCAGACAGGGTTTCATTATGTAGCCTTGGTGGTTCTGGAACTCAGTCTGTAGACCAAGCTGGCCTCAGACTCACAGAGATCTGCCTGCCTCTGCCTCCTAGGTAGTTTTTTTTTTAAACCCACGTAAACAAAGAAGAAGAAAGAGAAAAGGGGATAATTTGGAATTTTTAGTTAGACATAGAAGATTGAAAACATGAACTTATCTTTTGCTTTTCCCCAAATATCATTAAAGTAGTGAGGAACAGTGTGCATCGGAGCAGAAAGTATAGAAGAGATGCCGGAAAACATCTGGAAGATTAAAAGCAGTAGGAGGCAGGTGTGCTGGCTCACTCCAATAATCCTGTCACTCTGCAGGTGGTGACAGAATCACCTCAAAACCAGACAAAACCTAGCTACCAAAATTAAGGAACGAATTGAAATGCTCCATGTGGCTTATCCTAGCTTTGCTCTTAGAAGACACACCCAAACGTAACCACCTTCCTGTCTGAGGTTGGAGGAATTATTTGACATGTTCTCAGGGAAAAGTCAGCTTGCTATGGCATTGTCTTGCGGTGAAATTTAGTAGATTATAAACTTTGTTCCTGCTCAGAAAGCTTCCTTTAAAATTAAAAAAGATTAATGTTATTGTGGCGTGCGTGCGTGCGCGCGTGCGTGCGTGTGTGTGTGTGTGTGCGTGTGCGTGTTTGTGTGTGTGTGTACATGTAATGGTGAGCAGGTTGAGCTCAGAGGACAACGTTGTGGAATTGACTTTATCCTTCATTCTGTCTTTTTGTGGGTGATGGGGAACCCAGGTCACCAGGCTTGTGTGACAACCAACCTTTACCTGCTGAACCATCTTGCCAGCTCTGTTCAAACTTTTTGTTAGTTTTAATTTTGTTGTCAGTCCTGGGGGGTCAAGCCTACTGTCTTGAGCATGACAGGAAAATGCTGCAACACTGAGACAGGATCTTAAGCTTCGAAGATAGGAAGTCTGAAACTAGCCTGAGCTACATGAGAGCCGCAGGCTAAAAAAAAGCCCAACAAATGAACAAACCAACCAACTGATAAAACATACTGAAATGTTAAAGTTGAGTGAGGAGCATTAGTGTTAGTATATGAGGTTTTTTTTTTTTTTTAACCTTTGACTTGTTGGCACTGTTTTTGTTTGCTTGTTTGTGTTTTGTTTTATCCTGGGATGGTGTCATATATCCCAGACTGACCCAGAACTTTGTGTATAGCAAGCTTCCTGCTAGGATTACAGGCCTTGGTCACTATGCCTGGTTACTCTACCAATTTAACCATCTCCTTAGCCCAGTACAGTGTTTTTGTTTGAATGAATAACTGAATGAATTTTGTGATACTGTTATTAAAAAACAAACAAACAAAACTCTCTGTACCTGCTTCTATTTATCACCCTTTTCTGTATTCTAGTTCATGAAGCCTGGAGGTGAAAATTCACGAGATTATCCTGATTTGGCAAAGGAAGCAGGTAATGGGGGGGGGGAAAATCATATTTTTTTTTATTTATTTTATTTTATTTATTTATTTATTTATTTTATTTTTTTATTTTTTTTGGAAATCATATTTTTGAACACTTTAAAGCTTATTGTGGCCGGGCAGGTGGATCACTGTGAGTTCGAGGCCAGCCTGGTCTCCAAAGTGAGTCCAGGACAGCCAAGGCTACACAGAGAGACCCTGTCTCGAAAAACAAAAAACAAAACCAAAAACAAACAAACAAAGCAAGCTTATTGTGTGGTCTTCGCTTGTTCCAGGAGTGGAGCAGCCTTGCATGCATAAAAAGAAACACAGTCGTGGGGAAGAACTCCCGAGGAACCTGTCCGCGGGTGCGGTGGGAAGAGAAGGAAGAGACGTGGGCATTTTTAGCAGCTAAATAGCTAGTGCAGACAGCATCATGTATTTTCATGTGTTGTTGAGCTGTGCGCTGAGATAGTGTCCTACTTAGCTTTAATTGTCAACTTGACACAGCCTAGAGTCATCTGAGTAAGGGGTCTCAATTGAGGGATTCTTGCAGGGCACATTGGCCCATGTCTGTGGAGGATTAACTGTGAATGGGTGTAGGGAGGCCCAGGCCACTATGGGTGACACCAGTGACACCAGCCCTTGTGCAAGCAGTCCTGGGTTGTGTAAGAAAGCTGGCCAAGCATGAGCCTGTGACTAAGACAGAAAGGGAGCCAGCCAGTGGTGGTCCTCCATGGCTCCTGCCCTGACTTCCCTCAGTGACAGACTGTGAAGTGGGCTGCAAGCCAAATAAACCCCTCCCTTCCATAAGCTGCTTTTGACCACAGTGTTTTATCGCAGCAACGGAAAGCAAGTAGGACAGATGGTAAAGCAACTTGGGAAAGAAAAGAAAGAAAAGTCTGGTCGTTGTCTTGGTTACTATTCTGTATCTATAAAAAGACATCATGACCAAGGCACTTTATAAAAGAAAACACTTAATTGGGGGGCCTGCGTATAGTTTCCGAGGGTGAGTCCATTACCACCGTAGTGGGGAGCTTGGCAGCAGGCAGGCAGGCACTGGAGCAGTAGCTGAGGGCTTGCATGCTGATGCACAGGCCGCCGGCAGGGAGAGAGCTAACCTCTAGTGACACACCTCCTCTGACATGCCCATATCCAAACCCTTCCTAAACAGTCCACTAGCTGGAACTAAACGTTCACATTCATGAGCCTTTGGGCGCTGTTGGATAATGTAATGCTAGTGTGTGCTTCCCGGGAAAGGATGCTCACATTCAAGATGAAATTGAATGCTTGTATGACGCTTTTTCCTCTCTCCATTTCATTTTTTTAGAGAGTGTGTGTGTGTGTGTGTGTGTGTGTGTGTGTGTGTGTGTGTGTGTG
>OU015754.1:45605035-45623134 GCA_907169655.1 Acomys percivali | reverse complement strand
GAAGAAGAAGAAGAAGAAGAAGAAGAAGAAGAAGAAGAAGAAGAAGAAGAAGAAGAAGAAGAAGAAGAAGAAGAAAGTTTGTACCCTTTGATGCATATCTATCCGTTTCTCATACTCTACTCCCCTTTAAATACTGGGGATTGGACCTAGGGCCTTATACATGATAAAGAAGCCATTTCCTCAGCCCTCTGTTGCATTTCAGCAATTATGTTGTATTTTAGCATTGAAAGCCACTAGCTTACTTGTCGGTTCTTAGTTATTAGGTTCTTAGTTCTTAGTTCTTAGGAAGATGCTGTAATTATATGGTATTATAAAATTTATACTACCATAGCCATTGTTTATTTCCTTTGCTTTTCAAGCTAACAGGAGAACCCTAGGGTGTGGACTCACCGGGGCACAGTGTGTAGAATGCGTGTATTGCCAGGGAGACTGGTGAGCCTTGCCATTTTTGCAGAAGACTCCTAGTGAGTCTGTACCTCTAGTTACTGTCATTTTGCTGTTCCAGCGTTCCTGCCTTGTGGACCATGGTACTTGAGAAGGAAAGTCATGTTTGTACTCAGTGTGGGTCATATTGTACTCAGTCTGGGTGCATACAGAATCTTTAAAACTTAGTGAAAAAAAATTTTTTTTTAGATAGGATCTCATGCAGCCCAGGCTGGCCTCCAATTCAAGGATAGCCTTGAACCTATTGCCTCTGCCTGCTGAGTGGTAGGGTAGGGTGTGTGCCACCACACCTGACTTGTGCAGTGCTGGGGATTGAACCTAGGTCCTTTGTGTTCTAGGCACGCACTCTCCTAACTGAGCTACATCCTTAGCCCCAGAACTTCCTAAAGTCAGTATTACTTCCTTTCTTCCTTCCTTCCTTCCTTCTTCCTTCTTTCCTTTCTTCCCCTTCTCCCTCCCTCCCTCCCTCCCTCCCTCCCTCCCTCCCTCCCTCCTTTCTTTCTTTCTTTCTTTCTGGACTCACTTTGTAGACCATGCTGGCCTCAAACTCACAGAGATCTGCCTGCCTCTGTCTTTCTGAGAGCTGGGATTATAGGCATGCACTACCATGCCCGGCTCTGAAGTTTTTTTGGATGCAGTTTCACATTGTCATCATGGTGGTTTCCTCTTTTTTGTTTTTTTCTTTTTTGGTTTTTCAAGACAAGGTTTCTCTGTGTAGCTCAGGCTGCCTGGACTCACTTTGTAGACCAGGCTGTCCTCAAACTTACAGAGATCCACCTGCCTCTGCCTCCCAAGTGCTGGGACTAAAGGTGTGTGTCACCATGCCTGGCTTATGGTGGTTTCTTTTCTCCTCTTCCTCCTCCTCCTCCTCCTCCTCCTCCTCCTCCTCCTCCTTCTTCTTCTTCTTGTGGTTTCTAACCTGTAGACTTCAGCAAGCCTTCCACTTTAGCCTCCTGGGTAGCTGAGACTTACAGTCTGTACTTCCATAGCTGGTTTAAATTGAGGAATGTTTATATGAAAAGTAAACCGAGGCCTTTAATCATTTTGTGATGGCCTTTAACAATTTATATGCGGGAAATCAAGTGTCCTTGAACCATCATTTCCTTTATCACAAAACTCTGTGAGAGTTCGCTGTTACCTGGCCATTTATTTCCTTCTTTGCGTCTGTATCATGTAAAGGAAGTGTAAGGTGTAAGGTTGTGGTCAGGGACACAGTACAGTATAGCAAGTGCCATGGTCCTGGCTGGGGCAGGAGGAGGCAGGAAGACATCAAAAGTACACGCTTTACTGCTCCATGTGATGTTCAGCTGGAATCTCAGCTCTCAGCAGGCTGAGGCAGGAGGACTGCTGTGAGCACCAGGCCATCCTTGGCTACATGAAACCCTGTCTCAAAATAAATAAATAAATAAAAAGGAAGGAAGGGAGGAAGGAAGAAAGAAGAGTTCATATAAACTGTTGTTGTGACTGTTTTTTATGTTTGCATGATAGGTTACAGTCAGTGCTGTAGCTGTTTCTGACTCAAGAGGTCATAGTGCATCACTGCCCTGCCTGTGCAGGACACTAGGGTAAGCTATAGCACTGCAGCACCTTGATTTCTGTGCTGTGGGCATTAAAGTTCTTACCTGTTTCTCGGTAGGTGACTCCACCTGCGGGCAGAGGGCTATCTACCACAGTTTGGGATTGACTGGCATTCCTATAATTAATGTCAACAATAACTGTTCTACTGGTTCTACTGCCTTGTTCATGGCCCGGCAGCTGATTCAAGGAGGTAAGGCGTGCTTGCTTATTATTACTATTTTTTAATGTCTTATTATTATTTATGCATATGGGTGTTTTGTTTACAATTATATCTGTGCACCACATGCTGTGACCACAGAGGCAGAAGAGAGCATCTGATCTCCTGGGACTGGCGTTACAGATGGTTACAGAGCTACCATGTGGGTGCTGGGAACTGAACCTGGGTCCTCTGGAAGTGCAACTGAGCTGTCTCTCCAGCTCCTTGCGCTTGCTTATTGCTCTAATGTTCTTTTAAGATTAAAACAAAAATCTTCCTTCCTTCCTTCCTTCCTTCCTTCCTTCCTTCCTTCCTTCCTTCCTCCCTCCCTCCCTGCCTTCTTCCTTCCCTCCCTCCCTCCCTCCTTCCTCCGTCCCTCTCTTCCTCCCTTTCTTTGTTTGTGTGTCTGTGTTGTTGGCACTCACCAAGGCACAAACATTGAGGCCAGAGGACTTGTAGAAGTTGGTTCTCATGGCACACACCTTTATTCCCAGCACCCTGGGAGGCAGAGGCAGGTGGATCATTGTGAGTTCGAGGCCAGCCTGGTCTACAACAGCCAGGACTACAAAAGAAACCCTGTCTCAAAAAACAAAACAAAACAAAAACCGAAACAAACAAACAAACAAAAAAAGAAGTTGGTTCCCTTCTTCCACCATGTGGTCCCTGGGGGTTGGACTCAGGTTGGCAGGCTTGGTGGCAAGCACCTGTACCTGCTGAGCCATCTTGCTGTTCGTAAGTAAATATGACCTTAATACCCTCCTTTAATCACTTCTCCGAGTTGCCACCAGGGGGAGATTGCCTTATAACATATTAACGTATCTTTTTCTTTTCTTTTCTTTTCTTTTTTTTTTTTTTTAAGACTGGGTTTCTCTGGGTAGCCTTAGCTGTCCTGGACTCACTTTGTAGTCCAGGCTGGCCTTGAACTCACAGTGATCCACCAGCCTCTGCCTCCCAATTGCTAGCATTAAAGGCGAGTGCCACCACTGCCCAGCCTTAACGTATCTTTTATTATTTGTGTTTGTGGCAATGAAACCAGCTAGCGGCCTTGAGGACACCAGGCAGACACTGTTCCACTAAGCAGTGTCCCCACCTCCTCCCAAGGCTTTATTGAATTACAGTTCCCATGTCATAAAGTTTACTCTCAGGCAGTGTAGTCATAAAGTACAGCCATGATCATTGTGTACTTTAGAGCATTTTATCACCCACAATGAAAACCTTGTTTCAAGTGGTAAGGTCACAAACTCCAGAAAACCCTAGCAATCACTGTTGTCTCATCCAGCCTTGCCCCACACTACTGATACCTGCTTCCTTCTCTGAACTCACCTGTGCCTATTGATGGCACCATGTGACACTTTTTTTTTTCCGAGACAGGGTTTCTCTGTGTAGCCTTGGCTGTCCTAGACTTGCTTTGTAGACCAGGCTGGCCTCGAACTCACAGAGATCCGCCTGCCTCTGCCTCCCGTGTGCTGGGATTAACGGCGTGCGCCACCACGCCTGGCTGTGACACTTCTTGTACTTAGTTTTATTGTTTAAAAGTTTATTCTTACAGCAGGTGTCAGTATTTTATTCCTGCTTATGACCAAATAACATTCTACTTCATGGCCAAGCTATATTTTGTAGTAAGAATTTTGGTTTCTTAAAAAATCCAGTTATGGGGGCTGGAGAGATGGCTCAGTGGTTAAGAGCACTGATTGCTCTTCCAGAGGTCTTGAGTTCAATTCCAGCAACTACATGATGGCTCACAACTATCTATGATGTGATCTGATGCCCTCTTCTGGCCTGTGGGTGTATATGCAGGCAGAGCGCTGTATACATATAATAATAAATACATAAATCTTAAAATAAAAAAAAAGCCGGTGTGGTGGCGCACACCTTTAATCTCAGCACTCAGGAGGCAGAGGCAGGTGGATCTCTGTGAGTTTGAGGCCAGCCTGGTCTAGAAAGGGAGTCCAGGACAGCCAAGGCTACACAGAGAAACCTTGTCTTAAAAAACAAAACAACTCAGTTATGTTAAGTGAATATGCTTTTGTTTTAATTCCAGATGTGGGATAAGAGGCTGCTTCATAGCATTAGCTGTGATTGTCTCATGCTCTAGGAGGGCATGACTTTGACTCTGGAGAGGGTGTAAATGAGAGGGCCCTGTGGCGGCTGTGGCCCCCACTTGCTGCTGCTGGTCGCTGCTCTCACATTGGCTGTTTCTGGCTATTCTGACAGCAAAAATTGGACATGCCCCTATGAACTTGACACTCCTAATCAGCAGGAAGTAGTCTAAAGATGTCCATGGCCCCCTTTCCCTCTAACCATTTTTCTCTCCTACATAGTGTTGGGGGCTTGGAAGGGATTAGGGTGGAATAAGAGTTGGAAAGGTAGGGGCTGGAGAGATGGCTCAGAGGTTAAGAGCACTGACTGCTCTTCCAAAGGTCCTGAGTTCAATTCCCAGCAACCACATGGTGGCTCACAACCATCTATAATGTGAACTTGTGCCCTCTTCTGGCCTGCAGGTGCACATGTAGGCAGAGTGTTGTATACATAATCAAATATAAGTCTTTAAAAATATATATATGGGGCTTTTTATTGGGTCCTCTTCTAGTCTACACTTTTGATAATTGTTCCACTGCCCAGGGCTCTGAATTTTAGAGATTTTAATCTTTTTGCTTAATCTGGTACCCTGCAACTTTTTCCTGCAACTTTATCACCTTATTGTTTGATGAAGTTGATGTCCCTGTTGATGTCCCTCCTTCTCCTTCCTTGCGCTCTCTCTCTCTCTCTCTCTCTCTCTCTCTCTCTCTCTCTCTCTCTCTCTTTCACCCTCTCTCTCCCTCTCTCTCCCTCTCTTCCCCTCCCTCCCTTCCTCCCTGCTGTTAACTGCACTCAGGACTCCCTGCCTGCTGGTCAGGTGCTTTACCTCTGAGCTGCATCCTCCAGTAGCGTGTGCCTCCACACCCAAAGTAAATTAATATTTAAATTGAAGTACTTAATAGTATTTTTTTTGGTGCCTGGAAATTAAAAGTTTTGAAATAATTACATTTTCCTTTAAGGTGTGGCAGATTGTGTGTTGGCACTGGGGTTTGAGAAGATGGAGAAGGGATCTATTGTGATAAAGGTGGGTCTTGTTTATTGCTGTTATGGAGTCGTTTCAACACTATGAGAAAGCCGTGCATCTGATCATCATAAATAGAGTCCGTTAGTAAGGAACATAAAACCTGATCTAAAAAAAAAAAAAAGATTTATTTATTATTTATATAGTGTTCTGCATACATATATGCCTACAGGCCAGAAGAGGGCACCAGATCTCATTATAGAAGGTTGTGAGCCACCATGTGGTTGCTGGGAATTCAACTCAGGACCTCTGGAAGAGCAGCCAGTGCTCTTAACTGCTAAGCCATTTCTCCAGCCCATAAAACACAATTTGATGTTTTAAAAATACATATATTTGCCAGGCATGGTGGTGCATACCTTTAATCCCAGCACTGTGGAAGCAGAGGCAGGTGGATCACTGTGAGTTCAAGGCCAGCCCGGTCTATAAAGTGAGTCCAGGACAGCCAAGTCTACACAAAGAAACCCTGTCTCAAAAAAAAAAAATTAAGATTTATTTGCATGTGTGTGTGCATGTGCTTGTGTGTGTGTGATTGTATGTTACTTGTATTTAGGTGCCACAGAGGCCATAGGGGTTTGGGATTCCCTGGCTTTGATGTTATTAGGCTTCCCAATGTGGGTGCAGGCGACAGAGCTAGAGTTGTCTGGGGGAGTAGCAAATGCTCTAACCACTGAGCCATCTCTGCAGCCTATGACTTGACATTTTGTTTTGTTATTGCCTGGTCTCCTGAAGCCCAGACTAGCCTCAACCCCACTTGGTAGTTGAGGATGCTCTTGAACTTCTGACCCTCCTCTCCCAGGCAGGGCCCTTGTTACTATAAAAAAACAACTTGCTGTTTCTGTGTCCTGCCCCTAGATGGGTCTCTGTGGCCTCAGTTCCTTTTGTCTGGTTTATCTCCTTCAGATCGTAGAACAACTTTCTAGTTTCTATAGGTGTGCTATGCACAAAAGCAGCAATTCCTTCTTATAGCCCCAGGACTTACTCTTTTGATCAGGGAGGAGAGCTTCTCGGTGAGCTGGCTCAGCGGGCTAGACCTCTGGAGCACGTAGGGAGCAAAGAGAGAACTGGTTCCTCAAGCTCTTTTCTGACCTCCCCAGTCATGCCCTTTATGCTCACATCCACACCCCATACCCCCAATAAGTAAGGGTTGCTGTTTCTGTTTTTTGTTTTTGAGTTTCTTTTTTTTTTTTTTAATTTTTTTTTTGAGACAGGGTTTCTCTGTATAACAGCTCTGGCTGTCCTGGGCTCACTCTGTAGAGCAGACTGGCCTCGAACTCACAGAAATCTGCCAACCTCTGCTTCTCTGGGTGCTGAGATTACAGGTGCACACCACTGTACCCAGCTCCCAGTGAATACGTTTTTTAAGGAATGTTTGCTTCACTGAGAATATTAGTTACAGTAACTGACCTGGCTATTATCACATTTTACTATAGAGTACAACTGAGGAACTAAATTTTTAATTTGATTTTAATTAATTTAAGTTAAATTAATATTCTGTTCCATTATTGAGAAACTTTAGAGTGTATTTTGGACACTTAGCCTGTATTTCATGAAATATAAATGTAATGCATATTAAATACTCCCAGTGAAAATCTGTTTCTAAATTGGGATGTGTCAGAGGTGTAAGATATATACAGTATTTTGGAGACTTAATTTGGTAAAAGAATATAACTCAGGAGGCAGAAGCAAGTGGATCTCTGTGAGTTCAAAGGCAGCCTGGTCTACACACTGAGTTCCAGAACAGCCAGACCTACACCCTGTTCTCAAAAAAGTAAAATATCTCCCAATTTTACACTGATTACTTATTTAAATGAATGCTTATATGTTAAGTAAATAAAAGATATCAAGTTTTTCAAAATTATATTTGTGTGTAGTTGTGTGTTGGGGTGGGGTGGAGGATGGGTAGTTGTGGGTGTGCCCAGGGTCTACTCAGAGGTCAGGAGATAACTTGTAGGAATCGGTGCTCTCCTTCTCCTATGAGGTTCCCAGGGATCAACGCAGCTGCCCTCAACCCCTGAACCATCTCACTAGCCCCTTTGTGTTTTAATTGGAGTTTTAGAGTAGAAGCCTAGGCTCCTGGTGCTCCAGTGCTCTTGGTGATGTACTCCTAATACGCACTTACGTAGGTGTGTAATGGTGGAAAGCAGAGAGATCTATCCAGCAAGGCCACACTAGGAAGAGGAGCCGATACAGAAGATTCTGTCACCTCAAGTCCACCTTCAGGATACTGCCAAGATCATTAGGTTTAAATAGAGGGCAGGAGGTTTGCATAGTCAAGCAGTCCTGGAGGGATAGTCCTGCCCAGCTTGCATCTGTCCTGCAGTGTGGTCCCAAGGTGCTTCAAAACATCCTTTAACATTTTTTATTACAGTGTGTGTGTGTGTTTGTGTGTGTGTGTGTGTCTGTGTGTGATGTATGTGTGGGAGGGTGGGTGTGTACATGCCATGGGTTAGGTTTGAAGGTCAGAGGACAACTTTTAGGCATCAGGCCTCTCCTTCCCCAGTGGATTCAGGGATTGAACTCAGGCCATCAGACACCACACTATCCACACTGATTGGCTTCTTTTCCCCAGTTATGCGTCTGCTTTGGGGTCTCTGTTCTCACGGTGCCACCTGCCTGGTGTGTTCTTTCTCCAACCCCACCGGGTAGAGCAATGGCGTAGCAGTTAGGAGCATGGCTGCTCCTCCAGAGGACCTGCTTCCAAAACTGTAGAAATGACAGAGACAGCTGACTGCCTGGACAGTTACCTAAGGTTCCTCTGAGACAGTGTGGTGTCATCTTCAGCCTTCCGGCCCAGTATCTGACAGACTTTTCTGTGAAACAGGAGTTATGAAGAACTTGCCTACCTTGTCCTTGCAAAGTTTAGCAGTTGACTTTTTTCATGTGCTGCTTGTCCACAGCTTGGACAGCATGCTGTCTGCAGTTGAAGCAAGGCCAGTTTCTTGCTCCGTGCGAGCTGGCCACAGTTGAAGTACAGTCCGTATGGAGGTTCTTAATGCCCATCATCTTTGAAGTAGAATGGGGGTGCTGCCAGGAGCTGTCATGTCTCACTTTATTAATAAAATGTCTTTGAGTGCCATTTTCTGTAGATCTCTGAGGTTTTTGGAGACCATTTATCCATAGTAGATCTGAGTAGGCAAACATTGCTTGTTTCTAGCTATTTACTATCTGACTAACTTTGAAAACATCTATAGAAGGCTAAATAAAGCTTATATGTGCAATTAAGTAAACTAGTACCTAACAAGACTACAAGTTCGATTGACAATTAACTTACATTTCTTTTTTTTTTTTTTTCCTTTTTTAAAAAGATTTATTTATTTATTATATATACCCTAGTCTGCCTGCATGTACACCTACAGGCCAGAAGAGGGCACGATATCATTACAGATGGTTGTGAGCTACCATGTGGTTGCTGGGAATTGAACTCAGGACCTTTGTAAGAACAGCCAGTGCTCTTAACCTCTGAGCTATCTCTCCAGTCCTAACTTGCATTTCCTAATTATCTTAAACAGAATGTAATAGCAGCTTTCAAAGACTAGAATTTCACATTCCTTTTTGTTTGTTTGTTTGTTTTTTGATTTTTTGGTTTTTTTCAAGACAAGGTTTTTCTATGTAACAGCTCTGGCTGTCCTGGATCTTGCTCTGTAGTCCAGGCTGGCCTCAAACACAGAGATCCACCTGCCTCTGCCTCCCACTACCACCCGACTTCACATGACATTTTTTTTTTTCGAGACAGGGTCTCATTGTGTTAGCCTTGGCTGTCCTAGACTCGATTTGTAGACCAGGCTGGCCTCGAACTCACAGCGATCCACCTGCCTCTGCCTCCTGAGTGCTGGGATTAAAGGCGTGCACCACCACACCTTGCCACATTACATTTTTTAAATGAGTTGAATAGGTATAATACCTTAAACAAGGGTTGAAACATATACACAGTATGTTATAATCAAAGTAAACTTAAATTCATATCAATGGACAACGATCCATACCGATGCAAAATTTTGGGCTTGTTAAGTGCACTTTAAGCTTAAAAGTAGATTAAATAATATACCTTTTTATCCTATATTCCTCCTTTTTCTTTTTATCCCTTATCCACCTTTTTTTCTTTTTATACACAGTGCACAAAACTATGCCCCAACAGAGACAGGGTCTTATGTGTCCCAATTTGGCCTCTGACTTGCTAGGTAGCTAAGGCTAATCTTAAACTCTAAATCCTCCTTTTTCTACCTCGCAAGTATTGGGGGTGCCATCATACCCAGTTTCATGTATTTTCCTGCTATTAAGTATTTCTTTCTTTCTTTCTTTTTTTTTTTTTTTGAGATTTATTTATTTGGGGACTGGAGAGATGGCTCAGCTGTTAAGAACACTGTCTGCTCTTCCAGAGGTCCTGAGTTCAATTCCCAGCAACCACATGGTGGCTCATAGCCATCTATAACCTCTTCTGGCCTGCAAGTGTACATGTAGATAGAACACTCTAATACATAAAATAAATAAATAAAATCTTTTAAAAAAAGATTTTATTTATTTTATGTCTGCCTTCCTGTACATCTGCATTATAGAAGAGGGCATCAGATCCTATTATAGATGGTTGTAAGCCACCACGTGGTTGCTGGGAATTGAACTCAGGACCTCTGGAAGAACAGATAGTGTCTTAACCACTGAGCTATCTCTCCAGCCCCTATTCAGTATTTCTTGATGATTTTATTCACGTTGGCCATTTTTGGTTTACCGTGCTCTCAAGCTAAGCAATTGTCTTAGCAATAGTGTAAGTTGCAAGAGACATGTTTATATCAGCTGCTTTTTAATTCTGATTTTTTTTTTCTCTTTAAGTATTCAGATCGGTCCAATCCAATTGACAAACATCTTGATGTCTTGATCAATAAGTATGGATTGTCTGCCCACCCAATTGCTCCTCAGATGTTTGGGTATGCTGGGAAAGAACATATGGAAAAATATGGTATGTTTCAAAATCACCCTTTAGAGCAGTGATACTCAACCTGTAGCTCTCAACGCCTTGCAGGGGCAGGTCAAACAGCCCTTTCACAGGGGCCACCTAAGGCCATCCTGCATATTAGATAGTTATGTTATGATTCATAACAATAGCAAAAGTATAGCTGTGAAGTAGCAATGAAATAATTTTATACTTGGGGGTCACAGCAACCTGAGGAACCATATTAAAGGGTCACAGCATCAGGAAGGGTGGGGGCCACAGCTTTAAAGACTGGGTGTGGTGCTGCACACTTTTTGTTCCAGCACAGAGGCATTTGGATGTCCTTGAGTTCAAGGTTAACCTGGTCCACATAATGAGTTTTAGGTCATCCAAGGATGCATAGTGAAACCCTGCCTCAAAAGAACAACAAAAACACCACCTTTGAGGCTTATCATGAGTTACGTTCACACAATAAGAACTAGCAGGTATTTATTAAGGCCATGTGGAAGGTACTGGGATATTTAAGGGTTTTTTTTGTTTGTTTGTTTTTTCGAGATGGCGTTTCCCTGTGTAGCCTTGGCTGTCCTGGACTGGCTTTGTAGACCAGGCTGGCCTGGAACTCACAGACATCCATCTGCCTCTGCTTCCCGAGTGCTAGGCTTAACTGTGTGCATTACCACCGCCTGGCTTGTTTTTATGTTATTTTCTAATTTTTTTTGAGACAAGGTCTCATGAGGCAGGGACTGGCCTCAGCTCTGAGTATTAAGGCTGGCCTTGAACTCCTGACCATCCTGCTTCTATTTCTTAAGCGCCTAGATTATAGGTGTGTACCACCATGCCCTGCTGTAATCCACGACAGCCCCCCCCCCCCTTTTAGGTTATGCTCATCAAGTTTTGATGTCAATTTAGTTTGTTTTTTAAATTTAGATTTTTGAGAGTTAGGCCCCGTTCACCTCACTGAGACCACATGGAGGTTTATTTCTTGTGCCAGGCCTGTGATGGTCAAGTGCTCTGTCACTAGGCCCTAGCTCACCAGCCCTGCCTTCATAAAAAGACTGTTATTTTACACTTTTAGTGCTCTGCAACAATTTATGGAGCATTGAGACGACATGATATTTATTTTTGGTAGAATTTTGTGTGATACTGTCTGAGTCAGTTTTGTTGTTGGTGGTGTTTTGTTGTTGTTGTTTTTTTTAGGGGTAGTTGTTAGTGATGTTCTGAATCCCACTCCTTCAGTCCTTTGTTCTCTCTTCTTTCCTCTCTTTCCCTTCCTCCCCTCCCCATTCCTCTCTCCCTCCCCCACCCCACCCTCACTCCCTGAGACAGGGTTTCTCTGTGTAGCCTTGACTGTCCTGGACTCATTTTGTAGACAAGGCTGGCCTCGAACTCACAGAGATCCGCCTGCCTCTGCCTCCCTGAGTCCTGGGATCACAAGCGTGTGCCACCGCTCCTGGCTTGGTCTCTAACTCTTAAGTAACTAGTAGCTGAGGATGACCTTGAACACCCGATTCTCCCGGCATCACCTCCTGGGTGCTGGGTTTACAGGCTTATATCCGCATCCAGCTTTGGCTTGGGATTGAACCCAGGTTCTCCTCTAGGCATGATACCTATCGGCTTATCTACATCCTCAGCCTAATTTTCTGAATTTCTTTTAGGTTAAATATTTTTTTCCGATGGGATCAATTTTTAGCAATCTCTATTTCTCCAGTAAATTATCCATTTCTCTTATAGTTTCAAATTAGCTATGACTTTATGGACTGACTTTTAAAAATCATTTACAATTTAAAATTTGATTTCTAGGTATCTGGGAAGATGGCTCAGATAAGAGCGCTTGCTGTGCAAGTGTGAGGACCTGAGTTCAAATCCCCAGGCCCCAAACATCATACACAAATATAGCACATACACTTGTACACACAAATACATGAAAATTACAAATAAGTCCTTTATTTCTGTTATAGGAACATTTTTCTCTGTGTTCACACTTGGGGAGGGCGTTGTTCTAATCCTAGGGTGGTTTTAGGGCAACAGCCGGTGCCATTAGCTCCCCCTCCTTTTTCCTGCACTGTTTTTCTTCAGGCTGCTCTTGTCACCCCAAAGGTCTGTGGTTGGGATTTGGCCTTTTTTTGCATATTTGTTTTTTTCTTTTTTCAGAGATTTTGAGGTTTGGGCACCACCATTTTTCTGGTTTTGCTGATTATATGGTACCGTACACTCGTGCTTTTCCCTTTATTTGTATTATTTTTGGAGGCTATAGAGACAGATGTAGCAGCTTCCATTGGCCTCGGAAATCCTGGTACTGCTGTGTTTTTTAGCTTACATGCTTTCTTAAGTTTCATATTACTTGGAAGAGCTTAATACTTTTCTAGCCTAAAATTTGAAATAGTTGGATTTGGTTTTGTGTGTTGACAGGGTCTACACTGTTGCCTGGGCTGGCCTGGAGCTCACTGAGTCACCCAGGCTAGCCCAGAGTTCATGCAGACCTCTTGCTTGAGTCTCTCTCCCGAGTGCTGAGATTATAGGCATGAACCACTACTTCTTTAATTTAACTTGTGAGACTCAGCAGATTTTTTGTGGTTTTATTATTTGAGTCTAGGAGATTGGAATCTTTTTATACTAAATATATTCTTTGAACAGCCAAAATTCTTTTTTTAAAAAAAGGGAACATTTTGGGGGTTGGGTCGGGATTCATGTAGTTGAGGCTGGCCTTGAACTCGTAATTCCCCTCCCTCCTCCTCTGGATTGCTGGGTTCACAGGTACATTCTTCTGTGCCTGGCAACCGCCAAAAAACCTAACTGGCAGTTCAGAGTTAGTGGTTATGAGCCTCTGGTTAGTGTCGGAGTTAAGAAATACATGGTAAGTGATTGTCAGAATCTTTTCCTAGGAGATGCTCTTTTTTTATATGAAACTGGATTCCATGGAAAGGCACAAGGCCCTGTCCTGAAAACAAAACAAAAGCTGTTTTTTTTTTTTTTCAAAAGAGGCTGTTGGGTTGTTGGTCAGGGCATGGAGGACGTGCCTCATACACCCACTCACTCTGGGCTTGGGGGATGTCTAGCGGACACTGGGTCACTGCTGGCAGTACTCTCTAGCTAAGCACTATGGCTCCAGACTATATTTTCTAGTTTTTGAAACTAAATCCTAATTATACTAAATGGAATAGACAGTTTAAACTGTTTTTTTTTAATCTCATAAGTCTCTTGATTGAATTCTCGTGAGATGCTCAGATTTAATTATAACAAATTATATGAGTGACCACTGTCTTTAACCCTGCTATCAGTACAAGAGAAACTATGGAAATATTTAGCAAAACGCTTAGTTCCACTGTGACCTTTGATAATGAACTGCAGATAGCAGCACACTGATAGATATTTGCTCTCTCTGCAGGAACAAAAGTTGAACACTTTGCAAAAATTGGATGGAAAAATCATAAGCACTCAGTGAATAACCCGTAAGTACTTCAGAGATATGACACGAAAGTCTGGTCTATCCTACTGTGTAACATTCAATTGCATCCCTAGGAAACAAATGTAAGATCTCAAGGCTATTAGCTTGGATGTTTATTATTTATTTATTTTTATAAAAGAAAGGCTTGTACCCAAATTATACATTGTTTTGCCATTCTAGTTCTTGGCTTACTTATACTTAAAATACCATTACAGCTCAGTGGTTTGTTATATGTATGTATGTATGTATGTGTGTGTGTGTATGTATATGTATGAATGTATATATATTCATATATGTATGTATGTATGTATGTATGTATATTTTGAGTTCTTTTGTCTTTTTGAGAGGGGAGTTTGAGAATGTAGCCCAGGCTAGCCTCTAATTTGTGGCAATCCTGCATCAAATGCCTAAGGCATGGCTTATCCCACCTGGCTCTAATGATTCTTTTAAATAAGGGTGACAGATATTAAAATGTTTAATTTTAGCCAAAGATGTAGGTTAGTGGTAGAGCTGTGTGGATTAGCATATGTGAGGTCCTAGGTTCATGTCTTTGCACACACACACACACACATATTGCACATTAAGTTAAGTTTATAACAGATAAATTTCAGTCACTCTAGCATTATCAACTTATTCTGGAAGAACAATATAATTATTTATATTCTAAAAATAATCTGAATTAAATTATATTGGATGTGTTCAGATGTACTATTGATCAGCAATTTCTGAATGCTTATTGGTGGTACAATGCCTAGTAAATAGCATAAACTCAGTGTTTGCTGGGGAAAGTGGTCCATTAGGGACTGAATTGATGCCACATAACTAGACTCTGTATAAAAGCAATGTCATACACGTTTGATCATTTTCTTTTGCCAATAACACCATAACAAATATCATAAACTAGGTGGGCTATAAAGAAAACAGCCCGTGTGTGGTGGCAGAGAAACCCTGTCTCAAAAAACCAAAAGTACATAAATAAATAAATAAAACTTATTTTGTCTTGTGTTTCTGAATATGCAAGGTCACAGGTCACAGTTCTAGATCTGATGATGGCCACTTTTTTTTTTTTAAAGACAAAGTTTCTCTGTGTTCTGGAATTCACTTTGTAGACCAGGCTGGCCTCAAACCCAGAGATCTGCCTGCCTCTGCCCCCCCCCCCACATGCTGGGGTAAAGATGTATGCCACCATGTCCGGCTTGACGATAGCCTCCTACTGGCAGAATTCTCAGGAGGGACAGGACAGTGTATAGGGAGAGACGAGGGCCATATATGTAGATCTGTGTTTCTTCTGACCTACCAGAATTCAATCATGAGGGCTTAGCCTGATGGCCTTGTCCAACTCAGTCACCTCCCAAGGCCCCACCTCTGAGCCATAGTCAGAGTAGTTCTTTCCTCTTCCTCTTCCTCCCTGCTTCATCTTGAGGGTGAACAACATTGATTTTTATTTATTTCTTCCTTCTAGATTACAAACTCCTTGAGGGCAAGAGCCATTTCTCATCTTTATGTCCTTAATGCTTAGCACAGAGATAATCAGAAAATGGTTTCTGAACCATCTGTGTCCCATTTACTAAATGTCAACCTGTAATAGGGATATTTTATGTCACAAAAAAAAAAAAATCACACATGCATGTTCGTAGTGCTCCATGCTGCTGTTAGTGCTCTTAGGACACACCTACTTCTGTCTTCTTTTCTTTTCCTGTTGCTGTAACAAAATCAATTTAAGGGAGACTTTGTTTTGGCTCACACCCAGTTCTAGGCCCCTCACGGTTAGAGAGGGCACAGCAGCAGGAAGCTGAGGGGGCTGTGGGCATCACATCCATCCACCCTGTCTGCTCTCCAGCCATGCATGGGATGGGCTTGGTTACTCCAGGCTCCTGCTGCCTTGACTCCCCTGCCAGGATGGATTGCTCCTTGAACTGTGAGTTAAAACAAATCCTTTTCCCCTCAGTTTGCCTTCATCAGGTTATTTTATCATAGCAACAGGAGAAGAAACTAAGACAAATTCCATCTCCAAGACCCAAGGGTCTTTTATAGAAAGCCTAAGGCTATTGTGAAAGCTCTGGTGAATCCCATTGCTTATTTGGTAAACTCAGACTCCTTTGTGTAATGCACAGCAGCTGCCTCCTCCACCACCGCCCTCCCTCCTCCTCCGTTGGGAGCACACAAGTCCTTGCGCCCACAGGTCTCCAGGGGACCCAAGGATGTTAAGCACCCAGGATTGTCCTTTCGAAGGTAAAGATGTAGAACTTGTCTTTTCCAAGAGGCTGGGAGTTGGAGGTGATTAATAGCCTGGTGATCTGCCTATATCTGTTGGGCCAAGACAAGCTCCCACAACCAGGACCAGAGGTGGCTCGTAGTCCAGATGACCTCTGCTACTGTATGATGAAGGCCATGCCAGGGCTTCTCCGAGGCCCCTAGCTACTACAAGCAGCCTATCTCTCGAATCCATCCTCTTGGAAGAAATGACATGTATTTTGAGTTAAGTTTTGATATAATTATTGCCTCCTTGTGTACCAGGGATTGTATTACACTAGGAAACTTTTTAAAATATGCTGGCGGTAAATTGCCTGGCTTCAGACTTTAAAAGTGTGACCCAGCTGGCAGACTCAGAGAAGCTGAACCAAGTTTTTATTCTCATCTCTTTATTTCCATGCCTGTCAAGACCCCTGCAGGGACCCCCTCATTCCTCTTCCCCTCCAACCCCTTTCTTTCTTCTCTTCCTCCTCCTCCGCTCTGTTTCTTTCCTTTAAAAAAAAATTAATTTATTATTCTCTGACCAGGCAGGCGGTGGTGGCGCACGCCTTTAATCCCAGCACTTGGGAGGCAGAGGCAGGTGGATCGCTGTGAGTTCGAGGCCAGCCTGGTCTACAAAGCGAGTCCAGGACAGCCAGGGCTACACAGAGAGACCCTGTCTTGAACCAGACACCCCCAAATATTATTCTCTCATATATTACATGCCCATCGCAGTCTCCCCACCCCCACCCCTCCCAAGCCCTCCTTCTGTCTCCGGTCTCTTTCTAGCAGTGTACTCGGGATAGAGTTCGCATGCAGTGGAAATGCTGGTAGTGAGGAGAAGAGCTGGGGTAAGCCAACTTGAGCCCATAGAGATGTGCAGAACCATTAAAGACCCTCCCGATTTCCTGGAATGTTGATGAATGAACAACACCGCACTTTTCTGCCTCTGGGTCTCCAAAAGGGATTTGGGCCTTTTCTAAAGAATCAAAGTATTATAGTTTAGACACAAAATATTCCACACAGCCCCATGTGTTGACTTCTTGGTCCCCAGATATTTTACAAGGTTCTGACAACCTTAGGAGGTGGGGCCAACCTGGAGGAAGTACGTCACTAGAGGCGTTCTTTCAGCCTCTGCCCATCTGCCTCGCTGCCTCCCGTCCATCATGAGGTGAGGAAGCTCCCGATCCACATGCTTCTGATGCCAGGTTCTGTCTAAGTGCATGGGCTAGGCAGCCACAACCAAACCCTCTGAAACCACGAACAGAAATACTCTGCACCCACTTGTACACTCACCACACATTCCCTGTCCCCCTGGATCTTCTTCTGCGTGCT
Organism: Acomys percivali; assembly: GCA_907169655.1. Taxonomy (NCBI): domain Eukaryota; kingdom Metazoa; phylum Chordata; class Mammalia; order Rodentia; family Muridae; genus Acomys; species Acomys percivali. The sequence goes on along the minus strand of OU015754.1, from coordinate 45,605,880 downwards.
ACGTAGTTGTGTTAAATAGGCAAATAATTATTTCTAGATATTTTTGTTTTTCTGAGACAGGGTTTCTCTGTGTAGCCCTGGCTGTCTTGGGCTCACCTTGTAGACCAGGCTGGCCTCAAACTCACAGAGATCCGCCTGCCTCTGCCTCCCGAGTGCTGGGATTAAAGGTGTGCACCACACCCAGCTTAAAAACATTCTTAGAGATAGCCACTGTTAATGCACTCTTTTGAAATACCCATACCTATTTCTGCCCCTTCAGCATGTCCATCTCTCCTCGTGCTTGCATCTGTTCTGTCCTTTAGGAACTCCAACTTATTGCTTTGAAATAAGTAAATAAATAATAGCTGATCATGTCTCATGCTAAGTTTTGTTTGACTAGGAGAGAAAGCAGGGTTTGTTCACCAGTCTAGAGAATAATGCAATGTCTATGTCAGACTGAATTAAGCTATTCTCTGTGTAGCCTTGGCTGTCCTAGACTTGCTTTTGTAGACCAGGCTGGCCTGGAACTCACAGTGATCCACCTGCCTCTGCCTCCCAAGTGCTGGGATTAAAGGAGTGCATCACCACGCCCAGCTCGAATTAAGCTATTCTTGAGTCAGGCATTGTTGGTATATATAGGTAATCTTAGCACTCAGGAGGCTGCAGCAGGAGATTCAAGAATACACGATCATTCATTTTCAGTTATCTGTCTGGTTTGAGGTCAGCCTGGGCTACATGAGATCCTACTTCCAAAAGAAAACACAAAACAAAAACCCTATTCTTGAATATATTCTCACAAAATATAAGGTTATTAAAAGGCAGTGAGGATCTGTGATAAGTAGAAAGGACTGGGGTAGCCTATGCCA
>OU015754.1:45562685-45595684 GCA_907169655.1 Acomys percivali | reverse complement strand
GTGTGTGTGTGTGTGTGTGTGTGTGTGTGTGTGTGTGTGTGTGTGTGTGTGTGTGCTTGTGGAGGTCAGAGGGACAATCTTCTTGTTTGAGACAATGTCTTTCTCCTATTGCTTGTGGCTGTGTACCCTACAAGTGTCTAGAGATGCTTCTGTTTCCACTTCCTGTTTTGCTGTAGAAGCCGTGGGGTTATAGATTCCTGCAGGGCTTTTTACATGGTTTTAGGGGTTCAAATTCAGGTCCTCGTGTTTGTGGGGTAATACGTGACCCACTGAGCCATCTCCCAGCCCAAGACTGACCTGGACTGGCAGGTTATTCTTCAGTGACAGGTTGCTGAGAGGAGGACCAAGGGATGCGAAATTACAGAAGACAAGAAAATTTGAGATCAGGGATCAGGAGGACTCATGTGAACAGTTAAGTGTAGCATCTCATATACCGTGTGCAGAGGGAAATGAACCCAGGCAGCAGAAAGCTAGCATCCAATGGGACAAGGTCAGCAGGGAGCTAACCAGGTGATGCTGCACAGAAGGCACATAGGAGAGCTTGGATGCATCACAGACCCGGGACACAGCATGCTTGGGACTGATAACTCCAGGCTCTTCTGGGGGGAAAAGCCAGGTTCTCAGGAACAAAAACCTTAACTCCCTCGAAGATCTGTCCCCAGTCCCAGATTGGATCTAGTGAAGTATGGCCCTGGGCAAGAACAGAGACCTAGCATTTTCTGTCCTTTCGCTGGGGTCTCTGAGAAAGCCTCGGAACCAGCCTAGCTCCCAACATAAGACCCATGTTGTTTCCTCTTTAGTTTTATTTTTTTATTCTATGCGTATGTGCTTTGGCTGCATGTATGTATATGTGTCATGTGTGTGCCTGCTGCCTGAGGAAGCCAGAAGAAGGCATTGGATCTCCTGAAACTGGAGTTAAAGCTGGTTGTTAACTGCCTTATGGGTGCTGAGAACCATGCCTGGGTCCTCTGCAAGACCTGTATGTGCCTTTTTTTTTTTTAATACAACAAAATAAAATGTAGTAAGATAAAGCAAAACTACACTGGAGTTGGTCAAGGCAAACAAAAGGAAAAGAGCACAAGAGAAGGCACAAGAATCAGAGGTGCATAAAAATACTAAACTGGAGGCCCTAACACATACGCTGAGGACCTGGTACAGCCTCGTGCAGGCCCTGTGCGTACTGACTCAGTCTCTGCAAGTTCACGAGAGCTCTGATCATCCTGATGTAGAGGGCCCTGTATCCTCAGCATCCTCCATCCCCTCCGGCTCTTACATTCCGTCCTCTTTCTTAGGGAGGGGAAGTGGGAGTAGGTGGGTTTCCCTGCTTTGAGGGGAGGGATTTGGTAGAGACATTCCATTGAAGGCTGAAAGTCCCACAGTACCTCTCTCTCTCTCTCTTTGAGACAGTCTCAGTACTCAGCCCTGGCTGACTTGGAGCTCGCTTTGTAGACCACCTCCCAGCTGAACCTGGCCTCGACCCTCATGTCTTCACCTCCTCCCTAGAGCTGGGATTACATACAGATGGCCACCATCATGCCTGGTTCATTCAGTTCTGCAGACCTAGCCCAGGGACTTGTTCATGCCAAGGCAAATGTGCTACCTTTTCCTCATGTCTGCTTTAGAGCTTTTGATCTAATCCCACATGTTCTTTTTTGTTTGGTTTGGTTTGGTAGTACTTATGATCTAATCCAGACCACACACATCTGTTTGCTTTTTTAAATCCCTTTTCTAGCCCAAGCCACTGGAGTAAGACTTTTCTTTTTTAAATTAAATTTAGCCGGGCATGGTAGCAAACACCTTTAATCTGGGGCGTGGGGAGGGGGTAGAGGCAGACAGATCTTTGTGAGTTCGAGGCCAGCCTGATCTACAAAACCCTGTCTTGAAAAACAAACAAACCCAAACCAAACCAAAATAACCCCACCCCCGCCCTTTTTTAGATAGTGTTTTGATGGCTTTGATCACACAACAAGCGCCTTACTTCACCCTCCAGAGTGGTAGGATGTCCCTTTTCTTTTTCTTCTTTCCTTTCCTTTCTTTGTTTCTTTCTTCTTCTTCTTCTTTTTTTTTTTTTTTTTGGGGGGGGTTTTTCAAACAGGGCTTCTCTGTGTAGCCCTGCTGTCCTAAACTTGCTTTGTAGACCAGGCTGGCCTCAAACTCACGCCTCCTGAGTGCTGAGATTAAAGGTGTACACCACCATGCCCAGCTCCTTTCTTTCTTTATGGAGACAGATCTCAGGCTGGATCTATAGCTCAGTAGGCAGAGTGTTTGCCTTACATGTAGGAGACCCTGAATTTAAACTCCAGTCCTGAAAACAAACAAACAAGGCCTTTCTATGTAGCTTGTCTGAAGCCCACTACCATAGAGCTGGCCTTGACCTTGCAGCCCCGGCCTCTGCACCTTGTATGTTAGTGTCCCAAGCATGCACTGCCACATCTGGACATGGTGCTTTGTTTCAGAGATCTCACTTTTCACCTTTCTTTCTTTCTTTCTTTCTTTCTTTCTTTCTTTCTTTTCTTTTTTTTTTTTTTTGAGACAGGGTTTCTCTGTGTAGCCTAGGCTGTCCTAGGCTCACTTTGTAGACCAGGCTGGCCTTGAATTCACAGCAAATCTGTCTGCCTCTGCCCCCCAAGCGCTGGTGTTAAAGGCATGCAACATCACGTCTGGCCCCACTTTTCAGATTTCTATTGGATTAATTTTCTAGCTTCTTGGCTCTGCCGAGAGCGGCAGTCTTGGTGTTTATTTCTAGTGAGTCTCCTTCACCTTGCAGCTCTAGTGTCAGTATGAAAGTTCTTGATAACTTTGTAATCTGGACTTTGAGGTTTGGCATCTACTGATGGTCTTTTCATCTTGGGAGCTGGCTAAATCCTTTTCATATTCTTTGTGGCATGGATAATTTTAAATTGCATCCTGGACAGCATGAATGTAACTTTGGTCACCATCCTCTGGAGAGGCGTGGTGGGGCCTGTGTAATATGGGCAACGAAGAAGCCTGGCATCAACCTCCAGTGTCAGCCCTCTGGATCAGCTCCCCCCATTTTATTTTTGAGATGAAGTCTCTTGCTGGGTTCTGGGGCTCACTGGTTTTAGCTATGCAGGCTGGCCAGCGAAGCCCAGGAATCTGCTTGCCTTTGCCTGGCTAGCACTAGGATTTCACCAAATCCAGTTTTTCTGTGGGTACTGGGAATTAAGCCCATCTTCACACTCCATTTACTGTAATCTGTCCACTGACTGAGTTATCTCCCCAGCTCACCACTGTTGGTGACTCAGCAAGCAGTCAGCCTGGTTTGTCCTGACAAGTTCTCACTGGCCTTCGGAGATGGCAGCTGATGGCCCTGTTTAGTTCCTGAGCCTGTGCTGGGCTGGTTTGCGGCCATCCTGTGCATCTGTATGTAGCTCAGCAGTGAGCCTCAGACTCACTCCCTCAGAGTGTAAGTCTACATCAGAATTAGGGAGGTGGGGCTCGGTCCTGGCCCTGTCTACTGTCACCTTCTTTGTTTGCTGTTCAGCCTGTGGGGTTTGTTTTCCTGGCCCTGTTGGGTAGAATGGCGGGGTTTCAGTGGGATGGTGGTGCGCCTGAGAGGCAGAGGCAGGATGATCTGGAGTTTAAGGCTAGTCTGGGTTACATGAGACTGTCTCAAAAAGTGTGTGTGTGTGTGTGTGTGTGTGTGTGTGTGTGTGTGTGAGAGAGAGAGAGAGAGAGAGAGAGAGAGAGAGAGAGAGAGTGACAAGGCTGTGCTGTCCCTGGGTGCTGGTCCCCTTGTGCAGAACTGCTGGGGCAGCCTGAGATCTCATAACTGGAATTCACCCTTGGGCAGCAGCTTCCCTGCTTCTGTTGCTTTTCAGTTACCAGGTAGCTGCCTTCAGTGGTGGTCATAGGAGAGGAGCCCTAGGAGGGAAGGAACGCTGTGGGCCAGGAGCAGCCCTGGGAAGAGGAGCATCATGGTCAGGGTCATGTCCCAGCTCTGAGTGCTGCCATGGACTCTAGATTCAGACAGCAAGCTGCTTGCTTCTCAGGGTGTTACAGATGGGTTTTGGTGCATGCGTGCATGTGAGTGTGTGTGTGTGCTGTTTTTTTAATATCCTTTTTGATGGCTTGTCTGTATCTGAAATCTAAGTTCAGAACTGAACTGCTAATATTTCCCAAACTTCTCTCGTCAACTTTGGCATCCTCCAGCTGATCACACTGGAAACTGTAGGATCATTCTTCTTAAAGATTCTTTTTTTATTATCTATCTATCTATCTATCTATCTATCTATCTATCTATCTATCTATCATCTATCTATTATCTATCTATCTATCATCTATCTATTATCTATCTATCTATCTATCTATCAATCATCTATGTATCAATCATCTATCTCTCTCTCTCTCTCTCTCTCTCTCTCTATCTATCTATCTATCTATCTATCTATCTATCTACATACCTAAGAGGCTGTTGGATTCCTTGGCTACAGGAGGTTGTAAACTGCCCAAATTCGTTTCTGAGAACCTAACTTGTTGCAAGAACAGCAAGTGCTCTCACCTGCCAAGCCAGCCTTCCAGCCTCTGCAGAATCAGTCTTGTCACCTTCCTCCCCTCTCCCCCCCCCCCCCCCCCCCCCACTGAATCTATCTCTGAGTCCTGTTGGCTCTGACTCTACCTTCACAGAAACTCTGGGCCTACCCCAGCTTGCCAGCATGGCTCCTTACGGTCTTCTCCCAGCCAGCCCTGAGTCCGCCTGGACTCCTTCACTCTCTTCACAAGACACAGAGTGGAATGGTTGTGTTAGAGGCTGATCAGTGCTATCCCCCTTCACAGCCTTGTAGTTTCACAGCCACACAGAGGCTTTACTCCCCACCTCGTGTCCCCAGCCTCTTCTCTCTGTGCCTACTGTCCTCCAGCTACATTGCCTCCTTTTTCAAGCATTCTAGGCTCCTATTTTCCCTCAGGAGCCTGTGTCCAGAGCCCTGTAAGGTTTGTCCCAGCCCCTCTTTCTTGTTCCCACGTTCCCAAACTCTTTTTCCTTTCTTCTTTGCACGGCTGTGGCTGCTCAGCACTCATACCAGTACCATTACATCTGGGGATCCCAGATCTTACTATTTGATCAGAAAAGCTGAAAGAACATTTTATATAATCCATGCACTTTTATTTATTTTGTAACCACCCCGAAACTGAACAGATCATCAACAGCCAATGTGGAGGCCACAGGCATGTGAAATAAATTTAGTTAGTTAGTTTTTCGAGACAGGGTTTCTCTGTGTGTCCTGGAATCACTCTGTAGACCAGGCTGGCCTTGAACCCACAGAGATCCCCCTGCCTCTGACCCCCAAGTGCTGGGATTAAAGGCGTGAGCCACTCCCACCCTTCATGAAATAAATTTGTAGCTGTTTTTGTTTGGGTTTTGGTTTGAGACAGGGTTTCATGACATAGCCCTGGCTAGTCTAGAACTCACTATGTAGACCAGGTTAGACTCGAACTCACAGAGATCTGCCTACCTCTGTGCTGTTCTGAAAGGCAAGTTCTCACACCACCATTCTTGTGGCTGTGAAATAACTTTTTTGTTTCATCTTTATGGTTCAACAATGTCTTCAGTCTTTCTCCTTAATTTCATGAAAGTGAGGGGGTTTTTCTATTGTTGCTATTGTTTGTTGTTTTTTTGCCTTTTGTGGTGCTACAATCAAACTCTGGCACATGTACATGCTAGATGAACACTCTACCACAGAGCCACATCTCCAGTCCTGCTCTTTTGTTTGGTTTATTTTCTTTTATTTTATTTTTCGAGATAGGGTTTCTCTGTGGAGCCCTGGCTGTACTGGAACTTGCTTAGTAGGCCAGGCTGGCCTCAAATTCAGAGATCCACCTGCCCCTGGCTTCCGAGTGCTGGGATTAAAGGCGTGTACCACCACAACCAGCATGCTTTTTTTTTTTAGTTAAAAATTTTACATACCACACAGCAATACAGCAATACAATAAAACCAGAGATAAAATAACTTTGGAAAATTATGAATTTTGAAACCTATACTTTTTACTTAAAGTGTTGCAGAAGATTTATTTTGCTCATATTAGGTCTTTTCTGGCTCTCTGTTACAGTTAGGGCAATTTTGGAAGCCACAAGCCTATTAGAAACTAATAGTGTTTATTTCATGCAGAACATTTTTGAAAGATAAGCCTTATTGTTCAATATCATTACGCAACACTTAGCAGCATTTGTAATACCTATTAAGCTCTTAAGAAATGTTTATCTTAAGAAACATTTGGCAGCCAGGCGTGGTGGTGCATGCCTTTAATCCCAGCACTCGGGAAGGCAGAGGCAGGCCTCTGTGAGTTTGAGGCTAGCCTGTTCACAAAGTGAGTCCAGGACAGCCAAGGCAACACAGAGAAACCAGTCTTGAAAAGCCAAAAGAAAGAGAAAAAAAAATCTTTGACTATATGGATGAGTTAAACATGCCATCTGTCCAGTGTTATATTTTAACATTTGTGAATATTAATTTTTTTCTTCCACAGGACAAGGTGGAGCACTGGTTGACAGAGGAGACAACACTTATGGAGGAAAATGGGTCATAAACCCTAGTGGTGGACTCATTTCAAAGGGACACCCACTGGGAGCTACAGGTGATAATAATACATATAGATTTTAGAAGTTTTTTATTTTTTAATTTTTTACATTTATTTATTGTGTATATGTGCATGCACATTCGTGTTCTGTGGCACACATGTGGCGATCCCAGGACAACCTGAGAGAATTATCTCTGTCTTGCCACTTTTCTGTGAGTCCTGGGGATCAGCCTCTGGTCATCCATCAGGCGTGGGGCGCATGCCTTTATCTGCCGAGGGAGGCACCTTGCTGGGCCTCATTCTGATTTTTTGAGACAGTCCTAACACTACAACTCAGGTTGGCCTGGGGCTCACTGTGTAATTCAGGATGACCTTAAATTTGCAGTAGTCTCCTTACCTGCCCCTCCCACATACCGGGACTGTAGGTCTGAGCTACCATGAGTGGCAGGAGCCTGTGAGTTCAGTGTGTTTGTGTTCTTTGAGCTGGCTTGGTGACTGGAGTTTCTAATGCTTTTTAACTGCAGTCATTTGATTTCCCTTTAGTACTTGACTAACAAGAACTGTCGTAACAGAGATCCTGCTAGACTTGCCAGATCAGGTCATTTCAGAGGAGCACATTACGTGTCCTTGGATGCCTGGTTAGCGCTACATGGAGCTCATAGTCTCTTCAGAAATCTGGACTAGAGATTATGAAATAAGGACTTTGCTATGACACTGCCGCCCACTGACATCTGATTCTTCCGACTAGTTAGACATTAATGGGTGACACCCAACGTGCTTTGAACATCATGGGCAATTTAACTTCTAATGTTACATTAATCATTTTGACTCTTAGGTCTTTAACGGAAAAACAACTCCTGTACTACAGTTTCTGAGACGATTTAGTGGTAAAATTCTGTGGTTTATTTCTCTAAAGACAGATGGTTGTGTTTTCTCTTTATTGTCTTATTGTGTGTGTTGATTAATGGACTATTTTAAGTGCTTGCAGTTTCCATAATAAAGAGGTTCTAATTAAGAATGTATTTATTAAAGCAGTTAACCTTGCTTTATTTCTGTTTAAAACTCAAATTTCAGCCAAGTGAGGTGATGCATACCTTTAGTCCCAGCAGAGGCAGGAAGATCTCTGTGAGTTTGAGGCCAGCCTCATCTACAGAACCAGTTCTAGGATAGACAAGGCTACACAGAGAAATCCTGTCTCAGGGTGCAGGAGGGGAAGAGATAAATTAGTCATTCTTGTGGTTCATAGGGCCTCAGCTGAGTAGGACTGTTGGTTCTCCCCTCCCCCTTCCAGCGTGCGTAACATAGCACCTTCAGGTACTGTGAGAGCTAGTCCTCAGGAAGGAGGCTATTGGGTTAGATCCAGCTTGACTCAGAGCTCTGAGTCCTGTGTCCAAGTGTGTGCTGTCTTTAGCAGTAAATGCTTACCTTTGACCTCTGGGATGAAACCAAGGGCAACAATAGTCTTTATTGTTTTGGGAGTCTCTTGAACTCCCCTGACCAACAATTCAAAAGGTTTCTTTCTTTCTTTCTTTCTTTCTTTCTTTCTTTCTTTCTTTCTTTCTTTCTTTCTTTAAAAAAAAAAAAGATTTATTTATTATTATGTATACAGTGTTGTGCCTGCATGTAACACCTGCAGGCCAGAAGAGGGCACCAGATCTCATTATAGATGGTTGTGAGCCACTGTGTGGTTGCTGGGAATTGAACTCAGGACCTTTGGAAGAGCTGACATTGCTCTTAACCTCTGAGCCATTTCTCCAGCCCTCAAAAGGTTTCTTATGGCACGGGGCTTTTGTTAGTCTGTGGCTCGTGGGACAGGTATAATTATCCCAAGTGGTATAGCTTCATTTAAGCAATATATACACATGTATATGTATGTATGTACATACACTTATATGTATTATATGTTCTTTTAGGTAATATAAAATAATGATTCCTTATGATGATTTCAAACAGTGTTAGTGTTATTGACCCTCCCTACTTCCATCTCGATTTTTTCCATTTCCCACTTAATATCACTTGCAACTTTTTAGAGTTCAATTTGATCTTCTGCAAAATGTTCCCATCTCTAATAATAATAATAATAATAATAATAATAATAATAATAATAATAATAAATTATGATTGTTATTATTACTACTACTACTACTATAATACAGAATCTCATTATGTAGCCCTGGCTGTCCTGGAACTCACTATGGAGACCAGGATGGTCTTAAACTCGCAGAGTTTAACCTGCCTCTGCCTCCCGAGTGCTGGGTTTAAAGGAGTGCACACCGTGCGCAGCTGGATGCTGGGTTTTCGATTTCAACAGACCAGAAAAGAATGTTAGAAGAAAGAGTGCGAGCATTTCATGATTTCCTGAAGGCGAGGGTTTTTTTTGGTTGGTTGGTTTTTAATGTTAATTCTCTTACGTAGGATGGGAACTAGCTGAGCGTGTAGGGCTTTAAATTCTTGAGGCAGGCATGGCTTTGGCGGGAAGTCTCGACTAGCGGCTCACTTGGGGCGGGTGGGCGGAGCCTGCGTTCTAACGCGGCCCGGGACGCTCTGTGCTCGACTCGCCAGGTCTGGCTCAGTGCGCGGAGCTCTGCTGGCAGCTGAGAGGCGAAGCCGGAAAGAGGCAGGTTCCCGGGGCAAAGGTGGCTCTGCAGCACAATTTAGGCATTGGAGGAGCTGCGGTTGTCACTCTCTACAGGATGGGTTTTCCTGAAGCTACCAGGTAAGTGGCATTCTGAATTTTGTCACTTTTATCTGTCTGATGGTTCACAGTAAACGTTTGCATATTTAAACAACAGCAACACAACTAACCACAATTTGATTAAGCATTTAAGGGAAAGTACGACATTACTTTCTTAACATGACTTTAAAAGTTAAGAGTGTTAGTTTTTAAGCCAAGGACAGTTTTGTTCAGAAGGAAGCGGCGGAGCCGGGAATGCAGAATCCGGGGGATGTCACCTTTGGTTTCCTTTCTCACGGTTGGCTCTCTCCTCTGGCATTGACTGCAGGACTGGCTCAGAGAAAGCCACCAAACACATGTGTCACTGGGCCCTTGCAAAGGTGTTTCTGAAGTAAGCTCTCAGTGTTGTTCCAATTCCTTGTGTCTTGCTTTCTTGAAACGTCTGCCTCTCTGGGGACTTCCTACCGCAGCCCTCCGCAGCCCTCCACTTCCATGCAGCCGCTCAGGGTTCATTTTCCTTTTCCAAGGACCACCCCTCGCCCCCACCCCCTACCCCGCTTTCCTCTTTATGCCTGGTTTCCAGCCACCTTCTGTACCAGATAGTATGTATACTTTCTTTTGAATCTAATCTCTTCCTTCATTGGCTCTTTGCTCCTGTCACCATACGCCTGCAAATCTTCCCTAGGCCACACAATCTTTTTTTTCTTCTTGCTTTAATTTCCTTTCGTAGTGAATCACCTTTGCTTCTGTCTGTGCTGGGGTACCTACGGGGTCTATTTTGAGGTCAAGTGTGTTCTGAACCTAATTAATTATCCTTGCTCATATTTTCCCTCCTTAAAAGTCTTTACATACTAAAGCCTTTTCACACTAGTGGGCTCTTTTTCTCTAGAAATTCTTGGTAGTTCTTATTTATTTATTTATTGTTTTTTGAGACAGAGTTTCTCTGTGTAACAGCCCTGGCTATCCTGGAACTCTCTTTGTAGACCAGGCTGACCTCAAACTCAGAGATCCACCTGCCTCTGCCTCCCAAGTGCTGGGATTAAAGGCTTAATCGTTTATTTATGCATTTTGTTCTGCAAAGGATGGGGCCACTCTTATAAGGCTCTATTAGAGCCTTAACCTTTACAAACTTTGGGGTTGTTTTCCTCTCTGTGGTCTCACTTTTCTTTCTCTGCCCATAATTTTATTTTTGTTTCAAACATTAAGATCCATCTCAAAGACGGTCTTCTTTCAAATATCCACAACCTTTTGAAGTACTTAGGTCCTACTCCAGTTTTGCGTTCCGCCCTCCCCCACCCCCATCTCTTTCTCCCTTTGAGACAGGGTCTCTCTGTGTAGCCTTGGCTGTCCTGGACTTACTTTGTAGACCAGGCTAGACTTGAACTCACATCAATCCACCTGCCTCTGCCTCCCAAGTGCTAGTATTAAAGGTTTGGTCTCTTAAGACTTAATTAAGGCTGTGACTTTTCCTGTCCTCTAGGGTCTGCCTCACAGTGAGTAAATGTTTTTGAATTAAATAAAGGGGGTTGAATCTTATTTTTTCCTAAATCAGATTCATTCATTCTGTGCTGATGACCCTAAAATACCACATGTGGACGAACCCCTTAGTTAAAAAAAAAAAAAAGCTATGAAAGTCAACACTATTGGTATAATTAGTGTAGACACTTCATTTTCTTCAGAGTAAAATTAGGAAGTTTGTCCACCTGTTCTTTTTTTTTCAATAGTCTCACACTGTAGCCCAGACTAGCCATGTATTAGAGGTAGTGATCTTCCCGCTTTGCCTTTTAGTATATTCCTGCAAGTTCTCACACACAGATGTGTATAGTCTATAATTTCCACCACAGTCAAGATCCAGAATGATTCTATGACCTGCTTCCCCTAGTCCTTTAAGGTTATTGTTGTTGTTGTTGTTGTTTTTAATCCCTTGAGATGGGGTCTCACTATGTTGCCCTGGCTGTCCTGGAAACAGAGCAGAGTTGCAAGGAGATCAGAGTAAGGGTTGTGGGAAAGGTACATAAAGAGGAAAAGAGCTGGGCGTGGTGGTGCTCTGTTTCTGCCTCTATAGTTTGCCCTTGTTACGGGTGTCAGTAAGTTCATAAAAACGGCAAACTACAGGGGCACTCCTTTAGTGTTAGCAACCAGTGATGATTTCCTAACTTTTCCTTCTGTAGTTACTGATACTCTGTTATAAGAGAGAATTTTCCCTCCTCCCTGTCTTTAAATGTGCTCATATGCACTGCAAGAAATCGTGAGTCCTTATTTTATCCCGGAGGTCACATTCCATTAGTATCAGTCGTTTTGGTGCTGAGAATGCTCCTGGTTTGGCCAGTGGGAACCCCCTCAAGGTGACACTTGTGTCCCATGATTCTTTGTACTACTTACTTTCCCTCTTTTCTGACTCAAGAAGATAGTCCAATCTCTTCTTGTACTTTTTTTAAAAATAATTTTTATTTAATTTTTTAATTTATGTGCATTGGTGTGAGGGTGTCAGATCTTGGAGTTACAGACAGTTGTGAGCTTTCATATGGGTGCTGGGAATTGAACCTGAGACCTTTTGAAGAGCAGGCAGTGTTCTTAACCACTGAGCCATCTCTCCAGCCCCGTACTTTCTTTTTTTAATCTTTAATATTTACTTCTGTGTATGTGTGTGTCTGAGCATGCATATGCAGGTGAGTGAAGGTACCAGATTCCCTGGGCCTGGAAGCGTAGGTGATTGTAAGCTGCCTGATGTGGGTTCTGGGAACCAACTGGGGTCTCTCTCTCCAGCCCCTGTGTGCTTCCCATGCCCCATCCCTAGCACCATCATTTCTCCAAGGAGTCTTAGTTTCCTTTAGTGAAGAGAGATGCTGAGACACCATATATAGCTGCTCGCTAGATGCTCATTCTTGCCGCTCCCAGGCCTTCTCAGGAGACACAGTGGACAAATGCCCACGTTAGTTTAGCCTTTTTAAAAGTAGAACATTTAAGGATAATATTATGTGATTTATGTGTCTCTATGCTCACCATCAGTTTTTAGCAGTTAGAATAGGAATTTAGAAAACTAGTTAAACACCATCTGTAGATGGTGTCATTTAATTGTATGTATGTATGTATGTATGTATGTATGTATGTATGTATGTATGTATGTATGTATTTTTGGTGGTTGTTGTTGTTTTCTAGACAAAGAGGGCGAGGTGACCAGAAACAGTGCCCTACTGATTTTTTGATCACACTACATGTGTTGAGCTTGTTAACCTTTTCATCACCTAGAAAATATTGAAAGTGTCTACCGTAGAGTTCAGTACACTACCAAAGTGTGCCTGCCACACTCTGTGGCCTCTGGGTGACCTGTGATCTTACTCCCCAGCACGTGGCCTTTCTCCTTTCCTGCCTCTGGCTTGTACCCCTGGTGAAGTGTTTGAAATGGTCTTACCGAGTTCTAGGTAAGCTGTTTGGGGAAAATGAACATGAGTCTTGGGTACAAAATGGGAGGTACCCGCTTTCCACAGCTCCTGGGGCTGTCTATCCACCATGGCGTATGGGTTCATCTGCCAGCTCTGAGGTCAAAGGGACTTGCTGACTGTTTGTGAACTTTACTCCCCAGTGCTTGTGTGCATTGTGCCACCCTCACTAATCAGCAAAGTGATGACCCATTGCTTATTATATTTAAGACTGAATGTGAATTGGAGCATTTTTGTATCCATCTCAAATACTAAAAACAACAGTAGCCACTTTTTAGAAATGATTTTAAACTATTCTTTACATGCTGCACAGCTTACCTATTTCAGGTCTACTCAGTGCTTTATAGGACTGTCTTTACCACGGTCAATTTAGAACATTTTCATCACCTTCCCCCAACACATACCCAAATGCTTTCACTTCCAGCCTGTCTCATTTGTAGTCTCTGCATTTGTCTACTCTGGATATCTCATATAAAGGAAGTCATATGGCATTATTCATTCTCTCTTTCTTTCTTTCTTTCTTTCTTTCTTCTTCTTCTTCTTCTTCTTCTTCTTCTTCTTCTTCTTCTTCTTCTTCTTCTTCTTCTTCTTCTTCTTCTTCTTCTTCTTCTTCTTCTTAAGTTTTTCGAGACAGGGTTTTCTCTGTAACAGCCCTGGCTGTCCTAGACTCTCTTTGTAGACCTGTCTGGCCTCGAACTCACAGAGATCTGCCTGCCTCTGCCTCCTGGGATCAAAGGTGTGCACCACCATTACCCAGCTTGGTATTATTCTTTCATGCCTGGCTTATTTGATTTAACATAGTATTTTTAAGGAGCTTTATTCCTTTCAAAGGCTGAATACTATCTGAATATGATATCCCATTTGTAAGAAACTCCAGTCTCTGCTCTTATCCTTACTGGTCTCTTGATTTTAGCAGCCCTCGTGGGTGTGAAGTGATACCTCACAATTTTGGTTTGCACCTCCACAGTAGCTAATTATTTGCTGAACATCATTTCCTGGGCTGCTACTTCACCATTTGTGTATCATTGTTGGAGACCTGTTCATTAGAACCTTCAGCCATGTAAACATTTTGTTATTGTTGAGTTGTAGGAGTTCTTTAGCAACCAGACCCCTTCCTCCATTTTCTTTTGGTAGGTCTTGCAGGGTAATCCAGGAAGGCCTTACCCACCTGCTTCACCTCCCAAATGGCGTGCACCACCATCCTAACCCATTTGCCACTTTCTGAAGACCTGGTATGCACCACCACACTAACCCATCTGCCACTTTCTGAAGGCCTGGGATGTGCCAGGAACACACTAGGCACTTCATTTTAACTTTTGATTTTACTTTATTTTCTTGCTGTGCTGCGTATTAAACCCAGGGCATCGTGTATGCTGGGAAAGTGCTCTGTCACTGGGCACAGCTTCCTCAGCCACATGTCCTTTATAAAAACCCCACATAGTAGGAAGTATCAAACTCATCGTAGATAAATTGGTGATCAGAGTGAAGACAGTTTAGCTAAAGAAAGTTTGAGAGTACGAAGGGAGGTGTTAGCCACCATCTGTCCCAGTGCAAACAGAGTTCCTGTTTCACTCACCTCTCCTCAGTCTGGGACATTGTTGATGTCCAGCTTAAGCAGGCCGTACAGTGAACCTTCCCATGTGCCTACTGGGAATCCAACACAAACTAGAATGTTCTTAAGTTAGTCTTTAAGCCCCTTCCAACATTATCTGTGCTAGATTTATTCCTGTAAACTTGTATTTACCAAATTCAAATAAAAACCAATTTATAATTTCGTTTCTACTCAAATTTGTATCCAGAGAAACTCTGGGAATCTAGGTTTGGTGGTGTGCATGCACCTGTATTCCAGGAACTAGGGAAGCTGAGGAGAAGATCACTCACACTAGCCAGGGTAACACAGCAAGACAAAACAAAGCAAGCAATAAGACAAGAAGAAATCAGGAGAAACATCTTTTGTGTGCAAAATACGAGTTTAAGTTACTATTGAGTTTCTTTTAAACAGGGAATGTAGCAAGTGACTTGCAGAGAAGGATGTTCAGAAAACACTGATATATTTTCCGTGTTTTTTCCTAATCTAGATGAAAAGTTGGTTAATCAATAATAGCCTGAAGAGCTCTTCCAAACATGAGAGAACCTTGACCTTTGGGAATATGTCTGGACCTGCCACATAGTCAAGACACTTTGTACGCTTTTGGGATGCCAGGATCAATTATTTATCAGATAGAGTCACGAAGTGGCTAGCCTGGAAAAGGGCACATTGATGATTCAAAGTTAAAAGCAGTCTTAGTAATTTATTTAAGGCAGGGCTTCACTGTGCATCCCTGGCTGGCATGGAGTTTGCTGTGGTCCAGGGTGGCCTTGATTTGCCTGCTCCTGTCTCTGAAGTGCTGGAATTAAAGACATGGGCCACCACAAGGCAGTTTTTTTTTTCTTTTTTTTTTTGGGGGGGGCGGTTTCGAGACAGGGTTTCTCTGTGTAGCCTTGGCTGTCCTGGACTCCCTTTGTAGACTAGGCTGGCCTCGAACTCACAGTGATCCACCTGCCTCTGCCACCTGAGTGCTGGGGATTTCTTTTTCTTAAGAATCACTCATTTATTTATTTTATGTGTGTTTCTGTTTCGTCTGAATGAATGTGTGTGTGCTACATTCATGCATTGCCCACGGAGTGCACTGGACCCTGTCAAACTGGAGTTACAGATGGTTGGGAGCCACCATGTGCGTTCTGGGTAGAACCTGGGTCCTCTGAAAGAGCAGGCAGTGCTCTTAGCTGCTGAGTCATCTCTCCAGTCCCAGAGTTTCAGCTTTATAAGATGAAAATAGTTTTAGAGCTGCATGTCCAACACTCTGAAAATATGTAGCATCACCGAACCGTACAGTGAGGAGTGGTTCCGGTGATGGTTTATGTGGTGTGGGGGTTTTATTTTGTGTTTTTGAGATGTGGTCTCACATAGCCCAAGATGGCTGTGAACTCGCTATGACCCTTGACCCTCAGGGTGATCTTCAACTTTGACTCCTCCTGCCTCTGCCTCCTAAGTGCCGGGATTACAGGTGTGCGCCACTGCATCTGGCTGTGCTATGTATATTTGAACACACTTAAAATATTGGCGACCTTAAATTTTTACAGGACTGGCTTGAATGAAATGCTGCATTTCTTTAAGAGATCACTCAAAGATTCCATTTTTATCTTGCCCCAAACAAGCATCTAAGCTTCCTAGCTATCACCACTCCAGGGCTGGATTCAATTCACTGTTGCATAAAAGGAGGTCACAGAAGAACCAGATCTGTGTTATCACAGCTCCCGAGTACTTGACCTTTGGGTAGCGTTTTGACATACTTGACTCTTAGCTCTAAACTTTCTCTGCTTTAGGCTTTTGTGACATTTCGTCTGATTTCTGGATGAAACTTCACTGGTTCCCTTGACCCCTAAAATAATGGGTTCCTAAGGCCATTGTCCTGGGACTGTCTTCTTTGTGGTCCACTCCGAGATTTCAAGACTCTTGATTCTGCGCATGGTTATGCCGCTTGATCTCCAGCTCTGATCCCTGTGAATTCTCTACTCTCCTATCCCCCTACCTCCGGCCTCACAGACTTCTCCCACTGGTTACAGCTGAGGCAGGTCAATCTCACCCCAGCAACAAAGTCATAGATTCCGTTCTGGTTTTGAGTCTATTTCCATTAGCAGACTGCCCTGGAAGGCCAGGCCACTGTCACTCATGCCTGGACCACTGCAGCAGCCTCCTAACCACCCTCTGCTCCCGTTTTCATGTCCCCTCTCTGCGTCATCCTACAGACTGTTGGGAGGGTTGTCACAACCAAGCTCTTCTCTGTTCCTGCTGCTGGCTCTGTGGCTTCCCAGACTCCTAGCTGTGGGCTGCCGGTGCCTTCTGCGCGGTTCTCCACCTCTCAGCATGTGTTTTCACCCATGTGCTGTGTTGGCCACTCCGAGCTCACGTTTTTTCTTTCATCGTCCTAGCTCTTCCTGCCCTTGAGATCTTGGCAGCTTGCTCTTTAGGTCGTCGGATCCTCCCCTTGCTAAAGCATTAGCCAGAACTCACCTCTCAGATCATTGCTTGAACACTGATGCTTTGCGTGTTGCTTGTGTCTGGTGTTTGCTTGTCTTGCTATGTGTCTCTGGCTGGCTTAATTGTCTATGTAGACCAGGCTGGCCAGAGATCTGCCTGCCTCTGTCTCCGAATGCTGGGATTAAAGGCATGCAACACTGTGCCCAGCTTGTTCTTTTTCTGAGACAGAATCTTACTAGGTAGCCCAGGGTAGCTCAAAACTTACTATGTAGCCACCATTGGCCTTGAACTCACTCCTTCAGACACTATCTCCTAAATTCTGGGGTTACAGGCATGCAGCACCCTACCAGCTTACACAGTTATGAAATGACTGAAAGCATGGGAGTGTAGCTCACTGGTGAAGTCCTGCTTAGCACGTGCTAAGAGGCCCTGGGTTCATTTTCCACAGGGAGGGGGGAGGAGGTAAGAAAGAGGGAAAGAAGAAAAGGAGGAGTGTATTGGGGGTGGGGGGAGAAAGGAAAGGAAGGAGTGATGACGTGAGTAGATGTCGTCTTCCCCCTGTGACTTTCTAGGCTCTTCTGCCTTCACCAGCCTGCGCTGCTCTGTCGGAGGAATTACCTAGCAGCCGAAGCTAAGCAGTTTCCTCAGCATGTGGGCTCCTGTAGCCCACAACAGCTGTGGCTATTACTGTTTTCCACACTTCTACACAGGCTCTTGCTTTAATTCTGCAAAATCTCTGGCGCTGTCCTCTCTCTCCCTTCCACTGTGCTGTGGGATAAAGTCCGTCATTTACTTGTGAATGGAAAAGGCCCTTATGACCTTTAAGAGCTGTGTGGCTAATGCCACATCAGGCCATAATCAGTGGTTGTCTTCTTGGAGGAACAGCCAATGTGTTGTGCATAATCTCCTATCACAGGTGAGAGTGTATCCAGTCCGGCCTTGCTGTGCCCCACTCCCTCATCACTCCCTTGTAATTCAGCTCTGCTTGCTGTTATCTCTCGTTTGGGTGATTGCCATGGATTTAGCTGACCTTCCTGTCTCCCGGCTTGTCCGATTAAGGTCTACTTTCTAGCTGACAGATAGATTTGTTCTTCAAGTCATCAATTAGATCATGTCCCAGTGTTCCAATTAAAGTTGGAAGTCGGGGCGGGGGTGGGGGGTTGGTTTGTTTGTCTATCTGTCTTTTGTTTTTTGTTCGAGGATCTGACCCAGGGCCCTTACACATCCCGAGCACATGTTCTACCACTGAACTATATATCCCTGAACCCTTAAAACTGAAATGTAAGGGGCTCGGGGCACTCTAGTAGCAGGGTGCTTGGCTAGCATGCCTAAGAGGCTGGAGTCCATTCCCAACACTGCAGACAAATGAATAAAGACAAACTGACAAGAAGAAAACACAAGAAACAAAACCCACTAAACCAGCCAGGGCCCGGGAGACCCCTGTTTGTTCTCTGCCCCTTGGCTTCTTACAGCTTTAGCTTCCTTGTATTTCCTTTTCCACCTAAGTTCCTTCAGGCTAGTGTTAACTTCCCCACCAGAACTCTTTGTAGGATTGGTTCACTTAGTAGTTGAAGGTGTGATGTGGTAAATATTACCTCCCAGAGGGTCTCTCCCTGACCATGTCTACAGTAGATGTCCCCTCACTCTAACCACTTAGGTGCTTTCTTCTGGTAACCGTATGCCTTTTGTTGTTAATGGTCTCTCTGGCACATAAGTTTCACGAGGGTAGCTTCACCTGGTGAGAACTCAGTATTTGCTGTGGGGTGGGAGTTGGGAAATTGTCTTATGTACTTTCTAAAGATGTTCTTGAGATACGAATTACAACACCTCTGTTCTTGGGGCTTTTTGAAAGCACTGCTACATAAATGTTGAAAACCCAACCACCTCTGTGACTCCCGGAACTGACACTGCCTCCCCCTTCACAGCTCCTTCAGAGCACACCAGATTTCCGCTGCTCCCACCAGCTCGGCAGGCGATGGATTCAAGGCAAATCTTGTCTTTAAGGAGATCGAGAAGAAGCTAGAAGAGGTGAGAGCCACAAATAAAGCATTAGCAGGAACCAGAGCCTGGGCTGGGAAGCAAAGGGTTTCACCTGATGCTGGCGGGAGCGCAAGGTGAAGTCCCTTGTCACGTGCTGAAATATTTTGTGTTTCAGAATCCCAAGTGTCTCAGGAAGCTTCTTCGTGTAATCCTACATTTCAAAAACATTTAAAACTCCAGATTTGCTTTGTTTGGCTTTTTGAGACAGAGTTTCTCAGTGCAGCCTTGGCTGTCCTAGAACTTGCTTTGTAGACCAGGCTGTCTTTGAACTCAGAGATCCACCTCCTCCGCCGCTGCCTCTGCTGAGATTAAAGGCATGCGCCCCTACCCAACACACATCTTCAGATTCGAATGTAAAGACTACAGTGAATAGTGTTTAAAATCATTTTCCTTTCAGTCTTCTTTGTCAGGAAGATAACCAGTTGTGGGTATAAGTCAGATGTAAGGAGTTCTCACTTATTTTGATCTCTTTTTTTTTTTTTTTTTTTTTGTATTTTTGAGACAGATTGTCTTCTGACCACAAACTAACAACAGTCTTTCTGCCATAGCTCTGAAGTACTGGGGTTGACAATGTAGTTAGCACACTCCGCCTTATAATTTCCTTCTGAATTAAAGAGACTTTAAAAATCATTCCAAAAGGTGGCTGGAGAGATGGCTCAGAAGTTAAGAGCACTGACTGCTCTTCCACAGGTTCTGAGTTCCATTCCCAGCACCCACATGGTGGCTCACAGCCATCTATACTGAGATCTGGTGCCCTCTTCTGGTGTGCAGGCAGAACACTGTATATGTAATAAATAAAAAAATAAATCTTAAAAAAATAAAAAAGGATTCAGGCTGGAGAGATGGCTCAGAGGTAAAGAGTACTGTCTGTTCTTCCAAAGGTACTGAGCTCAATTCCCAGCAATTACATGGTGGCTCACAATCATCGATACCCTCTCATGCCCTCTTCTGGTGTGCAGGCATACATGCAGATAGAGCACTCATATAAATAAATAAATAAATAAATAAATAAATAAATAAATAAAACCTTGGGTTAAAAAAGAGAGAATAAGATTCCATGAAACTGGAGAATTGGGGCTGAATTATGCCACCATTTAAACACTACCATTGATTTGGGAATTATTATTGATAATAACAGGAAGAAAGTCAGCAAAGAGTTCCAAGCCAAAAAAGGGGGGTAGGGTGGGGGTTTTGATTTAAAGAGAGCTATAGTTCTAGCACGCGGGAGGCTCACAACCATCTATATAATGTGATTTGGTTCCCTCTTCTGCCCTGCAGGGTACATGCAGGCAGAGCATTGTATACATAATAATAAATAAGTAAATCTTAAAAAAAAAATCATTCCAAAGGATATTTTAAAGGAGTCTTTTAAGTATATATCATATCAAAATTCTTTATTACTATTTATGTTTATTAGTGTATAAATGTTAGGTTTTATAATGACATTTTCAAACAAAATATGTTTTTGTTGTTTCTCTTGCCCTCATCTCCTTTTCCTCAGAATTATTTTTAAAATGGAATTATTTATTGGCTTTTTTCCCTATGACATGTGTCTTATATAGTTCGTGCTGGCTACTAACTAGGTAGCCAAGAATGACGTTATCTCTCTTGCCTCTGTGCTCATGCTAGGGCTGCAGGAGTGCACCACCTGGCCCAGCTTTTTGTTTGCATTTTTCAAAATCTTTATTTGCTACCTATTTTTTTTGCAAAAAGCACTCTAATTTTAAAAGTTCACATTATACGGGAACACATAAAAAAGAGAAAATTTTTAGGTAGCTTCAGAGATGGCTTAGTAGTTAAGATGGCTGCTCTTACAGAGGACCTGGCCTTTGTTCCCAGCACCAACATATTAGCTTAAAACAGTTGGTAACTCCAGTTGCAGTGGATCCAGCGCCCTCTTCTGGCCTCTCCAGGCACACACGCAATGTACTTACATAAATGCTGCCAAAACATCATACATATTAGAATCTGACACCCTCATACAGAGATACATGCAGGCAAAATACCAGTGCATATCAAATAAATAAATACAAAATACATAAATAAATACGACCATGTCTAAATTCATTAATAATGTTATTAAAATTAAGTAAAAACAAAATTAATCTTTTTGTTGTTGTTTTGTTTTGTTTTGTTTTGTTTTGTTTTTCGAGACAGTTTCTCTGTTATCTTGGCTGTTCTGGACTTGGCTTTGTAGACCAGGCTGGCCTCGAACACACAGTGATTTGCGTGCCTCTGCCTCCCGAGTGCTGGGATTAAGGCATGCGCCACCACCGCCCAGCAAGGTTAGTCTTTTTTTAAAAAGAAAAGAAAACTGTCAAAATTTACCAGTTATACCACCTAGAGTTCACTAAAATGTTAACATGGTGAACATTCTATTTGTCATCCCTTATGATGTGTATAAACTAGAATATTATATAACCAGGACCATATGATGTATGTTGGGTTTATTGTACTATACATGAAAATCTATTTTTATGTACCATAATTAGTTACATTTCTTTCTTAGATTTATTTATTTGTATGGGTGTTCCGCCAACATGAACTAGAATTATGCCGTGTGTGTGTGTGTGTGTGTGTGTGTGTGTGTGTGTGTGTGTGTGTGTATGTATGTGTGTATTACCATGTGGGTGCTGGAGGTCCAACCCAGGTCCAATCCTCTGCAAGAACAAGTGGGTTTTTTGGGGCTTTTATGTTTTTTAAAATTTATTTATTTATCTTATGTACATGGGTATTTTGTCTGCATGTATATCTGTATACCAGAAGAGGGCATTGGATCTATGGCACTATAGTTATAGATAGCCGTGAACTACATGTGGATGCTAAGAATTGAACCCAGGACCTCTGGAAAGGCAGTCAGTGCTCTTAACCACAGAGCCACCTCTCCAGTACACTCATAATTAGTTCTTGATAGATAAAAGACATACAAAGGCAATTAAAAAAAAGATACTCGTATGTAAGATTAGGTGTTTATTTCATTGTTTGAAATGTAGAACTCTCTTAGGATGTCACTATTGATTTTATATTTTTAACCAAACCAGACATAGTTACAGTCACAATCACAATTCAGATCACACATCTGAGAAGGTGATTAAAATAGACTGAGCTAAACAAAAGGAATCGAGGCTTTAGGCTGGGATTTCACTCCTGGTAAAGCCACAGAGGGAAAGGCAAACACTGAGTGCTTTTCATGAGTTCTTTACGGTAGGGCAGAGGACTTCTAACATCTGAGTGTGACTAGTGTGCCTTGCCAGTGTCCCAGGATCTTCATAACGATGAACAGCCTTCCACAGCTGGAGCAGAGCTGGGCTGACAGCTCCAGGCATGGCTCTGGGACAGGAGCTGCAGGACTGTCAGCTGCCATTTTGGGGGTGACCTCATTCTGTTTTCGCTTGTAGGATGCATTGTGGATGTTCATATAGGTCCTTCACATGCTTTTTAGTATATCATATATATTTGTATATTTGTGCCATAATTTATGTAATTGGCCTCTTATGGTGACTATCAGATCATATTTAACTTTTGCAAGTACAATATTCCTGTAAATTTCCTTTTGTACTTACTTTAAATAATTGAAGGACAGAATTGGGTAGTTAAGTGTGTATATTTTACGTTTTAGTCTAGCTTGCCAGACTCCCACCAGGAAGAGGAGGATAATCTGTGACTTACTAACAACTCAAGAGAGGAATGCTTTTTTTTTCTACACTAGCTTCTCCAGTACTATGCTGGCTTCTTATATTAAAATCTCTGCCAGCCTAGTCAGAAAGAGGTAGCTCACTGCTGTGTTTTCAATGCCTTTCATTATTGAGTGTCCCCAGTAAAATGAGGAGCTCTATGAGGACTTGGTTCAAAGGTCACATAAGAAGATTGGGTTAGAGATTACCTGTGTGCAGTCAGGTGGCGTGGACCTGTCATTGAGGACTTCCTTACTGGCCTTAACAAAGAGGTGCTGTCTCAGGTTTGCGCTGTGCTTTTAGCTGTGCAAGCTTATGCCTATTGCTCTCACTTTAATTCCGTGCTCCTTCATAACCTTATCCCTAGTCTGTTTTTTCCTTCCCACGATTGTCAGTTTCCTCAGTGTTCGCAGTGCTAGAAAGTGAAAGTCTGGCCTCTTTGTCAGTTAATGCAGTTTCTGCCCTAGTGGAGGGAGCCGCGCAAGAGGTTTTATTTCCACCTTTGTCTTTCCCAGCAGGGCTTGCACTGGCCTTCTTTGAATTCTGTCCTCAGTTTTCCTCCTATTGCGTTTACCGCAGCAATTGCTCCCTGACCTTCAGTCCACTCAGAAAGCCCTTTTCCTCCCGCAGGAGGCACTTAGGAGTTCCTGGTAGTAAGATCCCCAGTTTTGCAACTGTGTTTTTCCTCTTAACCCTCTCACCTACTTTCACTTCCACTGCAAGTGAAAATGTTCTGTTGACTGAAGAGTATGGGTTTTGTAAGAGGATCCTTTGCTTCTCCAAAAAGGAACAAACAGCAAGTGGGAATTATTTTATGTCTGTGCGCTGTAAGTGGTGGAACCTGTAAACGCTTGCTGTGATTTTCCTGCTGTCCCTCAGTGCTGTCTGCTCCTGGCTGACTCATGAGGCACTGTGCAAGCAGGCAGACACACCTGGAAGGGCCAGTCCCTGACCACTGGCTCCAGAAGACCCTGGGTGCTGAGTGAAAATGGGCCTGTGCCTGTTGAGACAAGCGGGAGCACACTAAATGCTGTAGACCCACGCCCACTTTCCAGTGGGCTGCAGGCTAGGAACTGTAAGAAGGCGGCTAACACAGCCACCCGGCTGACTGGTAAAAGGTAGTAGTCAGTAGTGAGGATGCAGAGAAATTTGAACCCCTGTCACTGCTGGGAGGGTTGCAGAGCTGGTGTAACTATTTTGAAAGGTTTGGCAGTTCCTTGAAGAGGTAAGCAGCACCTTATGACTCAGCAGTTTCCTTCTAACTCCCTGTCTAAGAAATGAGAGCCTTTGTCCACATAATGCCCATGATTCATAGAAACCAAGCTGTGGAAACAACTAAAAGGGGCCTGAGGAGATGGCTCAGTGGGTGAAATACTGGCTGCGCAAACGTGAGCAGCCAAGCGCCCATGGAAAGGCGGAGTGCGCCGTGGGCTTCCAAGCCATGGTGCTCGCTGGAAGAAGACACATGGATTCTGGGAGCTGCTGGCTGGCCAGTCCAGCTGAACCACTGAGAGACCTTGTCTCAAGGAGGTAGAAGCTGGGTGTGGTGCCACACACCTTTAATCTCAGCACTTGAGAGGCAGAAGCAGGGGGATTTCTGTGGGTTTGAGGCCAGCCTGGTCTACATAGAGAATCCAGGACAGCCAGGGCTACATAGAGAGACCCTGTCTCAAAATAAACAAGCAAACAAAAAAGAAAAGAAAATGGAGAAACAGGTGATAAAGACATTGGTCTCTGTCATCTGTGTGTGCCTGCATGGGTGAACATCCCTTCCCCATGTGTACATACGAATACACCATAGACACAAACATGCACACCAAAACCATAAATAGATAAACAAATAAGCCACATTCAGTAGAATATTATATGACCATAGAAAGGAGAGGGGTCTTCTGAGGAATAGGGGAGGGTGTGGAAGAGGGAGGAAGGATGGGCTGGGAGGTGAGGAGGGGTGGGGCTGTGACCAGGATGTAAAGTGGAAAAAAAAAAAAAAAAAAAAAGAGAGCGGTACTAGTTGGTGCACAATCCGGCATGAACCTTGAGAGCCTGCTAAGTGAAACAGGCTGCTCACTGAGCTCACACTGTACGGCTCTGTGTATAGGAAATATTCAGAATGAGCCAGTTTGTAGAAACAAAATAAGTTTGTGGTTTTCAGAAGCTAGTATCAGAAAATGGCAACCGATTGCAAGCGGGTATAAGCTTACGTGAGCAAGTAAGAGTGTTCTGAATTAGTGACATTAGGGCTGCACTGTATCTTAGTCACTCTCCCCATCATTGTGACCACACACGTGACACGGCAGTTTAAGGAGAGAGGGTTGATTGTGCAGACTGAGCATGGTGGAAAGGCATGGTTGCTGGAGCACGAGTCATCACATCCACCAAGAGCTGCTCGCAGAGAGAGAAGTGCTGGTGTTCAGCCTGCTTCTCTTTCCATTTGGTCTGAGATCCCAGCACATGGGATGGCTGCCACCCACATGCAGGGTGGGGTTCCTCAGTTAAGCCTCTGGAAATGCACTCACAGACAGCAAGGTGTGTCTCCTGTATGGCTGTAAATCCTGTAAAGTTAATAATGAAGATTCTGGGCCGGGTGTGGTGTTGCACGCCTTTAATCCCAGCACTCGGGAGGCAGAGGCAGGCTAGAAAAGTAGATGGTCTCCACCTCCTGTAGATTAGGTTCTCACTGTGCAGCCTAGGCTGGCCCAGAACTCACTGTGCAGCCTAGGCTGGCCCAGAACTCACTGTTTAGCTCAGGCTGGCCTAGAACTCACTGTGCAGCCTAGGCTGGCCCAGAACTCACTGTTTAGCTCAGGCTGGCCTAGAACCAGCAGCCCCCCTGCTTCAGTAGGATTATAGGCATATACCATTACATCTGTTTTTCCATCCCCACCCCACTGGATTCAGAGTGTCTCTGGGTAACCCTGGCTGTTTCTGGAACTTGCTTTGTAGACCAGGCTAGCCTGGAACTCACAGACACCTGCCTCCTCTGCCTCCCGAGTATCAGGATCAAAGGTGTGCACCATCATGACCAGGTATTACACCTATTTTAAAACTGTGTAGAGAAGAAGATGGAATTCATACCAGCTGTGAGTTTTCTTTATAGGATATTTGTATTTTCTTCTTTTTGCTTACCAATATTTGCTAATTTTTCTACAATGAATGTGTTTCTTTAAAGAAAAAAATTTCAAAAAAGTAATTGTGCTGTTTTTGGTTTTATTTATTTTTATTTTTACATTCATTGGTGTTTAGTCTGTATGTATGTCTGTGTGAGGGTGTCAGCTCTTAGAGTTACAGACAGTAGTGAACTGCCATGTGGGTACTGGGAATTGAACCCAGATCCTCTGGAAAAGCAGTCAGTGATCTTAATCTGAGCCATCTCTCCAGCCCCCTCCCTTTTTTTTTTTTTGAGACATGGTTTCTCTGTGTAGCCCTGGCTGTCCTAGACTCACTTTGAAGACCAGGCTGGCCTCAGACTCACAGAGCTCTGCCTGCCTCTGCCTCCTGAATGCTGGGATTACAGGTGTGCACCATCGCTGCCCAGCTTTGATTCCTTTTTTTTTAATTAGAAATTTTATTTACCATTAGCATCTGTGTGCATGATGTGTGTATGTGGCAGATAATGTGTGCTATGACCTGTGGAGGTCAGAGGAAACTTTATGGAACTTGTTCTGTCTTCCTGAGGAGTAAACTCAGGTCATAGGCAAGCGCTGAGCCATCTCTCCAGCCCCTGCTTTTCTTTTTTTCTTTCTTTTTTTTTTTTTTTTTTGGTTTTTCGAGACAGGGTTTCTCTATGTAGCCTTGGCTGTCCAAGACTCACTTTGAGGTCCAGGCTGGCCTGGAACTCGCAGCGATCCGCCTGCCTCTGCCTCCCGAGTGCTGGGATTAAAGGTGTGCGCCACCACGCCCAGCTTCCCCTGCTTTTCTTTAGGGTGAGGTGCCCGCGCTGTGGTCGTCTTTGACTGTCCACCGCGCCAGCAGCTCCTGTATCCCTGTGCTCCCTTTATTGGATGGGTTTGTCACCGCAATGCAGAATGCTGGTAGCCTATGTTGGTCTGACTCCCTCGCTACTGTAATTTTGGTGCTTGGACCAGAGTCTGGGACCATAAATGTTTCAAGATGAAGAGAGCAGAGCGAGAGGAAGGGAAAGAGAAGGGAAACTCATGTGCTCGAGATCGCTGTGACGCTGTCTGTGTTAGGCCATCGCATCCCAAGATCCACAGTGAAGAGGCAAAGGGAGGATTGCTTACATAGTTCTTTATACGAAGACAGAAATTAAACTTTAAAAGAAAGCTTTGGCTTCGGAATCACTTTAAGTCTTGATTGTGGAGAACCAAAATTAGAAGGTAAGGAACTGACTTTGGGCTGGCGGTGCCCACACTTAGGCACTGGGGAAGATGGAGGCTGTCACCAGAAGGCAGCGCTGCCATGTGGTAACCTTTCTTCCGTCAATAAAGCTGCGTTTCAGAGTTGACAGATGGGGAATTGTTGCCTTTCTCTTTGACTTCTTCCTATGGGTGTTCGGGATTATGCCATTCCAGCTGCTCACATCATATACCTGTTAAAATATTTATGTGAAGCCAGAGGTGGGGACGGAAAGTAATTCCCAGTGTCATTTCTGTTTCCAGGAAGGGGAGCAGTTTGTGAAGAAAATCGGTGGTATTTTTGCCTTCAAAGTGAAGGATGGCCCCGGGGGCAAAGAAGCCACCTGGGTGGTGGACGTGAAGAACGGCAAAGGATCGGTGCTTCCCAACTCAGGTCAGTGCCGAAGTGACTTCACTTAGAGCTGGGAAGTTAGAGCCTGCTCAGGTGTTCCCTCAAGGGCCTGCAGTAGAGGTCACAAGTCCTGGGAAAGGACTGTTCAGTCCTTGGGAACACACCCTCCAAAGTCAGGGAGACTCCACACAAGAGATACTAGTCTTAGGCTGGACTTAAACACATCTGGCTTGGATTTCTGGCCCTGTCACTCCAGGTCTGACCTTGGTCTAGTTATTAAACCTCTCTGAGTGAATTGTGGTGAAACAGAGTGACCAAAGCAACTTGAAGAGCAAACCGTTTATTTCACTCACAGTGTCATATCACAGTTTCATATAACAGTTCATCATCAAAAGCAGTGAGGACAGAAACTCAAGAGGGCAGGAACTCTGTGGCAGGAGCTGATGCAGAGGCCATGGAAGGGTGCTGTGTACTGCCTTGCTGCTCAGTTTGCTTTCTTTCTTTCTTTCTTTCTTTCTTTCTTTTTTGCTTTCTTTCTTTTTTTTTTCCTTTTTTCTTTTTTTTGGTTTTTTGAGACAAGGTTTCTCTGTGTAGCCTTGGCTGTTCTGAACTCACTTTGTAGACCAGGCTGGCCTCGAACTCACAGCGATCCTCCTGCCTCTACCTCTTGAGTGCTGAGATTAAAGGTGTGCGCCACCACACCTGGCCCTCCGTTTGCTTTCTTATAGAACCCAGGACCATCAGCCCAGAGATGTAGCACCCACAATGGGCTGGGCTCTACCACTCTACCACATAAATCACTAATTGAGAGAATGTTAGGGCTGGAGAGATGGCTCAGCAGTTAAGAGCACTGACTGCTCTTCCAGAGGTCATGAGTTCAATTCCCAGCAACCACATGGTGGCTCACAACCATCTATAATGTGATCTGATGCCCTCCTCTGGCTGCAGGTGCACATGCAGGCAGAGCACTGTATACATAATAACAAATAAATGAATCTTGAGAAGAAAAGAAAATGTTCTACAAGTCTGTTTATACCCTGGTCTCTTGGAACCATTTTCTTTTCTTTTTTGCCTTTTGAGACAGGGTTTCTCTGTGTAGTCTTGACTGTCTTGGACTCAAACTGTAGACCAGGCTAGCCTTGGCACTCATAGCGATATACTTGCCTCTGTCTCCCAAGTGCTGGGACTAAAAGTGTGCACCACCACTGCCCGGCGGAGCCATTTTCTTATGCTCAAATGACCGTAGCATGTGTCATTGACATAAAAGTAGCCAGCACACCAAGCTTCAGTTTTCTTACCAGTAAACAGCCATAAATATTGCCTGTTTCATAGAGTATGTGTTCACTTGAGAGAGTTCTCGTTTGATTAGCCTGAGCTCACATTGCCCAGGGCATGGTGGGTGCCCGGCAGACCTGGCTGTGTTCACCAGCTCCACTTTCTCTTATCCAATTCTTGAACCCATTCCATATAGCTTTTATCCTGTGCTCTCCAAATGTGTTCTTGCCCAGGCCCCTAGTGATTGCCACTTTGCTAGCTGCAGTGGTTAATTCTAGCCTTCATATCACGTGTCTGTTTTTTGTTTTTATTTTTAAAATTTATTTCCTGGCTGCACACTTGGGCTTGTCTTGATAATTTCTCCATCTCCTAAGTTCTAGGCATTGGGGTGTTGCAAGGCTTAGTTCTGCTTCCTTCATGTAGCCTCGTATTTTAAAAACAGTTTGCTCATGACTCCCAGGTTGAGGTGTTCTCCATGGACCCACGGCTGAGTTCAGAGGTGGCTGCATAGCTGATGAGTGTAGAGGACACCTATCTTAGGGCGTTTTTCCTGCTATAACAAAATATCACAGACCGGGCAAATTAGAAATACGGGAAGCTTAATTGGCTCCCACACAGAGCAGCTGCCTCTGGTGCGAGGCTTTCTTACTGTTCTGAGGCAATGGACGGGCAAGGGAAGTGAATGGGAGCTGAACCCCGTCATACCTGCTCCTGAGGTAATGGAATCTATTGCTGAGGGCAGAGCCGCCGTGGCCCTTAGCCCCTTTAAAAGGCTTTGCCACTTAATACTGCTACACTAGAAGCTGGATTTGAACTATTTTTTGAGGGCACATTAAACCATGGCAACACCTAACATACCTTAAAGGTGTGTGTAAAACAGAACTCTGGGCCCCTCTCTCCCTTAAGGCATATACTCTTGTAGTCTGCCCTCTTCTCAAGAAGTTGTGTTTTCTTAGTTCCTCAGCCCAAAAGCTCTGACGTCATCCTTGGCCCCTCTTCTTCTCATACTCCATACTCTAATGCACCACTGAATCCTGTTTTCCACTAGCTCCCATTGGATCCGAGCTTTGTCCCTCTGCTCCCATCCTTGTCCCTCACAGTTCTTCAGACAGCAGCCTGATGAACAAAAACCAGATTTGTATCCGCCTCTGCTCAAAGCTAGCCTTCAACTCCAAGTAGACTCATTCTGTAATGACACCAAATGACCTGGCCAGCTTTGTATCGCTGTGCTGTCTCTCCCTTGCTTTAGTAACTGGCCTCCTTGCTATAGTGTGAGCACAGCGTGTTCGCATGTGATAAGCTTCCATCTGTTCTGTCTGCCTGGGGTCATCTACCACATGTCTTTGTCACCTGGTCTTTGCCCACAGGCCTCCTTTTTGGCAAGCCCTTCCCTAACCACACGTGCTTCTGCCTTACATTTCTCTATAGTACTTACCGCTCTCATGATTTGCTGCTACGCCCCCAGCCCCGAGATGCGCTCTGTGCAGGCAGAGGTTTTTTGACTGTTAGGTTACTGCTGCATTCCTGGTGCTTCAAGGAGCACCTGACACGTGGTGGGCCCTCAGGGCACAGAGGAAAGAATGACCAGCAGTTAGGCAGTAGCCATATTGCTCTGGTAGGTTTCTCTTGCTAGAGAAGGCCTGATAAATTTAAAAAGATGAAGGGCTGGGATCAACTTACTAAAGATTTTTAAATGCCATGATAGGGGGTTGGAGAGATGGCTCAGAGGTTAAGAGAATTGGCTGTTCTTGCAGAGGACTCAGGTTCAATCCCCAGTACCTACATGCTTCTCCTAACTGTTCATAGCTTCAGTTTTAAGGTATCACACACTCTCATCTGACCTATGCAGGCACCAAGCACACATGTGCACAGACATATATGCAGCCCAAGTATTCATACACATAAATGATTATTTTTAAACTAAAAATAAACACCATGATAGGAACCTTGAAAGCTGTTTGATATAATCATTAAAGCTTTTTGTTTGTTTGTTTTGCTTTTTGTTTGGTTCGGTTGTTTTTGTTTTTGTTTTTTTGAGACAGGGTTTCTCTGTGTAGCCCTAGATGCCCTGGAACTGTAGACCAGGCTGGCCTCAAACTCAGAGACCCATCTGCCTCTGCCTCCTGAGTGCTGGGATTAAAGTTGTGGACCACCACACTGGCCACATTAAAGCATTTTAGGAAAAGTGACCAAGCTTGTTTTAGAGGAGGAAACTGGTACCCGCAGCTGCACTGGTCAGTTTCCAGCGCTGTGAGGATGGTAGAGCAGAGAGCTAAGATTCCTCTTGGCTCACAGTCATCAGAGCAGCTGGCTCCATTGGGTCTGGGCATCCACGATGAGGGAAAGCATCATGGCAGAGGGTGCTCACCTGTGCCAGTCAGGACGGCACTGCTGCATCTGGAACCCTTCCGAGGCACGCCCACAGTGAGGCTCACCTCCTAGTGGCCCATTCAGCCTTGAACTTACCTGTGAAAAAATTGTGAAGTTAGAGCCCTCGCAGCCCAGTCACCTGTCAGTAGTGCTACCAGCTGGAGGGCGGCTTTGTCACACCTAAGCTGTGATAAGCCTGAGAAACTGGAAGGGAGTGAGCTAGGGCAGAGAGGACATTTAGGAGGCTGGTGTCGCCAATCTGAGTGACAGCTTGGTGTGGCAGAGAGCAAAATGGGTGCTTGAGGGTGGGTGGTAGGAGCATTCAGCTGAGGGGACGGGAGGCTGTGCAGAGGGAAGAGATGTGTTGCAGATGGTGCTGACTAAGGAGGCCCTGGAGGAGAGCGTGCCCGCAGGAGCGCAGGTGGAGGAGTGTTCTTATGAGGGGTGCTCTTGCTCTTTCTGTAATTGTACTCAGGGATCCTCCTCTTCAGAGAGAGAGGAGGTTGGCAAGGCTTCTGGGTCAGTGTGCCGCGTTTGGAGCAAGGGAGAGTGCTTAGCAGCAGTGCTTTATGCACTGTTGAATAGCAGCAACAAACGAGGAGCCTGCCTGGCATGGAGGGTGGCTTTGCCGCAAGGGTTCCTAAATTATAGTATTTTTTTTCCCCCAAAAAAATGAGTGGGCAGACACTGTTTGCGTTCTATGAGCTGCCATGCTGAGGAGGCATAAGAAAAATAGCCAAAGGTGTCATCTAAATGCAGCTTTTAAAAATAGAAGGTATTCTAGGGAATATAGTAGTGATTTTTTTTTTTTTTTTGAGACAGGGTTTCTCTGGGTAGCCTTGACTGTCCTGGACTCTCTTTGTAGACCAGGCTGGCCTCAAACTCACAGCAATCCGCCTGCCTCTGCCTCCCAAGTGCTGGGATTAAAGGCGTGCACCACCACACCCGGCTGCTTTTTTTTTTTTTAGACAAGGTCTCACTATGTGGCCTTGGCAGCCTGGAACTCACTATGTAGTACAGGCTGTCTTTGGTAGACATCTACCTGCTTCTGCCTCCCAGGTACTGAGATTAAAGGAGTGGGCCACCATGTCCAGCAGTAGTCACAATTAAAAAATAAAGAAAGGTTAGTAGTTACTTAGAATTATATTTCCTGATATATGTTAAGGCAGTTTTAAAAATTGTCTTGTGGTGTTGTTTAGTTGGTTGTTTGGACATGAACATGGTTTGCTTATAGAAGGCTGTTGACAGAACAGCCAAGATAACATAGAGAAACCTTGTCTCGAAAAACAAACCGAGGAGGAGGAGGAGGAGGAGGAGGAGGAGGAGGAGGAGGAGGCAGCTGTTGAATGGTGTGGGAAAAGCCTTGCTCCCTGCACCAATACCTCTGTGTGCTTTCCTCCCTGTTTCAGGCGCCCAGCCCCAGGCCTGAAGAGGGCTAACCTGGGCCAGGGTAATGTCTGCTAAACCTGACACCTGTTGGCAGCCAGGAGTCAAGTTGAGATGTGGGCTTAGCCTGTGAAAGCCACCACTGGAAACTGCCAGCTCCTCTTACACCCTCAACAAATGCCCATTTGTTAGCTATTAGCTATGTTAAAGCCACAGTAACATGGCCTAGTTTGAACTGGCGTTATGAGAAGCACTAGTTCTTTTGGTGTGTACACAGCGTCAGGAGTTGTGCTTCTGTTAAAAAGTAAATTGAGATGTGCATTTTCTTCATCTGCTTCTAAGAGTATGGTAGTGAGTTCCTCCTCTCTCTTGACTTCTTTGAAACAATTCACACAGTATCTGTCCCTGAAGCCAGAGTCTAATGTGATGTGCTGTTTCTTCATTCCTTCCTTCTGCTCTCTCTAGACCTTTATGGGCAACAGGGTAGAGAAGGCCCCGGGTCCCTTGTCCCCAGTACATTAGGACGAGACTTGGGAGGCTCTCAAACCTGGGTTGATACCTTGGCCCAGTCTCCTGGCAAGGTGCATTCCCTCCCTGCATCTAGTTGCCTCCTCTGGAAACTGGGCGAGGTAGTTCCTGTCAGCAGCACTGCTGTGGGAATCGATGTGATGCGGTGTCATCAAGCAGAATTCATGAGTTACTGGTTTTCCTCCAATCAATATATTAAGTACTAGGTTTTCTTAAACACACAGGCTTAGATGCGTCCACTGGGTGACTGAGGCAAGTTACTTGATCTCTCACCTCACAGGGTTTTCATAAAGTTCAGACAAGAGCAGAGGTGTGACTGCTCAGCAAGGAATACGGTCACTACCCAG
>OU015754.1:45539294-45556393 GCA_907169655.1 Acomys percivali | reverse complement strand
GGGGCATGGTATCAGCTTATTTTCCTTCAGCGCCCATTAATACCCAGAGGAACTGCAGACTAATGTAGCAGCCTTTCTGTTAGTGTGCTAATGGCCTTTCCTTATGCTCAGTACAGCATTTGCCTGGGGATCATTAAGTACAGTGGAAATTCTAATTTCAGTGTTTGGCTGTAGTTGAAACGAAGCAGTGATGTTGCCAGCAGAAAAGCACAAAGAGCACCTAGGGGCCAGATTAGCACAGTCCCGAGGCTTGGCTTCTCAGTGGCGACACACGTGCTTTCTGCATTATTCTGTCCTGTGGCTTTAAAGGAGAAGGCGGTGCGCTGCTGTTGCACAGCTGGTTTGTATGGTTAAGTAACATATGTTAAGTATATTGTGTTCTGAGACACCTGACCTTTAAGCCATCAGACAGAGGCTCTGTGCCATATAAAAAGGAAATATTTAGTTTGTCCCTACAGGGGGAATGGGGGTATTAGTGATCCTTCCCAAGGGTGTGGGAAAGCCCAGCATTGCTGCTTGCTTCTGAGACTACCAGGAACTTCCCAGCGAGCTCTTCCATATTTAAAAGACAGAGAGTTAAAACACCAAAGACATAGCAGGAATCATGCTATGTTCTGAGTCTCCCTAGGATTTTGTTACACAGTAAATTTAGTAAAGATCATGTGATCTAATCCCTAGTGTGTGGCTCTGCCCTCAGAGTGGCTGAGGCCTCTCACTGAGCCAGAGTAACAGGACCACCTCTGTGTGAGCCAGCCCTCCAGGAGAGCCGAGCAGGGCAAAGCCATTGGTGGCTTTTCAACTATCCACTGACTCTCCCGACTTTCTAAATGGGCTTTGAGTGTGCTTTTTCTCCCTGTTGAAAATTGTATTTTCTATTTTAAGCCTATATGTAATGTTTCAAAGGAAATTCATCTAGCGTTGATCTGTTAAGCCTAATATTTGAACAAGGTATATTACATTGAGGTAGAGAGCCCCAGCTTTTAAGAGAAGATATTTGGGAATTCTCCTAGTCACATAAAGAATGGCTGTTTGGACTTCTTCCTTTCAAGACCTGCTTCTAAATCTGTTCCAGAAAGCTAAGGTCTGTATTTTGCAGAAAGTTAAGGACCTGGATAGATGATCTCAATTCTGAAGAGTCTAGAAACACTAGCAAATGCTGAGCAAAACCCACCAACTAACGAACTTTCTTGTTTTATTACTCACAGGCATTCTTTCAAGGTAAATTGAAAATTGCTGGTAACATGGGTCTGGCAATGAAACTGCAAAACCTTCAGCTTCAGCCGGGCAAAGCTAAGCTGTGAAGAGCCCCTTCGGCAACTCAGGACATCAAGATGAGATTTATAGATGTATAGAGATATCCACGTCTCATTCAGAACTTAGCTAAGTGGGTGTGGCCAATCATGTTTTTCCTGAGCTGGGGGTGCATAGGGCCTCGCAGCCTCCGCTGCTGCTTCGAGACCCTGCATACCACTGCACATAACAAAGCTACTGTGGCAATGATGGTTTGGGGTAAATTTGAGTTTCAGAATAAAATTCAGAACAGTAAAATCTAAAGACTGTGTAAACAAAGCCCTTGTTTTGCTTCAAAGTATATTTAAGGATCATTGAGCTGAATACTTGGTGTGGGAGTTCCCCTTAGGGAACTGGAGAAGAAACAGGCTTCTACAGTCGACCAGGAGTTAGTGTCTCGCACTTAATTACCTGCTGCATCAAGTTCTCACTAATAGTTCTTAAAATAAAACTCTATACTAAGATTAAAAAAAAAAAAAAACTCTAAAAATGTTCATTTTATGCCATCAGAAACAGTTCTTTTCTTCCCAAATAAAATACAAGAATTATGGTCAGAGCTTAGGAGGGAATTTACAGCTGAACAGAGCTGTTTTAAAAAAATATTTTTAAAATGGGCATCCTTAAAAGTCAGCGTATTAGAGCCATTGGATGCCATTACTAAAAGTAACTGAATAAAATTTCTTCCAGAGGCACAGGCTTCAATTATAGTTTCATATTAATATGTTTATTAACTCAGAGTCTCACAAAGTTTGATTGTCTGCATTTATCTTCTAGTTTTTCTAATTCTGATGCTGTTTGTTATAACTTAGGTTTGGGATAAAAAAAATAATGCTTTTGGAAGATTTAAAATGAAAATTAAAATAGCTCTTCCTGACCTTCTTCGTCTTTATTGTGTATGTTCTTTTTGCCCGGTGTTCGCTGGGCTGTGGAGCAGGGAGAACACTGGGGCCTTCTAACCAGGTGTCACCTGGACACGAGCTGCTGGTTGCTTTTACACAGTTATAAGCTATTGACTGGGGAGGCAGTGTGTGGGGCGGG
The DNA here is from genome assembly GCA_907169655.1 of Acomys percivali. Lineage (NCBI taxonomy): Eukaryota > Metazoa > Chordata > Mammalia > Rodentia > Muridae > Acomys > Acomys percivali. The sequence continues at coordinate 45,554,065 of OU015754.1, read as the reverse complement.
AAGAACACTTGACCAAAAGACTCTCTGGCTTATGCATCAAAGTAACTGCTTGCCGGGGCCCTGTTTGCTGAGTTGTTAGAAGAGAGATTGATTGATTGTTTTTGGAGATGGAGTTTGAGACAAAGTCTTATACAATCCTAACTGGCCTGAACTCTCTCCACATAGCCCAGGCTGGTCTTGAACTTGTGGTAACCCTCCTGTGTTCTGACTCCTATTGGCTTCACAGGTGTGCGACACTATGCCCAGAGGTAGGCCCAGCTTTTGTTGTTCCTTTATCCAAAGGGGGTCAGAGGTAAAGAGTCAGATTGTTTGATTCATTGTAGGTATTCGAGTCCTTGTTAGTACAGCCAGGGCCTGTTCAGGTCCCTGAAACCATCTCGCTTTCTGCGTTCTGTGATTAGCAGGGCATTTGGTGACAGTGCCTGAGGGTAAATTAGACCAAGATAGGTTGACCCCAGGTCCCATGGGATGGATTCAAGGTGTAGACCCACATCCTAATCAGAGTGGGTGACAGCCCAAGAGGAAAGTGAAATGCCAGTCATAGATTTTTCTCTGCTGATGAAATAAGCCAGTTCAAGCAAAATTAAAGTATGAAGGCAGGTTTGTTGGGGGCAGCTCTTGGTGGGTTCACTGATCTCACAGGAAGAGGTCAGGGAAGTCACACGCAGATGCAAAGACCGAAAAGCGGGGGAGGGGGCCAGAGGGGGGGGTGGGAACCCGGGGGGGGGGGAGAGTCTCTTGGGGAGAGGAAGCCCCACCCCTGGGCTGGAAAAGTCAGGGTAGAGGGTGGGGTATTCCAGCCATGCCCTGCAAAGAGTAGGGACTGAGGGATGCTGGGAGAACCTGGAGGCTAGGTCCACTCTGGTATGTTAAATAGGCAGATTTCTCTGTGGTTTGCATTTGCTGCACCCTTCTGCCCTCTTTGGTCCTAGATAACCAAAGAGTCTAGAAATAGGCTTTAGGATGATCCTCTAAAAATAGAGGGTTATTGTTGTTGAAATACATTCACACATGAGTGTGATATATGTGTGCTCCAGAGAAATGCTTAGTGGAAAGATGCAGAGTCAGTGTGTTTTCCTTGAGCTTCAGCGGTTTGGAAGGAAGAGGTCGACGGGCCAGGGATAAAGCGTGTGAGGGCTGCGGTGTGAGCAGGCCGAGCTCCCGGTGTCTGCTGGCCTATGAGGGCGAGTCCTTCTGGCCGTTTCCATCGCCTGCTGCTGTGGTAGAATGGCTGGCTGGAGGGTTCGTGGTGTTCTGCCCAACTGCAGTCAGCTTTTCATCATTTTAGTCCACTTACCCAGTGTTTGATGAACAGCCACGACATAGAAGGCACTACCTATAGACGGTACAGTGCGGGCCCTGGAGATGCCAGTGAGCGCTTGCCCCGTGTTGTTTTCAGTCCAGCCAGGGAGACATTCAAAGAGCTGAGTAATTCTTACAGACTGAAGTACTGTGCAGCAGACAACCAGGATGCCATAATAGAGGGCTCGCGGGACAGGCCCTCCTTGTCATGCAGGGAGACACATCTATGATGTAAATTTTAAACTGAGAACTGAAGGTTAAGAAGGCAACAACTAAGTAAAGAGTGCCGAGTTAAAAGGGCGGTGGTGGCGCACGCCTTTAATCCCAGCACTCGGGAGGCAGAGGCAGGTGGATCTCTGAGTTCGAGGTCAGCCTGGTTTACAAAGCAAGTCCAGGACAGCCAGGGTTGTTACACAGAGAAACCTTGTCTTGAAAAACTTAAAAAAAGTACTTGTTGCTTTTGCAAAGGACCTGGGTTCAGTTCCCAGCACCCACACAGTGGCTCCGAACAATCTGGAATTTCAGTTTCAGGGGATCTAATACCCACTTCTGACCTCTATAGGCACCAGGCACACATGTGATACACATACATACATGTAGGCAAAACAATTACATATATCAACCGTATTTATTTTTTAAGTTGGAGCTGCCAATAAGAGCACTTGCTGCTCTGCTGGAGGACCCGAGTTTGGATCCCTGCACTCATGTTGGGGTGTGGTCTCTAGTTCCTGAGGATCCAGCCCTGCTCTCTGGCCTCCTTGGATACCTATACATGTGTGACACACACATATATATAAAACTAATAAATCTTGATGCGATGTTCCTGCCTTGTGTATGAGGGTTAGCAGTTTTAGCTGTAAAATGTCAAGTGCTCAGGATCATTTCTAAGGTGAAGATTCTTACATGAAGAAATCACTGGTGTTAAAATAGTCTGAGAATTTTGACTTCAGATAATCAATTGTATGTAGGACTGAGGTTAGCTTGTTTTTATTGACCATATGTAGTCTTACATTTTCCTCAAGAACCATTAATTTAAAAATAAAAACTATATTTTTACTTAAGTGCATGTGTGTTTATATGCAGGTGTCCCTAGAGGGTGTCGGACGCCCTGGAGCCAGAGTTACAGACAGTTGTGAGCTGCCTTATGTGGGGCCTGAGAACCGAACACAAGTCTTCTGTAGGAGTAAAAGGTGCTCTTGGCCACTGAGATCATCCCTCCAACCCCCTTTCTCCTCTTTTTGAGGTAGATTCTCTCTATGGAGCCCTGGCTGGCCTGGAATTCTCTATGTAGACAGGCTGGCCTTAAACTCACAGACATCCATCTGCTGCTGCCTCCTGAGTACATGCCCAGCTGAGAACCATTAAAATTCAATTGCCTCTGTAATTAAACAGTAACTAAATGAATAGATATATAGAGTCATTTAATGACATTCGGGGGCTTAGATTTCATCAAACATTGTAGTTCCAGTTGGCCCATGCAGTGGCTGCTCTCTGAACACAACAAAGTCCATAGATGTTATAACCAGAGAAGAAATTGGCCAGGCTGTGCCTCCATGTAAACTACTCCATGGGTTGGACCCACACTGGCAAGAACTGGGGATTTGTACAAACAGCTGAAGAGGGCCCTGAAAGATTTACAGGCTATCAGGAACCACAGCCAAGTCTGGCTGAATTTTAGAGTTTTTCTCAATAGAGAGTTACAAAATCTTCTGGAAGGGCCCAGTCTTAGATGTGTCTGGGGACTGCTGCAACAAACAGCTCTTTAGTTCTTGGTAAGAACAGAGACTATTGGGCTAGATTCCTGGCCCTTGAGGAGTGTGGAGTCTGATTCCATCTGGCTGGATGTTTTATCTGGTATGGGATTTTAGCCAGAACTATTTTAAAAATCCAAAATGTACTGCCCCAAGTGGTGGTCATATAGTCAGTTCCGTTAAGTCTTTCCTGGCAATATTCACGTTACTGTTTTCAGCAGTATATATACATGGCAAGTGCTTGACCTGTAGTTGTTGTATTTTGGCCATAAGCATTTAGTGCAGTTAGGGACAATTGATTATACTGTGCTGTTTATTTAAGCTGCAGGCAAAGGGCTGAGGATGCTGCCTGGTGGGAGAATGCTTTCCTAGCATGTGCAAGGCCCTGGCTCTGATCACACCACTGCAATAAAATAAATAAAAGAAAAGAAAATTGGGCTGGAGAGGCGGCTCAATGGTTAAGATTGTGGGCTGCTCTTACAGAGGAATGGAGTTCAGTTCCCAGCACCAACGTGAGACAGATCACAATTGGCTGAAATGCCAGCTCCTGGGAGATCCAGTGTGTCTTCTGCTTCCTTGGGCACCTGCACTCATGTGCACATACCCCCCCACACACACACATACACATATATACAAGCAATTAAAATTTAATCTTAAAAAAATAAAGTTGCAGCAGGGCTGGAGAGATGGCTCAGAGGTTAAGAGCACTGATTGCTCCTCCAGAGGTCCTGAGTTCAATTCCCACAACCACATGGTGGCTCACAACCATCTATAATGTGATATGATGCCCTCTTCTGGCATGCAGGGGTACATGCAGGCAGAGCACTGTATACATAATAGTAGATAAATCTTAAAGAAAATAATAAAGTTGCATAAGTTACAAGCAGTAAGTACTGCTTTTCTAATCAGCTACCCACACTGTTAACCTTTTTTCTCCTGCAAGTTATTTTATAATTCACTTTTTAGAATATGGCACCTTCTGTAATGTCAAAGACATGATGGCTGTTCAAGACTAGGTACTTCACTGGGACAGAACTAAATGGACATAAAGACACTAAGTGAGTGGTTGACTTAGGCAGCTCAAAGAAGCCTTAGGTTGGGCAAGAAAATGCCCAAGAGCAGGGTGTGATACAAGCTCACACTCGTGAGCAAAGGAAAAACCAAGGAGGGTGGAAATTTGCTTACTTATTACAAGTAAAGGGAAGAAATACAGGATGAGAAATCTGGTTGAAGATAAGTTGAGGGCCAGAGGGTTGGCTCAGTGCTTAAGAACACTTGTTGATCTTTCCTAGGACCCCGGTTCAATCCCCAGCACCCACATGGTGGTTCAGAACCATCTGTAATCCATTGCAGGAGGTCTGACCCTGGGTATCAGGTATATTATGGGCAGGCAAAAAACAAAACAAAAAAACAACCTCATAAGTTAATAAATACATCTTCAAAAAAGAAAAACCAGTTGAACTTGGCAATAAAAACTGGTAGTGAGTGTACTAGAGGCACCCACCATAAGACGCGTCTTATCCTGAGGACATCCAGTGTGAGGCAGACCTTCATATTGGCTGCAGCATCATCTGAACCAAGAACAGCATGCCATTTCACTAATGGCCATTTTTGAGGGCTTCTTTTTAAAATATTTCTTCTGGGAGCCAGAAGGAAGACTTGTTCTTGTTTTCTTTTAGGCTTGGCCTTCGGGTTTGCAGTGTGAAGGTGATAGGAGGTGCACTGCCCGGTCGCTCCTCTTCTGCGGTGGGCTCTCAGGCCACTGGGTGCCTACTGCAAAGAGTCTCACTGGGCTGGAGCCTCAAGGCGCAAGTTCCAATTCTACCTCCAGCTGTGGTTTTCCCATCATTCTCTGCCTCACTGATGAGTTTTGTCTTTGTGTGGGCACGTCTTTGGAGGCTAGAGATCCTCACTTAGGTGTCGTTCTCAGTTGCCGTCCACTTTAGGTTTTGATACAAGGGGCCTCAAGCTGACTGATTTGGCTAGACTGGCTGGCCAATGAACTCTGGGCTTGGCCTGTCTGTGCCCCCAAAATGGGGTGGGGCGGTGTTGTGCTGCCATGCTTGGCTTTTGCATGGGTGTGAGGATCCAAACTTCAGGTCCTCAGCCTTGCACAGCAAACACTTCACCAACTGGTCTGTGTGTCTAGCTGTCTTACCTTATTTATTTATTTATTTATTTATTTATTTATTTATTTGAGAGTCTAGAATTCACCAATTAAGCTAGACTAGCTACCAGCAAGCCCCAGGGATCCATCCCATCACTGTACCCCACTCTCAATTTCTAAACTGTGGATACATGCTAATTTATATTATTCTTATTCTTCTTATTGTTGCTGCAATGATGATGATGATGATGATGATGATGATGATGATATGAGTGATGCAAATTGAACTTTCTTTATGCAAGCACTTTATCAGCTCAGCCATCTCCCCAGGCCCAAGTCTTAGCCTTTGCCAAGAGCCTGCAGGCAGGTGTGATAGTTGTAGGCCTATAAGCTTATTTACTTGAGAAGCAGTAGGCAAGCAGATCACAAGTTCAAGACATGGACGGCTTGATGAGACCCTGCATCAAATAAAAAAATAAAAAAATAAAAAATAAAAAGCGAGGATAGGGCTGAGCAGTAGATCATTTGCCCCGCACGTGCAATGACCTAGGCTCAACCCCCACTACTAATGACAAAAAGAAAACAACAGCAACAGCAACAAAACCTTTCAGAGAGACCTCCGCAGACCCAAACAGCACTCTGATTTGACCAAGCTTCTTCTGCCGCTCAGAATTCAGGAGTCGCTGCTGGGTAAGGAAAGGTCCTGAGCTGGAGGTAGGAGGCACTCTTTTCTTCTCTGATGGCTCTCTGTTCTCTTCCTCCCCCTTTCACCATCCAGCCCTCTCCGGAGCCTTCTTGTCCTTCAGCCCCAGCTCTGTGTCACACATGCCCTGGCTTTTCTCCCTCTTTTTCTGTCGCTTCCTTCTGTTTTTAATTAGAAGGCACTTGGCCTGGCAGTACAGGAGTTTCTTATTTCTCAGCACTTATCTTGAAAAATAAACCTCTGTGTATATATGTGGTGTTAGTGTGTTCTACAGGCATGGGGGGGGCTATAGTGGGAGTGCAGGGAGGCGGGACAACCCCAGTGTCCTCACCTTGTGCGTTGTTGAGACATCTTGCATCCCATTGGTGGAGTGCACTGCAACCACAGACACGTGCTACAAGTGTGTGGCTTTTACATGGCTTCTGAGCCCCGGTCATCAGGCTTGGGTGGCAAGGCTTTATTTACCTGCTGAGCCGTCCCTCCAACCCCTACCTCACCACTTTTTGAGATGGAATTTCACTGTGCAGTGCAGCTGTCTCAAACCCGCTGTCTTCCTGCCCCGGCACCTGAATGCTAGGATTAGGGCTGTGCTCCATCATACCAGGCTGCATCTCTGCTGCATGTCTCTCGGAGTTTCATCAGGCCCAGCTGTCATTTTTTTTTTCCCCTGTGGATTGACTGTGAGTCCAGTGCTGTTCAGAGTCCGGGAATTTTTCTGTTTACCTTAGACAGTGTTTGATGTAGCCATTACTTCTCCTTATGGCTCAGGTAGCCAGAGGACTTGCTTCTGCAGCAGGGGTGCCTGCCTCCCTTTTCTCCCTGAGACACTCAGGATTCCTCCACACCGGGCCTCTGTAACGGAGCTGGTGCCTTCAGCACCACGCAGGCACTGGCTTGTGTGGGCACTGGCTTGGCAGAGCTGGTTTTCATGGTAGGGAAAGGGAGTGTGCTGTGTTCCAAGTGCCTGGCTCCTAAAACACCCTGGCCTTCTAGGTGTAGTCTACCGGACCTTCCCACAGAGCCAGGACACCAGCATATTTAAGCACAGTGCCCTGCACTTCATTGGTGCTCGCGTGTGCTGATTCTCCGTGTTCTAGAAGATTTTTGGTTCGTGGGTAATCAGGCCAACAGAATCCAGTTCTTTTTAGTTCCACTTGAGTCTAAGCTCTGTCCAGAAAAACACGAGATGCATCTCTGCTGGGCCCTGTCCAGCCCTGTGATTCATACCAACTTTCAAGTTTGAGCTCAGACAGGATTGGAATTTGAGGCCAAAGAAGGCAAAATATTTCCCTTCCCCATTCTTGTTAAGTTCTTCAGTGATGGGTAATGGAAACAGATGGCCGTGGGTTCAAATCCAGGCTCTAGCCTTACCTACTCACCGACCTTCCTGTTTGCATCACAGAGGGCTGTTGAGCCTGGTAGGTGGACCAGCATCCCCAGCTCTGAATGGTAGAGGCCGCATGCTTGCTTGATAAATGGGGAACTAGCCTTCCATTGCAGGGCTATAAGAGACGAACGCATGGAGATAGAAACAGAATACCTGGCGGTGTAGGAGCGGAAAGGTCTGGAGCCACTTTACAGGAGTCGTTCAGGGTCTTGGCAATTTAGGTGGCCAAGTGGGTCCACGCTTGATTTTTTTCATCCTTATCCATCTCTGAGAGCCAGGTGAGTCCTGCCCTCAAGGCCAGAGCACATATGAGGGACAGGTTTGTTTCACAGCGGAGGTGCCAAGTAGCACCCAAACCCAGTGGGCGCCGCCTTTCCACCATGAAGCCTTTGGCGCCAAACGGTGTTGCTTCAGCTGCTAGTACTTAATGCGCCTTTGCTTGGAACCATTTTCAGTTTTCAGCCCCTGGGAGCAATATGGTGCCTTAAGTGCTCCCTGCTCACCCCCTTGCCTTCTCCGTGACCAGAACCTTCGTGCATGAAGACCCGGGTCCACCCTTCAAGGTTCAACAAATTGTGGGCCTAGGGCCAGTGCATGAGGGCAGACGGTGGGGAGGAGAATGAGGAATTTTGCCGGGAAGGGGTCCAGCCGGGTCTTGGCTGGAGCCGCCTTAGCCACAGCCCAGGACCCCAGGGTGGGAGAGGGATCAGGCAAGGCACTTGTGCCTGGGGTGGTTGCAAACTCCTCTCAGGCTTGAGGAAGAAGCTGAGTGCACTGGCTAGGAGGAGCCTTCTCAGCTCTCCTTAGGTGTGGGGGTGTGACTGGGTGCTGCCGAAGGCTGGCAGTCAGAGGTGGTGTGCTGGAGGTACCCCGCCTAGCCGGTATTGGGGGCGTGGTGCAGCGGCCCTCCGGGGCGGAGAGGGGCTGGGGCGGCGGCACCGGCTCCCGGGAAGTGGGGCCTCGCCAAGCCTGGCGCCTTGGGCATAAGGCCCTCCCTCCCTTCCCGCGCCCAGCGGGACCCTGCGCCTGTGTCGGGAGAGGACGGGCGTCCGGCAGATGCACGCGGGGCGGGGGCCGGGGGAGAGGCGGGGAGAGAGAACCCACAACAAAACTTGGCGCCGCTGCGCGCACGGCTCGACTTGAATGACAGGAGCCCGGGGAGCTCGGCGGACACCCGGGACCCTGTTCCGCCCACGGCGCGGCGCGCAGCATCAGGTAGGAGCAAGGACGGCCGGGTGGGCCAAGGGACCATGGGCCACCCGGCCGCGCCCAGGCAGTCCACTCTGACTTCTCGCCGCGCGCCCACCGCCCCAGCCGCTGCCGGAGAGGGTCGCCGTATCCCCCCCTGGCCCGCGGACCCTGCACAAGGGCCATGGTCTGGCACACCTCCTGGGGGGGAAGCAAGGGAGGCAGGACCCCTGCGGGATCAGGATCGGGGGCAGGGGGCGCCTTTTCTCCTGGATGTTCAGAGGTCCCAGCCTTTGAGCTCCTCCCGCTGGGCACATCTGGAAAGAATCTGCGAGCGGATGGGAGGGGAGATGGAGGCACGCGGGCTGGTGACAGGGACTGTGGGGGGCAGGTGGAACTGGGAAGGGGCCTGGACCTCTGCAGTGAAAACGTGGGCCCAGGGCATCCTGCGTCTTTTCACGTCAGTTCGTCAAAGGCTCCACCGAGTCCAGCAACGACCTCTTCACAGACAGAAACAAGCACAGAAAGAGGCAGAAATCAGGGCGCCTGGGCAGGTGAGGCGCACAGTTAAGCTGTCGTACTTGGATTTGTCCCTGTCGGTGCAGTCTAACATAGGGCCCAGCCGTCTGTCAGCTGCTTCCAGTCGGACAGAGAAATGGGCAGGGCAAGGAGCATGGTTGTCCCCAGGTTGTGTGTGTGGGCGTGGACTGGGACGGGCAAGTTGGAATGCCTGGCCTGCATTCAGGTGGAAGTTGGGGGTAGGGTCGGCTTGGGGCTCTGGTGCTGGCCTCCCGGTCACCCCCCCCTCCGCCCCCAGGTTGGGATGCCCCTACAGCCTAAGCTGCTAGAGAAAAGTAGCCGTACAGCAAGGGCTAGAACCCAGGCTAGGATGCAGGTGTACAAGAGGTGGCAGGAAGGATGAGTGTTGGCAACCTCCGCGGCGGCTGCTGCGGAAGGTGAAACTGCGCTCTGCCTTGGTAGGAAGAGGCACCTGGGGTGGGAGGTGGGAGGTGGGAGGACCCCTGGGTGGACCTATCCTCCTCCACTCCTCCCCTTTGCCCTGGAAAGCCACACCGATCAGATCCAGGGCTCACAGAGAGCACACACATCCCTGGGAAGCCTGGGCTGCTCTGGGAAACTCATCAGTGGCTAGTCTGGAGCTTCTGCCCCCCACCCCCACCCCACCCCGCTTCTGCACACTTCTGGAGCCCTAGGCCCACTCTTCCTGTGTACAAGATTCAATGACTCCGTGCACCCTTCTGTCTGAATCCTGGATAGGAGGTGGCACCTGTAGGCTTGCTGGATTCATACGTAAGAGGGCTTGCTGATCATGACCTGTTGGAACCCTAATGGCTTCCTGTCACCAACACCCTAGCATGGTGGTTGATGCCACTGACAACCTGTGTCTCCACCCTCAATTTCTATTCCCAGTTTAAGCTGCTGAAACACAACTGCCCCCACTTCACACCTTGCCCATGCTATTCCTTCCCTTTTGTTTTCTTGGGGGACTCCTACTCAGCCTTCAAGACCAGCTGAGGGTATGGGCAGAAGACACACCTTAGTTCTAATCTTAAATTTAATTAGTTAATTAACCCATTTATTTATTTACTTACTTACTGTGTGTGTTTGTATGCACATGCCATATAGAGCATGTAGAAGTCAGAGGACAACTTGCCAGAGCTGGTTGTCTCTCTCTACCATGTGGGTCCTGGAGTTGCAACTCTGGTCATCCGGCTTGGAGGCAGGAGCTTTTACTTGTTGAGCCATCATGCCCTTGTTTTTCTTCTTCTTAAGAGGCTTGTTTTTAATTACGTGTCTGTGTGCAGGTGCTGGCAGAGGCCAGAGGTCTCGGATCCCCTGGGGTTCCAGGAACTTGAGAGCTGTCCCAGTGAGCACTGGGCTCACATCTTCTCCAAGTGGAGTACTGCTCTTAACAGGTGGGCCATCTTTCCAGCTCCTGGCTCTTATTATTAATATACTAAGTTATATAGCAGGGAATCTGAACAGATGATACTGTAGGTCTTTCTCTTCTGTCTTTCACAAATGCATTCAATTCCGAGAATCAGGGGAGGCTCAGTCTAACCTTGAAAGACAAACCAAGGCCTCTGGGCAGGGGACTGGTGAGGAGACAGATTTCTGGGGTGGGCAGCATGGGGGGGGGCATTTTCACTTGAGTTTTCAGCTTGCAAATTAGGAACATAGCTTATGCCAATTCCTGGGCTTTCTATTGCCCTAGCAAGCTAGAGCCCAGAAGAGAGCTGGGGCTCAGTGAATAGTCACTGAACCTGAGTGCGGGAGGTTGTGCGGGGGTCTGAGCATCTACTCCATCCCAGCCTTATTCATCTTCTCATCTGGCTCTGGGATCCAGGCCTGGCTTCCCATCCCTGCACCAGCACTTAAGCCTCTCTGTTTTGCCCACAGCCTCCATGTCTGCTGCCCTCCTCACTTCAGCAGCTCCTTATCTTCCCAAACGAGGCAGGCTGATACTCCGTGGCTTAACCTGCCGTGGGCTTGTGGCCATTGTGCCTGCTTGTGTCATTCCCAGGTCCCACCTGCCACAGACAGTCTGGTGAGCTTTGTGGAGTTTTCCACATGGACTCTCAGGCCTACACAAACACAGAATCTCTTGCATTCTTGCCTGATGCTTGCCCATCAGAATGGCTTCACTTCCTCTAGGAAGACATCCATGGCAAGGTTATGCTTTCTCAGTGACTCAGTTTGCATATCAGCCTCAAAAGCAGGGCTGTCTAACAAATAGTATGTGAACCACAAATGCAAAGTGTTCTAGAGGTCACATTAAGAAAAATGAAATGGGGGCTGGAGAGATTGCTCAGTGGCTAAGAGCACTGTCTGCTCTTCCAAAGGACCTGGGTTCAGTCCCCAGAACCCATATGGCAGTTCACAACTGTCTGTAACTCCAGTTCCGAGGATTCTGACACCTACATACCTATGCACATAAAATAAAATGAGAGGTCAGAGAGATGGCTCAGTAAGTAAAAGCACCAGCAGTGCAAGTCTGAGTTCAATTCCCCAGAACCCCAGGATGCAGACGAATACATCTGTAATCCCAGCATTCCTGTGGCAAGACGGGAGGAGGCAGAGGCAGGAGAATTGTCTGAAAGTTTGATGCCCAGCTAGCATGAGTACGCAGCACAGGCTTGGAAACAGGGATGGAAGGACCATGGCAGCATCCCCTCTGTCTCTCTGTCTCTGTCTCTGTCTCTGTCTGTCTGTCTGTCTCTGTCTCTCTGTTTCTGTCTCTCTCTGTCTCTCTGTGTCTCTGTCTCTGTCTCTGTCTCTCTCTCTCTCTTAAAGACAGGGTCTTTACTATGTAGCCTTGGCTAGCCTGGATTAAAGTATTGGGATTAAAGGCATGTACTACCATGCCTGGCAAATATATTTTTCCCCCTTTCCCTTTTTAAACAAAGATTGATTTATTTATTTTGTATACAGTGCTCTGCCTGCATGTACACCTGCAGGCCAGAAGAGGGCATCAGACCATGTTATAGATGGCTGGGAGGTGCCATGTGGTTGTTGGGAATTGAACTCAGGACCTCTAGAAGAGCAAACAGTGCTCTTAACCTCTGAGCCATCTCTCCAGCCCCATTTTTTCCCTCTTTCTTGAGACAGGGTTTCTCTGGGTAGCTTTGACTGTCCTGGAACTCACTCTGTAGACCAGGCTGGCCTCAGTTTCACAGAAATCCACCTGCCTCTGCCTTCCAAGTGCTGGGATTAAAGGTATGTGGCACCACCAACCAGCTAATATTTTTTATAGTAAAGTAAGACAGGTAAACTTAGTTTTGTGTAACCCAATGTATTAACAGTGTTATTTAACCAATATAAAATGAATGAGGACTTCTATATCATTAGTATTATTGAGATATTTTATACTCTTTTCTACAGCGCCTTTAAAATCCTCACACACTCAGTGTGTCCTTTAAAGCATGTTCACCGTGGACTAGCCATACCTTAAGTGCTCCATAGCCGTGTATGGCAGTGTGTAACCTCCTATCCAGGAGCCAGCCCCATGTAGGACCCCAGCACTTGGTGGCCCCCACAAGAGCATCATGGGACAACGCATAAGCCCTGGAGCTGTGACACTGGCTGACCCCAGTGGGCTTCTGCTCCCTGGTCTCTAAAGTAGTGATGGAGAGATTTTCCGGTCTGGTTCAGAATGTTGATATGAGCCGGGCATGGTGGCGCATGCCTTTAGTCCCCGCACTCAGGAGGCAGAGGCAGGCAGATCACTGAGTTTGAGGCCAGCCTGGTCTACAAAGCGAGTCTAGAACAGCCAGGGCTATACAGAGAAACCCTGTCTCAGAAAAAATAAAGCAAAACAAAGCAAAACAGAACATAGATCTGTATTATGTATTTGCACAGATAAGCTTGCGGATTTTTATGGAGACGAGCCAAAGGTGAGGGAAGAAAACCTGCCTGTCCAGTGAGTACCTTGTGTGTGCGAGGACCAGCTCCACTCCTGCACCTGCCCCATGGCTCACCCCACCTCCCCACCTTCCCACTGACTGCTGTGGCCAGGAGACTGTGGAATCAGCTGTGGGGGGAGGGGAGGACAATGCTCTGTAGAGGTGTGGCAGGGGGAGGAGGGCCAGGTGGCTGCCAGTGTCACTCACTTGTGCACCTAAGAGCTGGACATCTGCTGGGCTCCCAGGTCCTCTACCAGACTAGCAGGGTGGGGATCAAGTTAACCCTCCTAGGGACCCCTTTATGCAGCTGCCTGAATTGAGTGGGCAATGGTTATGGCAGCACCTTCTCCCGACAGAGGCCAGGGATGTGATCTATCTCATCTCTGTCTCCGGGATCCAGGGCTGGGTGCAAGATGGGGCATCTGAGGCGATGAGAGCACAAAGTGGTGTCTAAAACAGTGCAGCAGTGGGAGTCACCAGTGACTACTGGGCTAGAGCATGTTCTGGAGCAGATGGCTGGAGACAGGCCAAGAAGTCTAAGTGGGATCTAGACATGGGGTGGGGTAAAGAGGGGATGGTAGAGCGGGTGATGAGGTGATCGGGAGGGGACCGTGCTATGGAGTAGAGCAGTGGTTCTCAACCTGTCGGTTGTGACCTCTTTGGGGGTCAAACGTCCCTTTCACAGGTGTCACATATCAGATATCCTGCATATCAGGTATTTACACTACAATTCATAGCAGTAGCAAAATTATAGTTATGAAGTAGCACAAAAATAATTTCATTGGCGGGGGTAGGTGGAGTGGAGGGTGGGGTGGGAGTGTCACCACAACATGAGGGACTGTGTTAAAGGGTCACAGCATTAGGAAGGTTGAGAACTGCTGGAGTAAGGCACTGAAAGAAGAAATTCATGTTCACTCACTTATGGAGCATTTACTCTGTGTACCTCCTTGACGCCTGGATTGCCCATGGAGAGCACTTCCGCTAGCACCTCTAGGACACATGAGAAACTAAATTGTAGACTGTTCCAAAACTTGCCCAGAGTCACACACTGGTGACTCTAGCTCTAGCCATGGGTCTCTACAGCTCACCCTCAGAGTCACTGCCAACTTCCCGGTTTCCCAAATCCTGCCGCAACAGGCTGTGCCCAGACCCTTCCAGTTGCTATATGATTGGCTTTCCTGAGGGGGTGGTGCGAGGGACCCTGAGTGGGGTGCAAAGCCTGGACACTCACCTGTGCACCTCTCACTCACCCACTCACTGGGACATGGTACTGTACAGGGTAGTCATCGTCAGCTGCTCCTGCCACCAAATGGCATCAGATGTTCTATGTCTGTTGTCATACTTTGTCCTGACAGGACTGTGAGTTTGAACAGCACCTACCTGGTATAGATGAGGAGGCTGAGGTCCAGTGAGGTGCGGTGAACTGGGAGGGGGGTGGGAGGGGAGCAGTGAGACTTACCCTGAGGTATGTGGGACCAATGGTTCTCACTACCACCTGTTGCAACTCAACACACTCCAGAGACATTTCTGAGTCCTCGGATGCTAAGCCCTGGCCTGCGGGACCTCGGGGACAATGGTAGCTGAGTACCCTTAGCCTGTACCCATCCCCAACATCCACAGGGGCAGTGGTCATATGAGCATGTCAGGTCCTGATAAGGATGGCTGAGTGACTAAACATCAGGAATGGGACTCAGCAGGTCATGGGATGACAGCAGGCTCAGTCACCTCTTTGCCTGGCTTTGGGTTTGCTCGGCCTAAACCCAAATGTAGAGTTATTCTCAGCCCAGGTGCTCTGACTTTTGAGTGTTCACAACCCTACTCAACTATTGTGCGCCCTGGGACATCTCAGACTCTACCCCCAGCACACACACACACACACACACACACACACACACACACACACACACAC
>OU015754.1:45521663-45539284 GCA_907169655.1 Acomys percivali | reverse complement strand
CACACACACACACACACACACACACACACACACACACACACACACACCACAGGAGAAGGAAAGTGAATTTCGGGCAAAGGGCCTGGAGAGAGAGAGACCCTTAGTGGGTCCCTAACAATCCTGTGTAACTCAGGCGGTGATGGGAGAGGGAGCCGGAAGTCCTTGGACCTACATGGAAGCTGGAGGACAGGGTCCAAGCCCCAAGCCTTCAACATGGCTGCATAGCTACCTTCTTACCCAGAACCTCCCTGCTAAGGGAGAGACAAAGGCTCACGACACAGGGATTAGCAAAGTCCATTCGGGTCCCGCCTCCACATCCTTTCCGTGAAATGGGGGTGCAAATTCCTCGGTGCCCAGGCTGGTAAGGGTCATGAAAGGTTTTGCAGCCCTGACCAAGCACAGGGCTTCATGCAGTTCTGTCACCATAGGGGATATTTCTGACGAGAGAGAGGCAGTTGCCAAGGTATAGACCAGCCAATTGTCTTACCATGACTTCCAATGGCCATAGCTACATGTCCAGTGTGTGTGGCCAGTGAGTCACCTGGCACCGAGGTGGGCCTGAGCCACTCCTCCTGCAGGCACCATGGCCAGCAGCAGGGGCCTGCCACTCCTGCTGCTGTTGCTGCAGCTGTTCCTGGGCCCTGTGCTGGCTGTGAGGGCACCTGTGTCTGGCCGAAGTGGCACCCACAGCCTGAGCCCTGAGGAAAATGAATTTGTGGAGGAGGAGCAGCCGGTACTAGTCCTGAGTCCCGGGGAGCCACAGCCTGGCCCAGCCACCATCGATTGTCCCCGAGATTGTGCCTGCTCCCAGGAAGGTGTAGTGGACTGCGGTGGCATTGACCTGCGTGAGTTTCCAGGCGACCTGCCAGAACACACCAACCATCTCTCCCTGCAGGTGAGACTGCTGCTGGCCCCCAGCTGCCAAGCCCCAAGCCTTCAACATGGTTGCATAGCTACCTTCTTACCCAGAACCTCCAACTGTCATGGATCCTCACTATCTCCAGGTTCGGGGTAACAGGAAGGCTCAACCTCATGGTCCTGCCCTTAGCACACATGTGACATCCTGATTACAGGGCGCCATTAATACCATTCCAGGACTAGGAAAACCCGAACAAGGTTTCCAACTCCAGGAGGCAGTGTGAACTCAGAGCATAGAGAGTGCTGACCCCTGCTCAGGCCCACTGCATGGATGGATCCTGGGTCAGCCAGGGCAGTCTTGGGGGAGAGGAGGAACTGTTACTCTCCCCAAAGGAGATCCAGGGAAGGCAGATCTGCCTGTTGTCATCCGGGGGTGTGGGATACAGGGTGGGGGTGGCAGACTGTGGGCCACTAAGAGAAAAAGACAAATTGAAAGGTGTTCTTATGAGGGCACTTGCCCACCAAGTCACATACAGACTGTCTCATGTACCTGCTGTGGTGCCTCTGGTTCTGTATGGGGTGTTGGCTGTGTGGGAAGGTCATGGCTTCAGGGCCTCACAGTTCATGGGCCAGACAAGTGAGTAAAGAAGTCAAATAGGGGTAAAAGGCCTTAGCTGGGCAGTGGTGCATCACACCTAAAGACGTAATTACAATTCCAGCACACAGGAAGGAGAGGCAGGTGGATCTCTGAGTTCGAGGCCAGCCTGGTCTACAGTGTGAGTTCCAGAACAGCCAGGGCTACACAGAGAAACTCTGTCTCAAAAAACCAAAGAAGAAAGGGAGTGAGGATGGGGAGAGGAGAGGAGAGGAGAGGAAGAGAGACACAGAGAGAGAGACAGAGACACAGAGAGAGAGAGAGACAGAGAGAGACAGAGAGAGACACAGAGAGAGAGTTAGTTATTTAGTTTATGCTATGGATCAGGCTCTTCCTCCAGCTCACGAGGGCTTTCCAGAGCACATGGTCAGAAACCTAGTATTCCAAGGGGAGTGGGGACTGTAGCCCCAAAGAAGGGGAACTGCCTGCTTCTGTTTAGGGAGAAATTCCAGGTGACTGTCAACTTGGGACAGGTCTGCATGTGGGCTCTGCATGGTCTGCCTCAGGAGAGAATTCCAAGGCAGGTGCCCAAGAGAGGAATACTCCTAGGGCCAAGGGTTAGGTATAGAAGCCTCACACACACACCCCACCCTACCCCCAAACTGCTGCCGCCCCCATCTCTCTCTGCAGAACAACCAGCTGGAGAAGATCTACCCGGAAGAGCTGTCCCGGCTGCAGCGGCTGGAGACGCTGAACCTACAGAACAACCGCCTGACTTCCCGAGGTGAGGAGTGCTGAGAGCAGGATGGGGGGGGGGTCTCGGAGCCGCGGGGGGTGGGATGGGGGCGGGGAAGCGGAGGGGGAAAGAGTGGGACTTCAGAGGCGGGGTGGGGGTCGTGGGGAGGGGGGGTGACTCGGACTGGGCCTCAGGGGACTGAGAGAGTTCTCCACGAGGGGGTGGGGTGGGGTGGGTGAACTCAGCCCTGCAGACCTCTGGAAGAGGGCGAGCCCAGGCTTGGGCTGGGCTGGCAGGGAGCCTTTCTGATGTGAGCCTCAGCCTACTGTGGGTGTTTGAGACCCAGGAGGTGGAGCCTGCGCCACTGAGAGCCTGTTTCTTGGGACCTTGTCAGAGACTCTCCAGTTTGCAAGAGCCCTTAGAACCCAAGAGCAGCATTAAGTTGCTTTTCTTTTCCCCCTGAAGACAAATATAGTACATAATTGGGACAGAACAAAGAAGAAGAAGGGAAAAAAACCCTTATAATCTAATCCCTCCATTTAGAATTATCAATATTAAGATTTTGATATTCTCCCTCCCCCGTTTGAAAAGAAAGCAGCTTTACTGATATGTAATTTATGTACCATAAGCGACCCAGTTTGAAAGTCCAGTCCAATCTGGTGTGTTTCGGTGAGTTTTAGCTGTGTACACCACCTGTGTGATCTGCCGTTGTCGTGCCTTAGTCTTTAACCCACAGCTGAACTCCTGCAGCAACTGTGGCAGCTTGCTTTGTTTCACTTAGCAATTCGTTTCATCCCTTGCTGTTGTTAGAGCTCTCTCTCTCCCTGGCCGCCTCAGCACACTCCGCAGCAGCGTGTTCCACGGAGAGAAAGCCCATGGTTTATGTAACTGTTCCCTCTCCTTTGACTTGGGCCAATCCCAGCATCCAGGGGTCGTGGAGCAGGAACTGGATGTCAGAGGCCAGCTCAGGGTTGGAGAGGGGCCAGCCTAACTGTAATGAGCCATCTGTCAGAGGAGACCAGGGGTCAGCACCCCACCCCACCCCAGCTGATCCCAGCTTGGCTGCACCTGCCGATAGGTGGGGCTGAGAGTGAAGATGGGGCCTCTTGACCCCCTGCGGCCATCCCTGGGGGAGCACTCCTTCCTGGTCACAGGGTCAGGCTGGGTCACTCAGTCCCTCAGCAAGCTTGGGCCACGTGAGGAGGAGAAAGCCTGCAGGATGGACACTGGAACTGATTTGGGAGGGGAGGGAGCTGCCTAGTAAGTGGGTGGTTCGCCTGCTCCCCTGTAGCATCTCCTTTATCCAGGGCTCTGACCTGTCCTTTAAAGGGCTCCCAGAGGAGGCATTTGAGCATCTTACTAGCCTCAATTACCTGTACCTGGCCAACAACAAGGTGAGGGTCATGGAGGGTGTTGTGTGGGCTTCCCTGAGGAGAGCGGGGCTTCCCTGGGAGGGGGGCAGGCTCCTGGGGTGGGCAGGGCTCCCTGGGGGTGGGCGGGGCTCCCTGGGGGTGGGCGGGGCCTCTTGGGTGGATGTGCTTCCCTGCCCTCCTGGCTTTCTTTTCCCTTGAGTTCTGGGGTCGCTCCCTGGTGGATGCCATTGCCGGCCTGGCCTCTGGGTCCCTGTTGCCCTGGATGTTGAGAAGGGGACGCACACTTTCCCCTTTAACCTATAGCATATCTGATAATGAAGCAGCCACCCTCATACTTGAGTGGGTTGAGGCAAGCCTGGACACAAGGAGACACTGTTTGACAATGTATAGAAGTAGGTAGTAAACAGAGAGTCCGGCAGGAGCGAAGCTTCCTTTCTCTCCACCCATGGAGTGGTCAGGGCTGCTTTTCAAATCACACTGTTTCTTCTGACCTCTGACCCTTCTGGATGAGCTCAGAGGCTGGAAGAGTGGGGACAGGTGCAAAGGGCTTTGACTGCCAAGCTACTGGCTGTGGGAACTGGGAGCGTTTTGTTTTCTCAAAAGATGCAACAAATTTCCACATTAGAAGTGTGGCTTTGGTGTCATGGGAGAAGGAGGGATGGTGCTGGAGCAGATGAGCACCGAGTGACAGGGCCCTCAGCTAACTTCTGTACCTCTATTGGTCTTCCCAGCTGACATTGGCACCCCGATTCCTGCCAAACGCCCTGATCAGTGTGGACTTCGCTGCCAATTATCTCACTAAGATCTATGGACTCACCTTTGGCCAAAAGCCAAATCTGAGGTCAGAAGTCTGTGGGATGATCCTGGGTGTGTGAAATTGTGTGTGGGGTGAGTGGAGAGGGGGTTGGGGGTGGACACTGAGGCAAAGCTGGAGACACAGGCAGGCTCTGAGAAGGGGCTTGCTGTGCTGTGGGCTGCGGGCTGTGCTCACGGGTATGGTGAGCCTAACGGAGCTCAGGATCCAGAAGGCTGAGACCTGAGGGATGAGGAGGCCTTCTGTCCAGTAAATGAGGAATAAGATCCTATGCATGGGAGTGGTGGGGTCTGTGTAGAAAAGGCAGCTTCCAGCGGGAGGAGCTGCCCTTCTTGGAAGCTGCTAAAGGAGCTCCCAGGAGTCTGTCTGGGCTGGGACCAGGAAGTCAGTCTTGTTTCTGCCACTAATTTATGTGGTGGCAGGGTGCTGCTGAACCTTTGGTCCCTATCCCTGACCAGATAGGGGCTTCTGAAGTACTTTAACTCTGTATCCTTGGGTTAAGAGGGTAGCAAAGTGCCCTGGGCCCTATTCTCAGCTTGAGTAAGAATTCGAAGGCACACAGCAAAGCCGGCCTAAGGATGGGGGAGCCCAGGTCGGGTGAGGACTGTGCCTCAAATCCACAGGTCTGTGTACTTACATAACAATAAGCTAGCAGACGCCGGGCTGCCGGAGAACATGTTCAACGGCTCCAGCAATGTGGAGATCCTCATCCTGTCTAGCAACTTCCTGCGCCATGTGCCCAAACACCTGCCACCTGCCCTGTACAAGCTGCACCTCAAGGTGGGGAGCGGAGAGGGCAGATGAGGGGAGAGGCAGGACCCGTGGCCCAGTTGGGTGTGTGGGGATGCCGGGTGAGCCCGAGAGTGCATTTACAGAGTGTTAGCTACCCTAGGCGGGGGAGGAGGCAGGAGTCTGGGCACCTGACCATCAGTGTGGCTTTGAGGGGGGCTGTCAGCACACCCAGATGCTGCAGGTCTGACTCCCCTCCTGGAAGTCCCCAGGCTCCTCTGCACACCTCATCCTGAGGCCTAGTTCTTACCTCTATCACTTGCTCGGCCCCCTCCCTCCTTTTCCTTCTAGAACAATAAGCTAGAGAAGATCCCCCCTGGGGCCTTCAGTGAGCTGAGCAACCTGAGGGAGCTGTACCTGCAAAACAATTACCTGACAGACGACGGTCTGGACAATGAGACCTTCTGGTGGGTCCCTGTGTCACCGAATCTTCCGCATCACCATAACACCTGTCCCTGGCTGGGCACAGTCAGTGTCCGCTTTTCCTTCGTTGCTTTCCCTGAAGAATCTTTGGGGCTTGTGTCTTTTTGCCATTTCTGTCTCCGGGAACAAGTCACATGTGTAGATCACGGCAGCTGAGATGGCAGACGTGGGATATGGGCTCCTGCCTAGCATCTCAGTTCCTCTTCTTCCTCCAGGAAGCTCTCCAGCCTGGAGTACCTGGACCTGTCCAGCAACAACCTGTCTCGGGTCCCGGCGGGTCTTCCCCGCAGCCTGGTCCTGCTGCACCTGGAGAAGAATATCATCCAGAGTGTGGACCCTGACGTCCTGACACCCATCCGCAGCCTGGAGTACCTGCTGTTGCATAGCAACCAGCTGCGGGCTGAGGGCATCCACCCCCTGGCCTTCCAGGGCCTCAAGCGGCTTCACACGGTACACCTGTACAACAATGCCCTGGAGCGTGTGCCCAGTGGCCTGCCCCGCCGGGTCCGCACCCTCATGATCCTGCACAACCAGATCACAGGCATCGGCCGTGAGGACTTCGCCACCACATACTTCCTGGAAGAGCTCAACCTCAGCTACAACCGCATCACCAGCCCGCAGATGCACCGGGACGCCTTCCGCAAGCTGCGCCTGCTGCGTTCCCTTGACCTGTCCGGCAACCGCCTGCAAACGCTGCCCCCAGGCCTGCCTAAAAATGTCCACGTGCTAAAGGTCAAGCGCAATGAGCTGTCTGCCCTGGCACGTGGGGCACTAGCTGGCATGGCCCAGCTGCGGGAACTCTACCTCACAGGCAACCGACTACATAGCCGGGCCCTGGGACCCCGTGCCTGGGTGGACCTTGCTGGTCTACAGGTACTAAAGGACTGACCGGGCCATGTAGGGGCACAGGGAGGAGAGAGGATGGTGGATGTACTAGGATGGCTGCCCACTCAGCTGCTGGGGCGAGTGACAGTTGTGCCGGGAGCCAGGTTCCTGTGGGATAGCCAGACTGAACTTATTCACAATTGGATCCCTGCTGGGGATGCTGACCTTAGGGTAGGAGGCCCATGGCCAGGCAATCCAACCTACCTATAGGTACAAGAGCAATGAGCGGAGTGAACACAGGAGCTTGTGTCTGGGTGGCCAGGCCAGCTCACGATAGGCAGACCCGGGCTTGAGACAGGTGGTTGAGATAAGAGATAGTCATGGTTTGCAGGTCAAGCTCTCTAGTTTAGGAGGACTAGGGGGGCCAGTCTGGGCAGTATGTGCTCAGCCTCCTGAAGATCAGAAGTGGGAGCTTACAGAAGGCTAGACTTTGACTCTGGAGGCTGAGGCACTGCCCATGTTGATCTCACCAGTCAGTAGAGGGTGAGGGTGAGAGAGTCTGCCCAAAGCACTCTGGGGCCAGCCAGTGGGCATAGCTCCAGTGGCCATGTAGGGATGTCCCCAAGAGTCAAACCTTCTCAGGGACAGAAGAACCTCCCATGTGCAGTGAGCAGGTGAGAGTCGCCAAAACACTGAGAAAGAGCCAAGCCTGCCACAGCAGCTCTGTTCCCCTCCCAGAGCCGTTCTTCATGACAGAAGCTGACAACCTCCACATTACTCTCCCCTCCCCCTCAGACCTCCTCAAGGCCTCCTCTAGTCTCTTGGGGCTCATCCTCTAGGCCTCGGGTCCCATGGGTTGCCTGAATTCTAGGGAGGAGGAGAGGCCCATATTTTAGTCTGACGCACTCACCACTGCCCGTGGTGGTGAGGAATTGCTACAGGACTGGGGTGTCTTCAAAGAATACTGGGGAGAGGTGGAGAGGAGCCAGGAGGCACCCCGGGGTGAGCAGGTGGGTGAGACAGCTGGTTGTGCAGCGTGGCTGGGGGTCTCTGCTCACATAGATCACCCTGCTGGAAGCCACACACCAGAATCCGGCCTCTGTGCTGCCCTTATGGCTGGTCCTCAGTCTTGACCCCGAAACCTCCACACCTGCTCCCTCTCGTTGCGTTTCCTGACTTACTAAGCAGGAAGGGCCACACCGGCCCAGGGACACTTGGAAGCTGCCCCTGGCATGCCCCTTGTCTCTGTTGCCTGCCTCAGGCACCTAACCCAGCGACAAGCTCTCCATTTGCTCTGCTGATGCCCCAGGCCAAGCCAGCCTGTCTCTGACCTGAACCTCATCTTCCTAGGATCTCACCACTTCTTGAAGAGCACCTGCTCACACACACACCCTTCTGCCCAGTCTTCTATAGCTCCCTGCTTCCTTGAGGTACCAGGCTCCCTGCTTTGGTTTTCTTTTTCTCTTTCTTTTTTTCTTTTGTCTTTTTCTTTTTCTTTTTTTTTTTTCTTTCTTTCTTTCTTTCTTTCTTTCTTTTTTGTTGTTGTTGTTTTTGGGTTTTCAAGACAGGGTTTCTCTGTGGATCCTTGGCTGTTCTAGACTCACTTTATAGACCAGGTTGGCCTCGAACTCACAGTGATCTGCCTGCCTCTGCATCCTCAAGTCCCCCTCCCAGCTTCCTGCTGTGGTTTTCAAGGCTCCCTCTGCTCCTGCTCCAGCACACGCGCATGCGCACGCGTACACACACGCACACACACACACACACACACACACACACACACACACACACACACTGGGCCTTCTACTAGAAGCACTCCACCTGCCTTGCTCACTGGAGACAGCCATTCATTGGTTCCTTTGTTCCTTCAGTCATTCTTAAAGTCTAGAAGAGTCCCCACAAGGTACTAGACCCCAGAGCTAGAGGTCCCGTGAGGAATAAAGGGTGGGGGACCCCCAGCCATGCTAGGGTATACCTAGGACTCCTTTTGAGTGTCACCTTGCCTAGGAAACATTCCTTCCCGTAGGCAGGGCCAGGCAAGTCAGACACCTCCCTGGCCTCAGCCTGGGTACCTGGTGAGTGAGCAGGGATTCTCCGTCACACTTGTCACACTGTGGGTCTTTTGACAGGTCACTTGCTCCTTTGGCCTCAAATCCACCCTATGCTAATGCCCTGGAAAGCACTTCCTGGCTCAAGGCTGGAGGAGGCCCTCGCCCACTCCCTCATCACAGCCAAGCCCAGGCTTGCTTTGTCAGGATCGGAACCATCTGCATAGCCTGCCTGGCTGTGGAGCTGGTGTCCCCCAGAGTCCATGTCCCCAGCACCTGTGGGCATCAACCGTCTCTGGAATGAATGAGGGACTGGCAAAGCAGAGTGAGGAGGGTGCCAATGGCCGTGGAGACCAAACCCTGTGGGTGGAAGTGACAGAGTTGGAAGTTTGGGGGCTCCCCTGCAATCTGATGCTGGCTTACCAAACTATGTGGGAGCTAGGCCTCAGTTGGATGACTCTGAATCCCAGTCCATCAGGGTGATGAAGGAGCTTAAAGATCCTGTGGTCCTGTCCTAGGACAGCATGAGGGTGGGTCTGGCAAAGGTACATTGGCACTCTGAGAGGCAGTAACGGTGACCACAGAGCCAGGGTAAACCAGCTTCCCTGACCCACTTGCCTGACTGTGGCTCCTGGGCACCAAATGTGAGGGGACTCAGAGCCTGAGCAGCCTGGGGCCTGCTGACTCTGACATGCAGGCTATGGCTTGGGTATGACTTCATGTGCAAAGACAGAAGGGGCTGGGTAGGATCTACGTCAAGTAGGAAAAAGAAGTGGGGTCTGGCACACACTCTTACAAAAGGACTAAACTTGATGAGCTGTTTCCCCACCTGGAAAATGTGGGTTGTCAGGCCCCTCCTGTCACTGGGGTTATCATTAGATGTAGGCAGACTATGGCTTGGTGAGAGTCTGCACGCTGGTAAGCACTCTACATGGGGCGGGAGGGGGCAGGATGTGGGGGAGGGGGTTCTTGACTCCCTGCTCCCCTTTGCAGCTTCTGGACATCGCTGGGAATCAGCTCACTGAGATCCCCGAGGGGCTCCCCCCATCGCTTGAATACCTGTACCTGCAGAATAACAAGATCAGCGCAGTTCCTGCCAATGCCTTTGACTCTACTCCCAACCTCAAGGGGATCTTTCTCAGGTAGGAAGCCCACCCCCCTCCGCTCTGCTCACACCCCACCATGTAACATCTAATAGATGCACTGGCAGAGACATGAGGAAACAGCTTCCAGGTAGAGTGTGGGTATGGAGCCTGGCTTCGCTGCTGACTGGCCAGGGACTCCTGAGTACACTGTAGGACCCCCGCAAGCCAGTGCTGCCTCAGCCCGAGGGTGAGCACAGCTCTGCCAGGACTGCAGTGGCTCACAGACCTGTGAGTATGCATCAGAAGCATTAAGGACAAGTGCAGGGTGCTGGTGTTGACATTAATGTAGTATGAGAGCTAACACTGACTAACCAGAGAGCATATCACTAACCCACAGCTGTGGAGACGCGAGTGACAGCTGTGGTCACAGCTAGCCAGGTGGGGCTCAGATGTCAGACCCAAGAACAGAGAGATGCCTAGGTCCCTGTTGCACTCTGGGGAGGTCCCCATTGGACTCTGGGGTTAGGACTTCAGGGAACTCAGTCCTCACAGACTATAGCTTCTTCTCAATCCCCCTTCTGCACCCCCAACTTGACACTACCTCCTCCCCCGAACCAGAGAGTAGGCAGAACAGAAGATAGCAGAAGGCCCAGGGTGGCGAGCCACTTTGCCTATGAAGTGACAGTACACACAGAGGGTGACCTCTCTTGCCATCCCCTTCCTCTAAGCTGTCAGTGCCCTAACAGGTCTACTTCCCATAGTGCACCATGCTTCCTGCCCCATCCCAACCGTTGTAACTTGCTGTGGCATTTGCCAGCCACCCACCCCGTTCCCCTTCCCTTCTGAGCTGGGTAGGCACAAGGGCATCAGCCTGGCCTCTGCCACTGACCCATGGACCACCACCCAGGTTCAACAAGCTGGCCGTGGGCTCCGTGGTGGAAAGCGCCTTCAGGAGGCTGATACACCTGCAGGTCTTGGACATTGAAGGCAACTTTGAATTTGGTGACGTTTCCAAGGACCGAGGCCATATAGATGAGGAAGAAGAGGAGGAGGAGGAGGAGGAAGAGGAAGAAGAGGAAACGAGATAGAAACAAAGTGACACAGATCTGACCCAGGTGGGTGGTCTGTGTGTGTGTGCTCACCTCTTACCGCACTCTGCTGTCCCTGACCTGTCTTAGGTTTCTGTGTCATGCTCAACCTTGACTTCTATTCCTTCATTTAAAAACCTGTCAGTTCATTTGCATGTAGGATTGTACCATAGGAGGTGTGTGTGTGTGTATGTGTGTGTGTGTGTGTGTGTGTGTGTGGTAGTCACACACCACAGGAGCTAGTTTGTATGAGGCATGCTTACAGGGAGATGAGCACAATACTGGGAGATATCTGGGGTGCACAGACTCCTAAGTCTGGGGTTCAGGGAGAGGCCTGGGCTGGAGATGGTGGGGATGTAGTCACTGTAGGCCTTGAGATAGGTACAGACATTGAGGCTAAAAGAGCCAGTACAGCAAGGAGGAGAGCAGGCATAGTTAGTTAATGTATGGGGAGTACACATGTAACACAAGTATCTACACACGTGAACATGCATATGCACTTAATTCCAGGACACAATCACAGGCAATAACACATACACATCTGCGTGTACAGGTATGCCTGTGGATACATGCACAGAAGCGTGTCTATGGGTACCCATTCACACGGGTTTACACGTGGAGACACAAATTCACACACACCTAGTACATACATGGACTTTTCCAGAAATAAGAGACTCAAGCTGCTTCAGTGATAAAAGCCTGAGGGGTAGCGGGGAGGCATGGCTGAGCATCCCTGGAAGTGTCACACAGAGAGTCCTTGTGACCTCATAGGGGGCAGAGGTGAGGGTGAAGAGAATGCCTGGGAAGGCTCTGGGATGGCAGGAGCCGAGTGGCTGCCATCACAGGCAGGCTAGTGGCTTGATGGCTGGATGTGACGTCACATCAGCCTGAGGCCATCAGCTTTCTGTCCCCGCAGTGGGAGATGCCAAGCAGAGAACTGGATTCATCCATGGCTGACTTTTTGGGTGGGGCTGTGGGACTAGGAAGACAAGGAACAGAGAAATGGGCTATATTAACAGTCTCTGTCGGGGGCCGGGGGGCATGCTTAGTAAGGAGGAGGGGCAGATGGACTCATGGGGACAGTGCTGAAACCTGGGCAGGTGACAGGGGCTGTCGAGGCAGAGAGTGGAGGTCGGAGTGTGTATCTAAGGTTAGTTAGGACTGCAGGATGGGGACTAGGAGCTGTGAGGCCATGGGAAGAGGCTGCTGGTCACGGCTAAAGTTAGGACATTGACTTGAAGGGGGGGCCTGGCGCAGAGAGGAGCTGGTAGCTGGGTTGTTAATGTATGACGACAGCTGTGTGGTTGAATAATGAGAGAAAGGTGTCCACTTAGGATGGCAGGAGGTATGACAGGGTTGTGAGCATGACCCAGCTCCCAGGGCCAGCTATGGAGGGAGAGTCCTTGTGCTGAGGCACTGTCCTTAAAAACCACAGATCAGCCGGGCATGGTGGCGCACACCTTTAATCCCAGCACTCGGGAGGCAGAGGCAGGTGGATCCCTGCAAGTTTGAGGCCAACCTGGTTTACAAAGTGAGTCCAGGACCGTCAGGGATACACACAGAGAAACCCTGTCTTGAAAAACGAAAACAAACAAACAAACAAAAAAACCACGGATCAACAAGGTGGTGATAGCCCACACCTTTAATTCCAGCACTTAGGAGATGGAGGCAGGTGAGTCTCTGAGTTCAAGGCTGTCCTGGTCTACAGAGTAAGTTCCAACTCTCTAGTTCTCATGAGAAGGGCTGTCTTCCCCCTTTGTGGAATGTTGGCCATAGATAGTCAAGTCTACTGAGTGGAGTGCTGGGAGAAGCCTGGGAGTTCTGGAATCAAGGCTGGACACCTCCTCATCCCCACCCACAGTAGCCTGGCTTCCCAAACCCCCTCATGCTGCCCCACTTCACCCAAAACTGGTTGTGGCTAGCCCTGATTCTCCGCCATGTTCCACAGGACGATGGACCACGGGACTCTTCTGCAGCCCAGGCCTGTGCCCCATGAGCGCCCCCTTCTGACACACCCAGCGCCGAGCCCAAGGGGCATCCGAACGCCACAGGCTGAACAGAGTCTCTGTCCCACTCTTCCCTGAGGTGTGTCACACAGTCAGACACGTGCAGATATCACTTCACTGCCACACCCTCAGCTTGGCCACACAAAGAGCCAGCTGCACATGACTCTCCCAACTGGCTCTGTGCACAATCCCACAGTGTCACACACACACCTTGACCTTTGAATCCACATGGGCCTGATACACTTGGGCAGCTCCCCTCAAGCCTTGTCATATACACAGAGTAACCTATGCCAACGAAAGCTCTGGCGTCCGGCCACAACAGTTGGCTATGTGTCTTGTCCTCTGGTCTCTCCCTTGGAGACACAAAGTTGTCTCTGCTCTGTGGCCAGATGCTTTCCACCTTCTGAGACTCACAAAAGCTGGCTTTTGTTTTGTGCCTCCCCTCTGGGGATTGGAACCTTCAGCCTTCTACCGTGGCCCCACCCCTCCGCCAGGTGCTGGGCAGTCCTCCTGCAGGGAGCCCCTTTTTTGTTGTGCCCTGGCAAGTCACAGGCACTTTCCTGGGACAACCTCAAAAAGGCGTGGGAGGGCAAGGAGGCAGCAGTGCATGGTGGAGACTGCATGGCTGCGCCTGCGCTGGTCTTCAGTTCTGCAGGCAGGGGAGTTCTGGGTGCCTTTGGTTTTGTTTAAGGAAGAAAGAAAAAACTATATGAAGATAAAAATCTCAAAGCTGTCTTTTCCTGTTACACAAAGCATTACCTCTGCTCTTGTAGCCTCGGTGTGTGTGTGCGTGTGCGTGTGCGTGTGCGTGTGCGTGTGTGTGTGTTTCCCTCCGGACGCTAGGCTGGCTGGCATCTGCTCAGGGTGGGCTAGATCCAACAAACAACACCCTTGACCAGCAGGGATGATGCCAGTGCCAGGGCTGAGGGGCCCCACAGGAGTGGCGCAGACAGACGAGGCATGGGCATAGCATCCAGGCAGGAGGAAGTCCTGGTGCATCCACTGTCAGTGGGTGGAGATCTGCCTTTAGGGCCGGACAGCAGCCCAGGCCTGCACATTTCCCCTGATCCCCGCAAGCTGAGCCTCCAGGCAGAGGAACATAGGCTGTTTGTTTGTCACCTTTGCATGGAGGTACTGTCATTAATGTTACTGGTGTGGTTGGTGCTGTCCAAGTAGGGAGGAGGCAGAGGCAGACCTGAGAGTTCCTGCTTGACTTGGGGACAGAGTCCCTTTAGGAATTCCCAGGGAAGAGGTGAGAGACGTGTCCTGTATGCCGCACCAGTGAGGGAGAGCTGGCCTTCGGGTTGGTAGGGAGGCTGTACCAGCTGCTGTTTGGGTCTGAATGACTGTGGTGGCAGGGGAAGACAGCCAGAGTCCTGAAAGCCCTTAGGAGAGCCAGGGAAGGGCCAAATGAACCCATCCACATGAAGGGAGGGGTAACGGGCTGGATGTTTGATCTATCCCAGGTGGTCAGGAATCAACTAAGCAAGGAGAGCTGTGTGGACCCATGAAAGGACCATAGAGAGTGGCGGGGCGTGGGGAGTAAGGGTGGGGGGCGTGTCCTGGAGCTGAGGCCCTTCCTGGAGATTTACACTCATGGGAGGAGGGTAGATTTAGTTCAAGGGTGAGAGTGTGTGCCCTCCTGGCCCCGCAGTGACCTTGGGGAGGCCTGTCTCCTCCCTGGGTCTTGGCATCCTCATGGGCCTGGTATATGACCCCTCCAGACTCCAGTTATACCCCCTACCCCCCACCCTGCCCCACCCCTACCCTTAACCCTGGCTAGAACAGATTGCGTGGTCAGCGCCCTCTCTGCCACTTAGGCTTCTCTGGCCAGGCCCTTCTCTAAGGCAAATGGTTAACCAAGGGCAGCTTCCGCTGGGATTTCTTCCTTTCCTGAGGTCTGATTCCAAGGCCAGGGCCCAGGCCAGGCTGAGGTCAGTCTATAGCACCCCTGGAAAAAGCCCAGCTGTAGTCAGGCCTCTTGAGGTGGCCAGCAGAGCAGGCCAATCTGTGCTGTCAGCTTGCATTAGCTCAACAAAGAAATGCTGCCCAGAGTCTGGTCTCAAACTAGAGAGTGCGGCTCATGCCTTATAATCTAAGCACTTGGAGGGGGGCGGGGCACACAGGGTTTGCTACTAGCAGAGTCTACATAATGGGTAGCTAGTACTGCATAGAATGGGTAGCTAGTACTGCATAGCAAAACACAAAACAAAACACACAGTCTGTTACAACCACAAATCTGGAAAAAAAACCAACAACAAAGATTTTTATTTATCACGTTGTTGCAAACATGAAACGGACTAGAAACTCTCATTACACCTTGTCACAGAAGCCTTTATGGCGTTCTGACTCCAAGGGACTGCTAACCACTTGGCCAGAGCACCCCAGCCTAGGCCTCCCTCCTGTGACCCCATCTTTCCCCCCTGTCCCATGGGAGGCTACCTGGGATGTACCCATGCGGTCTTCCAGCCCTAGTGGACATCAGTCTCCATATCAGCTGAGAGGTCTGGTGGACAGGAATGGACAGGCCATGGCATGTGAAGGCAGCAGGGCTCAGCCCTGGGATGAGCTAAACCCTTGTTGGGAGTGTTGGGTTAAAAACTACATGCTGTGGGGTGGAGCAGGGTTGACTTAGCCTGGACACAGCACAGGCAGAAATAGGGACACTGCTGTCTTATCTCTGCTCCTTGGAAGCAGTTGTGGCTATAGGGACCCTGGAAAGCTCAGAGCCCTTTCACAGCCTTGCAGGCTGCCTTGTCCACCAGAAGGGAGTGGCCGAGGCTCTAAAGACTTGAGTTAACATTCTGGCCCTGACTTTCAGGGAGTGGTTTTAGCTCTTAGGCCCCAAAACAGTTCCTCCATGAAGAGGAGAGAAAGACCCCAGCTGGTGCTTTTGTGAGTTCACGTAGTAGAAACTGTCACAGCTAGGTCTTGGACAATGGGAGTCACAGTTGCTGGCTGGGGCTCCTGCACACAGCTGTCTCTTTTCTGAGACACTGTTTCTCATCAGTGGCTGACTAGCCTGTCAGGGTGGAACTTGGGAGCTGGGCTTTTGCCAGCCATTCAGGTGTATTTTTGAGTTCAGCTCCTACCCTCCACCAACCCCAGGGTCCGGCTTGGCTCGGCAGCCCTGCAGGCTCACACATTGGTCTCCAGCTCACTGATCTCGATGGTGCAGTGGTCTAGGCTGGCAGTGGCCGGCTCCTCATCCTGCTCTGCCTGGACTGGGATGTGGTGGGGGCACATGGGGCCGAGGGTTAGCTCCGAGGCCTCAGCCACGCTCTTCACACAGCCATTCTGCTGGGCGGCCACGATCTCCTGCAGTGTCACTGGCTTGGTCTCACAGGGCAGCAGTTTCTGGAGAGGAAAGTGGGCCTTGTTAGCACTAGGAGGGACAGAGGGCACCAATGAGCAGCCTCAGGGGCTGCAGCCACTGGAAGAGATTTTCCTATAAACATAGCTGGTAGTCTTTGGCAGATTGCAGGCCTCTCTGGGCACCAGTTTGCAAGCTGCCTTGCCTCCTGCCCCCTGCCCCCTGCCTCCTATCTTGGTAAATGAAGGACTAGCCCCAGCGTCCAGCTGGAGAAACAGTAGCTCCCCTGCCTGAACCTTAGCACCTTTCTAGTGAAGAGGATACAGCCAACCACACACACACAGCCAACTCCGAATACCAGACAACCCCTGGCTGCCCCACAAACATCCTGTGAGGGATTGGGTTTCTTAGAGGGAAGATGTACTGTTTTCTCCCACCACTCACTGGCTAGATCTGGGTACCCTGGCAGGTCCTCCATGAATAGGTGTTGGAGAAGTTAGTTCCCTGCTAGGATGGGGAGCCCAAAGCTGTGGAGGATGTGGCTGAAGGCTTCCCAGTAGGTGGATGGGACATCCAGATCTGTGCAACCCCACCTGACTCCATTTTGTAGACCAGCGGTTCTCAATCTTCCTAACGCAGTGACCCTTTCATACCGTTCCTCATGTTGTGGTTGACCCCCCCCCCCACAACCATAAAGTTCTTGTTATTTCATAACTATAATTTTGCTACCGTTATGAACTGTAAACCCTGTGAAAGGGTCATTCAACCCCAAAGGGGTTGCAACCCACAGATTGCGAGCCACTGTCTTAGAGGTTTCCTGGAGAGACATTACTCTCACCTCAGTACCCATGTCCTGAGCAAAATCCTTCCGGCAGATGTGGGCCATGATCCCTGCCGCCAGTGCATCACCCAGCACGTTAATCATGGTCCGGAAGCGGTCCCTGGTAAGCCAAGGTGGGTAGTGAGTCACAGCAGACTCAGTGGGGAGCTGGTAGAGGGCCACACTCAACTGAAAAGCTTGAGGCCCAGGCAGTGCCCACAGGCAAGGATGCACCCGTTCCCCCCACCCCCGCACCTGGGGTACCGAGGCAGCCGAGGAAGCCCCTTCATGACACAGGCCTGGTGTCTGACTAGAGAATTCAAGGGGGCTCCTGTCTTTACTCTTTGAACTCTGGGACTCCAAGTCACACAACTGAGCTGGTGCGGATTCCTGGGGCACCCCAGTGTGCGTGCCACACATGGCCATTCCGCAGCCTGCTGCCCTCAGTGAGGGGGTGGGGCTGGGTGGGGGACCGGAATGAAGCA
This sequence comes from Acomys percivali, assembly GCA_907169655.1. Classification (NCBI taxonomy): domain Eukaryota; kingdom Metazoa; phylum Chordata; class Mammalia; order Rodentia; family Muridae; genus Acomys; species Acomys percivali. The sequence goes on along the minus strand of OU015754.1, from coordinate 45,522,029 downwards.
CTCACAGAGCCCAGTCAACAGCAATGATGAGGTTGATGTCGTCAGTGGGCAAGCCCACTGAGGTGAGCACAATTACCATGGTGACGAGCCCTGCCTGTGGGATGCCGGCCGCCCCAATGCTGGCTGCAGTGGCCGTGATGCTGCAGAGAAAGGAGATCGTGGCAGGGATACCTGACACAGCCCTGGCTCCAAGGAGGAGACCAGAATGCTAGAGCCTTGGAGCCAGCCAAGGGGGTGAGGACCTCATGAGCAGCACATCAGAGGGTTCTCAGATAAGCATGTCCCTGCTCGTAGTCCTTTGGACCCACGGGTCCCCATCCCCATCCCCATCCCCATGCCATCCTCATCCCCATGCCCATCCCCATG
>OU015754.1:45496870-45521653 GCA_907169655.1 Acomys percivali | reverse complement strand
CCCATGCCCATCCCCATCCCCATGCCCATCCCCATCCCCATCCCCATCCCATCCCCATCCTCATGCCCATCCTCATCCTCATCCCCATCCCCATCCTTGAAGGAAATAGAAGAAGCTGGAAAACTGTGCCTTGGTGGGACAGAGACACTCAGAGTCTCTGGTGGTCTACCAGCATAGCTCACCCTAGCCTCACTGTCCTTGTGTGCTGGCACTGGCCTACAAGGAGGCCACCTTAGACTTTGCCCCATTGTGGCAGCCTGCACTTGACAGCAGCCTCCCTAGTCCTTAGGCCTGTCCCTCACCTCTGCTCACCCTGATCTCAGAGTTCAGACTTATCCTAGTCCCAGCATCCTCTGCCTCTGGCTGGCACTTACCCGTGTCCTTGCTGACCCGGGGGGGGGGGTGGCTTTGGATATTGTGGCATTAGGACACACCTGATGGTGATTATCTGGCCAAAGTCTAGCTCGTAGTTGTTGACCTGGGCAATAAAGATGGCGGCTACGGCCTCATAGAGTGCGGTGCCGTCCATGTTGATGGTGGCGCCCACGGGCAGCACAAAGCGAGCGATGCGTCGGTCAATGTGGTTGTTCTCCAGCAGGCACTTGAAGGTGATGGGCAGTGTGGCTGAGCTATGGGCAGAGGGCCAGGTGTCTGCCCACCACCCTCCTCCAGGATGGTCTGGGCCCCTGAAGTGAGCCACCACACAAGGGCCAGCTCACTGATGCCCTGACAGAAATGTGTGGCACATGTGGGTCATCTTGGGCTGGTAGGAATGACCCCGGGAAGGGCACCACTTGTGTATTAGGCACTGGGTTGTCCTTTTCCCAGGGAAGACTGCTACAGTGACACAACGCTGCACTGTGTGACGAGAGTGTCTGCAGCGGTGACCCGCAGAGACTATGCCAGAGTGCCTGGACCTTGAGTCCAGCCTCCCATAGGACCTCACGAAGCCCTGTAGCCTGGGCACCTCGGTTTCTGCTCCACACAACTCCCAGGTCGCAGGGTGATTGCAAGATCAAGCCGTGCAGCGCTCAGAGAGGCACCGGATGCTCAGTCTCTGGGGAGGGGATTCTGTTGCAGGGGTGGGTGCCTCTGGCAGGGGTGAAGCATGGCCCAGGGGAGACTGAGGCCCAGGCAAGAAGGGTAAGGGTTGGAGGGAGCACTAGGCCTTTGGCCCCAAGAGATGGGCTCGGGTCCCCGCACTTGTTCTCAGGGCAAGATGACCATAAGTAACCACTGTCCCCTTCTTCCTCTAACTACCCCAGGAGCTCTGTCCTCAGCTAGGGTGGGTGGTCCCCGAGGCTGGGCACGGGTCCCCTGGTTTCTACTGACTTTCTCACCCCAGTGCGTTATCCCAGCCTCTGAAGCAATCCTGTGCAGGTTCACACCATTCCATTCTAGGTAAGGGGACCCAGAGGCCTGGGAAGGTTAAGTGACAGGCAGCCATCACACTGGCACGCCTAACAGAACCAAGTGCCCAGCCTTGGCTGTCCAGAAATACTACCAAGGTTGAAACAGGTTGTCCAGCCTTGCCATTCTACCTGGAGTAGACAGAGCCCCTGTGGTGTCACGGAATCTGCTCTGCCCAGGAACTCGTGGGTCTGTGGAAGCAATTCAGCCTCTGTGCCCGTGGAGTGGGGACAGGACCTCCAAGAAGACTGAGAAAGTTTTAGGACCACGGGCAAAAGCAAGTCCTCACGAATGACTATGGCAGGCAGAGCCTTGAGTATCAGCGCCCCCCCCCCAAATGGTCATATCACCATGGCGCTGTTGCCACCCCTGGAATTGGTCTGAGGAGCCACGTTAGCCCTTTCTGTGGTTCTGTGGCTGTAGGTGAATGCTGGACAGACGGAGCTCTGCTCAGCCCACCCCAGCCCACCCAGGTGACTGATGGCTGGACAGACGGAGCTCTGCTCGGCCCACCCCAGCCCACCCAGGTGACTGATGGCTGGACAGAAGGAGCTCTGCTCGGCCCACTCCGGCCCACCCAGCTCTTCATCTGGGGCTACCTGGAGGAGGTGGCCAGTGCAATGAGCAGCGCCTGGAGGACTCCGCGAATGAAGACGATGGGGTTCTTCCTGGTGATGAGGAAGTAAAGCAGGGGCAGGATGAGGAGGCCGTGGACCACCAGCCCGCACACCACGGTCACGGCGTAGAAGCCCAGCTTTTTCCCCACCGCCTTGGGGTCATCCATCTCCAGGATCTTGCCAGCGATCAGGAACACAATGCCAAAGGGGAAGTACCTGGGGATGCCAGAGCGGCCTTAGGTTCAGTTCAGGGTTCCCGTCGCACCTGGCACCTTGTCACCGTGTGATCTCATCTCAAGCCCCTCGTGGCGCATAAGGACAGAGCGAGATGGTAGCTGAGTTCCTTGGGCGGGAGCCGTGGTGTCACTAGTCCCCCTCACTTGCCCCAGCTCTAGACAGCCTGGCAGGTCTTTGCTACCTCCATCCATGCCTCTGGGGACTTCAGGGAGCCTCATTTTAGCTCAGCAAGGCCACACCTCCTAGATGACGGTGTGCCATCCTCTCCGCGGCCCTCTGACTAGAAGGCACCTGAAATCCAAACTCTGAGCCAGGAGTAGGTACTGATTCTCACTTCCATTGTGGGCTTCCTCCAAGAGCTGAGCTAAGTGGGCTCCTCAACATGGAGACACTGAGGCCAAGACAGCAGAAGGCGAGGCTCGATTAGGCTGGGGACCCTGCACATCCAGCTAGCCCTGGTACCCTAGGCCCAGGCTGCCTGCCTGTGCAATTTGTTGAGCTCCTTAGAGCGCACTGAGAATGGGTCAGTGATGTGCCCCTCCCTGGAGGAGACTTACCATCCCGCCACGGCCACGATCTTCATGACGGATTCATTAAGGCACTGACAGAAGCTGACCAGCGGGGTCCCGCTGTCACCCATGCGGCCCAGCATGATGCCTGTGGGGTCACACAGAGAGTCACAGGGGCACAGGCCCATCATGCAGGCATGCTGATGGCAAAGCGGGGGTCAGATGGGCACGCAACGCAGAACTCACCCCTTGCTGATCCCCCCAGGCCTCCTAGACTTATTGGGGCTCTCATCCCTAGTTCACTCTCCACACAGCAGGAGACCATTCATCCCTTAGAGAGAAAATGTTCCTGAACACATCCCAGCAGCAGTCCACTTTGACAGTAACCACATCCCTAGCTTCAGCTGCACTTACCTGGCTCCACTACACTGCCCTGCTCTGTCCTTCCTCCCTGGGCCCTGACCTCATGGGCCTTAGGATTCTAGATAGCAGGTGCTCTGCTGCCTCAGTATACCTGGACGTCTGGCTGTCAGTTCTCTTGGCAAGAAGACATGGGGAGACTGCTCCTTAGGGTCAACCTTGTGACAGGGAGCACCACTGTGCCATTCTTGAGAGGGCGGCTGTGTGGCTATTCTTTTTTTTTTTTTAATAATTTATTTAATTTTATTTTAGTGTGAGGGTGTTGCCATTGCAACTGGTATTACAGACAGTTGTGAGCTGCCATGTGGTGGCTGGGAATTGAACTCAGGACCTTTGGAAGAGCAGACAGTGCTCTTAACCACTGAGCCATTTCTCCAGCCCCTGTGTGGCTATTCTTATCCTAGGGAGAGCTACACTCTGACACTATCCCCAAAAGCTCTGCATGATACTTGGCAGCTCAGTGGCTTGCTCAGCAAGGGAGAGAGTGGACATTGAACCTTGCTTGGCCTGTGGGACTCCAGAGAAGACCTCTGTCACCACAACCCACACAGAAGTCGCCGTGTGGTATTGGGGTGAAGAAGGGCCTACCTGTGTAAGCAGAAGCCAGGCCTGGGGGTGACACTGAGCCGGGCCTGCCCATCTGGCCTGTGACGTCCTGGCAAACAGAGAGCCAGCTTATGCCTTCCAGCTCTGTCAGCCTTCTGGATATTCCTGCCCCTCCTCACCTTCACTTGGAAGTCATCAGGACGAGACAGGCTAATAAGATCTAGTATGCATAGGACACTGGTATGACAACAAGGCACTCCATAGGTCAGGCGACCTGAGCACCAGTCATGTCCCCATACCAGGAAAACACAGGAAAGGACCCTGAGGTGAAAGAAGAGCCTTGATTAGAGCAACTGTGTGTAATGACATGGATATGCACAGATGAGGACACGCTCAGTGCACACAGGTGTGGGCTCACTGAACTCCTGCACACAGGTGTGAGCACACTGAGCTGGTGCACACAGATGTGGGCACACTGAGCTGGTGCACACAGGTGTGGGCTCACTGAGCTGGTGCACATAGGTGTGGGCACACTGAGCTGGTGCACATAGGTGTGGGCACACTGAGGTGGCACAACAGGCATGGCCACACTGAGGTGGCACACACAGGCATGGCCACACTGAGCTGGCACACACAGGCATGGGCGCACTGAGCTGGTGCACACAGGCGTGGGCTCACTGAGCTGGCGCACACAGGCGTGGGCTCACTGAGCTGGCGCACACAGGCGTGGGCGCACTGAGGTGGTGCACACAGGCGTGGGCACACTGAGCTGGCGCACACAGGCGTGGGTGCACTGAGGTGATGCACACAGGCGTGAGTGCACTAATCACAAATGCACAGACAGTTGCACCGCCCAGTCAACACTGAGAGTCTCAAACATTTCTTTCGCTCTGCCACCAGGTAGCCTTTATTTGTTGCATCTCTCAGAGAGGCTGCGGTTGAGGAGAAGGAAGCCCAGAGGCCAGGTTGTCAGGTTCACATATAGGGTAGCCAGTGTCAGACTCAGGTGTTAGCTCTCTGCGAGTCTGATATTTTGGCCAAGAGCATCAGAGCTTTGCTAGCCATCGCTGCCTACATGCTCAGTCATCATTTACATGTCTCCGTAACAGGTTTCTCTGAGCCCTGCCCTTGCTAGCCACCATGGAGGGCTCAGGCAAGGCCAGACAAGTGATGCTGAGCCACTTAACTAAGGTCCATGCAACTCCATGCAGACAGAGCTGGACACAACAGGGTCATATGTTCATTGTGGAGCCACCACGAGCAGAGAAGCCGTGGCCTAGGCTCCTGACTGAGTCTGGGGACAAGAAGACCTTGATGAGAATGGCATGCTTGTGGGGAGGCCACAGGCCTCAGTGGCCTCAGGGAGGAAGGACAGGAGCAGTGGGCTAAGGAGCGCAGAAGCCGGGGCCACACCCCTGAGTCCTGCAGCTTCTAAAGCCCCGTTTGTCTTCTGAGTGCAGCAGCCTACAGAACGGGGCCAGCTTCTTGACCCTGAGGACACACCAGGAGGGACAAGAACACAAACACAACCTCTAGGCAGCAGTTGCAGGAGCCCAATGGCTCCAGGGTGGTGGTGACAGCAGAGAGGAAGGAATCAGGCTGGCAGGAGCTGGGCAGGGCGATGTGGCTGAGGCCAGCTAGAAGGTGGCCCGAATGTCTCGTGTGCACAGCAGGACACAGAGCATGCTGCGTGGGAACAAAATGCTGTGGGACAGCCAGGGAAGCAGGAGCCAGCCACACCAGGGCTGGAGCTTCCCCAAGAGAGAGAGAAAGGGGTCCTGTGTGTGGCTGTGGTGGCTGTGGTGGCTGTGGTGGCGGTGGTGGCGGTGGTGCCGGGCAGCATTTCCAGCAGACAACTGTGGATTCTGAAGCTATGCAATTTAGGAGACTCTTTAAGAGCAAGGATATAGGCTGAGTTAGCTTATTCTTGGCAAGTTTGCACTTGGCAAAGGGAGACAGGAGGGTCAGAAACGCAAAGCCATCCTCAGTGAGGTTGAGGCCAGCCCAGTCTGCACGAGGCATTGCCTCAAAACGTACAAACAAACAAACAAAACCTGTTTTCATGATCTACATGTATCAAATTCTCAGAGGTAAAGGTTCAAAACAAAACACAAGCAAAAGCCGGGCGTGTGGCCCACGCCTTTAATCCCAACACTCGGGAGGCAGAGGCAGGCAGATCTCTGTGAGTTCGAGGCCAGCCGGGTCTACAAAGTGAGCCCAGGACAGCCAAGACTACACAGAGAAACCCTGTCTCAAAAAACCAAAACAAACAAACGCACAAACACACAAGCAAACCCAGGAATATAAAACTACCTGCCCCAACAACAACAGCAGCAAAGGCACATGCCTTCAGAGGTTCACATACAAATAAGGGGCCCCAAGTCAAACCCTTAGTGGCTTATGGCAAATTGCTGTGATTGGAGGGACTTTGGAGACTCAGAAAAGACTTGCAAAGGGAAAGATGTGCTCAGGGAGGCCTCTGTGAGCCCAAAGAAATGACACAAACAGTTCTGGAGAGAGAGGCAGATGAGGAAAAGCCTAGAATGTGGGATGAAAGTCTTAACAGACAGCAGCAAGTCTTCCCCAGCTATCATCTCAAGATTTCAGTAAAAGGTCCAAGGACAGACTGCGAGGATGGGGGGTTGTGGGCAGGGTGGGGAGATGGGGGGGATAGGTGGGGGGAGTGGGGGCTGGAGAATGGGAAGAAGGCAGCCTCAGGGGCAGGAATTCTAAGGCTAAGCAAGGCCTGGAGCCACTTAGGTAGAGCAGGAAAGAGGGAGCTGGAAGATTGGGAGCGGCACTGCTGGGGCACTGACGACACTCACCCATGGTGGCTGAGAAGATGACAATGCCCAGCACATTCATGCCGTCACTGGTGCCAGGCTCTGACTTGTAGACAATCTCAGGTGGTGGCGTCAGGTCCAGCGCAAAGTTCTGCACACGCGACCCATTGTCTTCGTGGACCCCGTAGATGAGGATCCGCCGAGGAGGAGCCTCCTCTGAAGCCCCCCTGGGAGACTTGATAACTGGGGTGGTCTTGGTGCGGTACTGTTGGGGAACATGCCAACCACAGGGGAGTCAGGAGCATGTCGTTACAGGAGACATCTTGAAGGCACATTTGTATGCGCTCGTATTGTATGGATGTCAAAACGGGCCGTTGGAAAGGCTGGCAAGCTGGGGTGTTACCACAAAGAGAAGGGGGAGTCCAGCTGCACACTGGCTCCAGCTCCCTCCAGCTCTGTCACTATGATCTGACTCTCTCACCCTGTCCCACCTATCTCTCCCTCTGCCAGAAGCTATATCATCCCTTCCACTAGGCCAGTACCCATGTACCTGGCAGCCTGAGGGCCTGCTGTCCACTGGACAGACCCAACCTTCCCAGAGAAAGCTCCTAGGCCCAGGGCCTGGGTGATGAGGTCAGCCACCCAACCTTTTCCTCTGCCCACCAGGCCGTTCCTAGATTCCCCTGTCTCATTCCTCAGATTCCAGGAGCCCAAAACAAGGGGGCAGCTGTCCCTTCAAACAGCGCAGTAGAAAGACTGATAGGGCTTCTCTGGGGAAGAGGAGAACCTATTCAGGAAATGCATGGACCGAAAAAGTTCCTGGCTTCGTGTCCCTCACCTATAAAGGCGGACCACAGCTGCGTTTCCCTCATTGGATGAAATCAGTGCTTCTCACAGCTTGAGACTGTGCTGCCCCACAATCCCCCCATCCCATGAGACTGACTGCTACTAACATCAATACATACAGAACCGAATCAGACACAAGGCCTTCGGGAAGATTGTGATTAGCAAGGAGGGGGGCATTTGATTTGGGTCTCAAAAGAGCCATAGTTTGCCGAAAGGAAAATGTTATAAAATAGAGTAACACAGACTCTTTCTGTAGCCTTCACTACTCCTCTATCACGGGCGGATTGCACACTGCCCCGCCTAGCTTTCAGGACCCTGTCCCCTGTGGCTGTGTTCACGGATGAGGATGATTAAGATGCTGAGACTTGCTTCAGCTTCATAGCTGCTCATTTGGGGATCCCTTTCCCGACCTGCTTTGTGTCCTCAGCCCAACACTTAGCCTTGCCCAGGCAAGGGATTTAGGAAAACACTGGCTGGGTTGCATCAGGCCACTGGCAGACAGGAGAAGGGGTAGAGAGCTGGAAAGGACCTGAGGTGTGGGCAAAGCGATTGGGAACAACCAGCACAACACGGAGAGAGAGGACGGTGAACATGGCAGGGCCTGGCCTCACCCCTGGATGTTGTAACCTGGGGAGGGTGCTCCATGACACGGCGAGATTGGGGCAGGGGAAGCAGGTGCAAGCTGCACGTCTGAAGATCCTAACTTCAATTTCAAAATTTGATCCAGAGAAGCAATGCTGTCTGCTTCCACTATTTCTAGACTCTGGGCCTAGAGGTGATTTTAATGCTTTAACTGAGAGCAGGACCTGTATATTTTTCCTTTATGTTGTTGTTGTTGTTGTTGTTGTTGTTGTTGTTATTATTATTATTATTATTATTATTATTATTATTATTATTATTTAGAGCCTTGTATTTCCCAGGCTGCTCCCACACTTCCTGAGTTCTGGGAATACAAAAAACTATCAAACCTGTTTTATACAGGGCTGGGAATTAAACCCAGGGCTTCGGGCATGCTAGGCAAATACTCTACCAACCAGGCCACATTCCTCGGGCTGGCTTGGTGTATTTTAATGTTTTCCTAATTTCTAGCAGTTACTATTGTTACTATTTTTATGGAGAAGTTGTTTTTAAGCGAGAAAGCGGGTTTAGAAGCTAGCCTGGACTGAATCCACCAGCTCTTGCCTTTGTCGAGTGATACAATCTTGAGCAATGATCTCCTTCTGAGGCTCAGTTTTCCTATCCAGGAAATGGGCTGGTCTTACCTTAGTGTGGACACCGTAAGGATGATGGGAGGGTGAGTGTGAACACCAGTATGCTGAGTCAGGTGCTCAGCCAAGACTTCCTTCTGCCCCGTGAAGTTTATGAGCAACTGGAACCCAGGGCAAGGGTGTGGCCATGGGGCGTGCTAAGATATGGATCCTACCCGTGTTTCCCACCCCCCCACCCCCAGCATCCACTTGTAGAAGGCAGGGAGGCTGTCAGCCTGTCACTTTCCCACCGGGCCCACATAGCCCTGCCTCACTTCCTCTCCTGTCCCTCCTCTCCATAGCCTGGCTCTGCTCACCTGTTTGAATGTGGCTTCTACCAGGTTGGCTGGGAACATGTTCCTGGGAAGAGAAGAGATACAGCAATTGAGGACTTCAGTGCTAGGAGAGGAGGCCTGTGTGGTGTGGTGTGGTGTGGTGTGGTGTGGTGTGGTGTGTGTGTGTGTGTGTGTGTGTGGTGTGGAGTGTCATCGGAACACTCTTGGTAGTGGTAGTGGCAGTGGAAGCCTTCCCTGAGCCCCACCCAAGGTGTCTCCTCCTTGCCACTGGTCCCCACTGACACTTAGAGCATCCTCACCAAGTGCTGCGCTTTCCCCGTCCCAGGCCTTGCCCTCACTGTGCCCCGAGACCAGCATGATGTACCTACTTCCCTGACTGCTTAGCTGCTAGTCAAACTAACACATTTCCCCGAGCCAGGTATGTCTGGCTCCTAGGCAGACCTGTGGCCTTTGCGTGTGGGTCCCCTTGGCAATGTTTATCTTCCCATATAATAGCCCCCTAAAGCAAGTCTCCATTTTCCTCCTCTATCCTTTTGTTTGTTTGGTATTTAAGACACTATATAGACCAGTATATAGTCCACTATATAGATGACTATATAGTCTCACTATATAGACCAGGCCTGGCCTCAAACTCATAGAGACCAACCTGTCTCTGCTTCCCAAGTGCTGGGCCTAAAGATATGTGCCAACACACCTGGCTTCCCCTACATCTCTGATATCCAGTGTGTGTGTGTGTGTGTGTGTGTGTGTGTGTGTGTGTGTGTGTGTGAGTGTGTGTGTGTGTGTGTGTGTGTGTGTGTGTGTGTGTGTGCCCAACTCAGGATCAGACATACAAATGAGCCATTATAGCTGTCCCTTCAGGGTGGCCTTAGGACCACTCCCGAGCCCCCAATTTGAGGATGCAGTGTTAGGAAACATTAAGATGACACAGAATGTGCATAACCCGTGCACGTCCTGCCTGTCTGGACACTAGTCAGTGCCTGGATCCCAGGAGTGTGATGGAAGAAGCTGCTGCACAGTATGGATAAAATAACAAGAAGAAAACCAGCGCATTTCGTGCACAAGCAGTGTTTCCCTTTCACGTTTTGGCCTGCAGTTGGTTGGCTTCATGGATATAAAACTTACACCAGTGGAGGGCTGACCGTGTCTTATTAGTATTTATTTTAAGGCTGAAGGTGGAGGGGCTTTTGCCCTGCCAGATGTAAAAAATATACTAGGCAAGTATAATTGTTATCAACACAACGTACTATAACGTACAGCTGTATAGTATATATAGCTATCAATATGGCAGCCCGCACCACAGAGCCCGGAGCCCAGAGCAGAACCTTCAATGGCTAAGCATTTCATTTTTGTTGTCATTTCGGCATTATTGTTATTGCTGTGGTGGTGGTGGTGATTGTTGTGCAGGTGAGTGCCATGGCATGTGTGTGGAGGTCAGAGGACAACTTTCAGGAGTCAGTTCTTTCCTTTTGCCTGTATGTGGGTTCTAGAGATGAAACTTGGCTTGTCAGGCTTGTGTGGAAAGTGCCTTTACCTGATGAGCTATCTTGCCAGCTTATTTATCTGTCTGTCTGTCTTTCCTTCTATCATTCATCTATCTGTCTATCTATTATGTATGTATGTATGTATCTATCTATCTATCTATCTATCTATCTATCTATCTATCTATCTATCCACAGACAGAGTCTCACCACATAGCGTAGGCTGCCCTCAACCCTCCCGTCCTCCCAAGTGCTCAGATTACAACATGTGCTTTGTGCCTGGCCCAAGTACTTCATCTGTGGGAAAGCTGCTTCCCAGCCAGTGCAGAATTAGAGGATCCACCATTAGAACCGAACAGCTGACCAACCATTCTGAAGAGTTGTTCACTCTGTTGTTTAACATCTCCTGCTGAAACAAATTCCACTTGACTCCAAGACAATTTTTTCTTCAAGTGAAATCGTAAAACTCCAGAGAACAATAGGCTAATGTTTTGTCACCTCCTAAACATGAACGTGTTTGCTGAGAACAAAGTGGACAAATCAACTGACTTCACTCATTGAAAGGAAGGGGAGTCCTCATCGCACTATACCACCCTGGCTTGGACCCCAGAACAGAGGATATTGATGAGAAAATGAGGGACACCCACTGAGTTCTGGAACAATCAGGATGGTGCGCAAGCCTGCAGGTCCAGCACAGGAGAAGTGAAAGCAGGGCATCGGGAGTTCATGTCACCCTCAGCTGCCTAATGAGTTCCAATCCAGTCTGGGCTACCTGAGGCCCTGCCTCAAAAGGCCAAACAGACATGGCCTATAGATTACTTCAAGGTAACCCATTCCACTTTTCAGTTTGAAAGGTCAGGCGGTTATATATGATGCCAGCTAACATCTGGGCCACTGGTGAGACGGTGTAGGATTTCTTTTCTTTGCTACCCTCTAAAAACCTAAAATCATACCAACATGAAGATCTGGAGCTTGTGGGGGAAGGGGGGAGAAACAGGATGCTTCCTAAGGTTACAATGCAAATGAAATCATAAAACACACGGTAGTCAAACTGGGGGCATCTCGAAGGCCAAAGTTATCACTCTGAATCTAAAGAGATTTTCAACCAATCCTGCTTTTCCCCCATCTTCTCCAGCTGTTTCCTCTCACAGGAATCTCAAATCCCCAGGGGCCAGTGGCATTTGTTCTTCTCCTTGCTCTGTCCCTGGAAGAGAGCCCCACACATTAGTAGGCACTCGGTCAATAAATACTTGCTGCTTAAACGAATGGGTACAAGCAGCCACGGTCCAATAGAGAGTGCCAGAAAGATATACTCAGCAGTTCACTTCCCAAAAGAAGACTTGCAGAAACCGGGCGTGGTGGTGCGCACGCCTTTAATCCCAGCATTTGGGAGGCAGAGGCAGGTGGATCACTGTGAGTTTGAGGCCAGCCTGGTCTACAAAGGGAGTCCAGGACAGCCAAGGCTGCACAGAGAGACCCTGTCTCAAAAAACCAAAAACAAACAAAGATGTGCAGAGGGCCAAAAAAAAATTTAAAAAAAAAAATTTGTAAAATGACAGTGCAGAGACGTTGGGGAAATGAAGGCGATATTCACTGTGCACCTTCGGGTGGCCCCTGCAAGGACCTTTCTCTAGGCGCTTTAGCAAGACACCCCCACCCTGGCCCCTCAGGCCCCTCTAGGAAGGCTACAGACTGGGGATGCTCACAGCCTCCTTCTTGCTACTGAGTCTGCATTTCTCTCGGAATGGGCTGTGAGGCTCTCACTGCTGCCTGCCTGGCTCCCCCCTCCTGTCACTCACTCGTCCTGGCAACTCTCCACCTTCAAGGCTCGGTTCACACATGAGTGGAGCTGCACACGTGGACATGAGTGTGCTTTATTCCCTAAGCCTCCTCAGCGGCAGCGCCTGTGGCCAGACGCAGCGTCTGCAGCAGCATCTGTACTCCTGCTAAGATTCAGGTTCCATGGACACATCTGGCCGGAGGAGGAGGAGGAGGAGGAGGAGGAGGAGGAGGGCAAGGAGCTGCCAAGGCAGAGGCTCTGTGTTCTGGGACCCACTGTCACTTGCCCTTCCCCCAGGGGCTCGGCTTTATCAGAAGGGAGGAGAGAAGGGGAAGTCGGGAACCGGGTGTCTCGCCTTTCTTCCTTGAGTTGGAAGCTGATGTCTGTCCACCAGCCTGCAGTGATTGTCAAACTGTGTGAAAAATCTGTCACGACCCCAAGGGCCCTAAAGGAAAGGCTGTCTAGCCTGAGAAGAACTAAAAAGTCAAGTGTGTACATTCCTTCAAGACTTCCGTTAGCCCGAGGCCACTTTTTCGAGGTGGGCCATGGCAGAGCAGGCAAGTTGCCACCAGTATGCGGTCTTCCTTTCTTCCTTGCTTACGGAGGTCTGTTAGGGTCAAAGACCCACAGACCCTGGCCATCAAACCCTGATCCCACCCTTTCTTGTCCTTAGTAGGACAGCTCTGGAGACACACAAGGAAGTCACTAAACTCCATCCCTGAAGAGTGGCTTCAGTCTACAGCCCTGTTGTCCTTTCCTCCACCTTCCTTCACTCTTCCTGGAATACAGATAAAACAGCTGGAGCTTGAGCAGCCCTTTTGGACCATGAGACATACTGATGATGAGTTCCAAGAGCTAACCAGCCAAGCACTCGGGCCAAGCCTGAGATCCTGGTGACAAGGAACAGCACACTTCTGAGAAAGAGCAAGCCTTTCCTCTCACGAAGCCTCCGCTGCAGTGCTCAGCTGTTGTACGGACTCATTTTGGTCACTGACAAACTTGCCAGGCAGACTCATTTAAGAGCCATACTTTTGCCCGGTGGTGGTGGTGCATGCCTTTAATCCCAGCACTCGGGAGGCAGAAGCAGGTGGATCTCTGTGAGTTTGGGGCCAGCCTGATCTACAGAGTAAACTCCAGGACAGCCAAGACTATATACAGAAACTTTTTCTCAAAGATAAAATAAAATAATCATACTTTTGATTATTAATTTGTAAATGTTCATTTTCTTTTGGTTCTGAACTCTTTCAGGAAGATTCTTTCTTTATCCCATGAGGCCTGTGCCCTGGTTGCAGCTACATAAAAGATAAACAGACTGTGACTAGGGACATAAACAGTTATACCTGCAAGTCCCAGGGTCTAGCCTGGGCTCCCTGCTGAGGCTACCCTCTATATCTGCTGTTTGAACTTTGTCACTGAGATGGTTCCATATGCGCTCCCAATCCCTGCCCCCACCAAGGCCCAAAGGTGGGGATTTCTCCTTTTCAAGCACAGCTCCTGAGAGACTCATCCGGCCTCCGGGATGCTAACGGGGAGTTGCAGATGGAGCCAAGTTATTACTTAATCTCCGTGGTGTTTTAATAAGGTGGAAAAAGCAGCGGCCAGCTCTGATTAGCGTTCTGCCTGGACTTCCTGAGGCCGCGCTGGGAGCCTACGTCAGAGTTCTGACTTGGAACCCTGGGAAATGAATTAATGACTTGGCAGGTCAGCCAGGGACACGGTCTGTAGTGATCTGGAATCATCCTTGAGACACGAGCACACATCTTTGCCTTCCCAGAGGCTAGGCCCAGGGCCTGTGTCCCTGTGTGACCAGGCTCTTGTCTTTCTGACTTCTCACATTGTCACTTGTGTTCCCAGGTCCCCAGAGTCTCCGTCCTGGTCATAAGTGTTCTCATTCAATCATCAGCACTTAACAGCCACTTGCTCCAGGCTGCTCCGTGTCCCTCATTTCCTCCTAGAACCTTAGAGACTGGGGTTCCATGTATCTTCCCCCCTGACTTTTGGGCATGGTGGTTGGTCCTGATGTTGGGGCTCATATTTGTTCCCCAGTTCTGGGCACAGAGCTTAAAGGTGGGATGAAAGGAGTGTGCTTCCAGGGCATCCTGTGGCTGGAGCCTCATCCTTACTACCCTCCCTGCTCCGCCTCACCCTTCCTGACTTCTCATTTCTTTCTTTCCCTGTTTTGTTTGTTTTCTGGTGGTAGGGATTGAACCCAGACCCTCATGATACTAGGCCTGTGCCCTACCACTGAGTGCCACCCCAGGCCCAGCATTCCATGCCTGAGGCCTGGCAGCCGACCCAGACCTGGCTGTCGCAGCGTTTGAGGTTGACCTTTGCCATGTTGCCCCACTGCCCACCTCTAGGAGTTTACGCTCATGCCCTGACAGCCTTTTGCTGGCTGTGGGTCTCCTGTGTGCAACCACAGAACCAGAGGGGACCCTGGAAAGGAGACCTCACCCCCACCCAAGGTCTCAGTGGCCGGAAAAGAGAGGCATGTGACCCTCCCACGAAGATGTGGCATCAGTGATACCCAGCCACCCAGCTTTGTTGAGGCTCAAAGCACAAGGATTGGTTTTACCATGTGAGAAGCCACCAAGAGCAGACCAGCGCTGGAAAATTTGACTCTGACACATGTGAGGGACCCGGAGCCTGGCATCTCTAAGCAGGGGAAGGCAAGTGGGCGGAGCGGGGCTCCCAGCACACCAGCCGCTTTCCCTTACCCTGTGGAAAAGCTGTTTTGAATCAGGGTTTGAGAAATAGTGGGCCACAGGAGCATAATCCTAGAAATAACAGCTCTTAGGAGGAGTTTTTTTCAGAATCCCTCCTGCCTTGGCCTCCAGCACACCTGCTCTCCTGCTTCTGCTGCCTCTGTCAGTCCCACCACGCAACTTGCAGAATTGCCAAG
The DNA here is from genome assembly GCA_907169655.1 of Acomys percivali. NCBI lineage: Eukaryota > Metazoa > Chordata > Mammalia > Rodentia > Muridae > Acomys > Acomys percivali. The sequence goes on along the minus strand of OU015754.1, from coordinate 45,506,579 downwards.
TTCTCTGGGCCCCTGCTCTGAGCTTGGCACACACTCTTCCTGAACGGCAATGGCTCCTCGTAGACGTAGACCCCAACAGCACTGTCAGTACAACAACCTTGCCTGGGAAGCACCACTCTAGGCTATGCATTCTCTAGGCTCCAGGACAGGCTTGTGAAGATCCGCTACCACCAGAGAGGGTGACCAGAAGAAATAAAGAAATCTGGGGCAGGGTGGTGGTGGGTAAACAGTGTCAGGTAGTGAGAGTGGCTGGCAGAAAAACTCAGGCAAGCAAAGATTTAAAAAGACACCACAGCAGGAAGTTGTCCCTGACCAGAGACCTCAGTGAAGTGAGGAACAGAGGCGCACTCACTTACCAGGAAAGGCCGTGTGGAGAGGCAGGGACAGCATGGAGACAGGAACACACAGGATATGGCAAGAATGGCTGAGGCTCGCTCGGCTAGGGTTAGGGCGGGGTGGGGGGTGGGGGGTGGAGGGGGAAGAGTGGAGCTCAGAGGCCCTGAGTGAGGCAGTTTGACGCCTGTAAGCCACAGAGACAGAGGGGACACCTCCCAAGCAAGCCATGGAGACCAGGGGGATGGCTCGTAGGTGAGGCATGGACACGGAAGGGATGGGTTAGGGGGCTGATGTGCTGAAAATGCCTCAAACTGGAGCAGAGAGAAAGCAGGAGAGCCCAATGGTCACTCAAACAGGCGGAGGTGGTGAGTGACAAGCATGGCGCTGAGTGGCCATGGGAGAGCTGACAGCATTCGGGACCGGGATGCAGGGTGGGGGAGAATGGATGGTGTGGAGGAAGGTAGATGAAGATGAGGCCTTTTCCTCAGACATGTTAGCTTGGAGATGTCATGAACAGCATGTGTTGGGACCAGGAGTTCATACTAGATGTTTCCAGGTTGAACCGAAATTGGAGAACACTGGTGTCTAGGGACATTCAAAGCCGTGGGGGTGATGTCATATCCTTTGACTTGCAAAAGCCCCATGTTTCAGTTCCATTTCTTCAACCTTTGCAGTAAGAAAATGCCTAGGGTGGGCAGCTTCTTCCCACAGTGAGGAATGCTGCCCTTATGAGGAAACAGGGCTGGTCTCTGAAGCACAGAGCCCACAGGCAACCTACAGAGCGGTCTCAGTCAAGCAAGCCATCCCAGACTCCACGGCTACCCAGCCCACCAGCCCTCCTGCAGACCCTGAGTGGACTTAGTCCGAATCAGCAGACCCCAGCTTGTCATTCAAGCCCATCAGTCTTGGGGGTGGCTTGTTACACAGCTGTAACTGACTGATGCATGGGATAAGTGTTCCTGTAGAGAGGAAGAGATGTTGAGTATTGGGCATCAGTTCCCATGGGAAAGAAAAAAAAATGTTCCTTTCTAACTCTGAGCCAGGAGAACCACTCGGAGCCCATGGTGTTTGTCCTAAGATGTGAGGAAAATGTAGAGGCTTGTGCCTGACTCATATCCAAACACTCTGGGAAAGGCTTGCACTTCCGGAAAGGATAAATATACTTTCCGTGGGTCAGCTGTGGCTGCTAAAGGATGGACCCTGACCAGAGGATAGCCCCGAGCTTAGGGGTTGAGCTGCTATATTGCCTGACGAGAACATTATAAGTGGCCAGATGAAATGGCTTATTTTAGGAGAGCCCAGCACTAAGAGGGCTAGAGCCCATGAATGTTCTGGAGTAACTACAACCAGGAATGCCTGTTCACACATGCCCAGGAAGGGGCCCCTTGAGCATTATCCCACTGGAGTGGAGTGGGTGAGGCAAACAAGACCGACACTTCCTCTGCGCTTTCCCACACCAGATCAGATCCGCACGGAGAGGGCAGGATGGGGTCAAATAGTTGAACCTGGGGTTTTGGAATTAGACAGACTAGGACTTACGTCTTGAGGTGATTAGAAGATGAGGAAGGCCTGGGAGAAACCATGGAGCTAGTCAGCTGGTCGAGCCCACCAGGCTATGGTATTTGAGTGAAAAGCCCCCACCCCCACCCCCACCCCCACCCCCCCTAGGCGCCATAGCAAGTGGCATTATTTGAAATGATTAGGACGTGTGGCTGTGTTAGAGTAGGTGTGGCCAGATTGGAAGAAGTATGTCACTGGGGGTGGGCCCTGAAGTGTCAGAAGTTCGAGCCAGGCCCAGTGGCTCACCCTCTCTTGCAGCTGCCTGTGGATCCAGATGTAGAACTCTCAGTTCCTTCTCCAGCACCATGTCTGCCTGCATGCCGCCATGCTCCCCACCGTGATGATACTGGATTAATCTTTCGAACTTTAAGACAGCCTCAGTTAAATGTTTCCCTTTATAAGAGTTGCTGTGGTCATGGTGTTTCTTCACAGCAATAAAGCCCTAAGTGACAGGGTGTGCAGGGGCCACCGAGGCCTGACACAGTCCCATGTCCTGGGCTAAGCCCTCCATCCTCAGGGCCACCTGTCTCCTCCTTGATTTCAAAATCTCCATCTTCAGCTTGGAGATTCAAATTCTGTGGCAGGTTTGTGCCTGCTCCAGACCCTTCCTCGGCCCTGCTGGATAACCTGGGAAAGGCATACCTCCTCTTTGAGCCTTGTTTTCTCATCTAAAGGGACCAATAGAGAAAAGAGGGACCCATAACTACCTGCCTCGCAGGCTGGCTGGCCACAGCGGCCACAGCAGCCACAGCGGCTGTGGGACTAGTCAGCTCACAGCCATCCTCAGCCATCACTTTCTCCCAACCTCATGGAGATGGCAGAGCAGAGCAGAGCCCAGCAGGCAGCCCAGGGTTGTGAGGCTCACCCTAACCCATGTTGCCATATAACCTAGAGCTGGCTTGAGCCCCACATTCTGTGTGCCCTCTGGAGGCCACACAGGGGACCTGTATCAGACCTGGGGATTCCGAAAGGATACGGGCAGGAAGTTACCGGACGAGGTCCAGGAGGGCATCAGCTGAGCTCATGACTGGCTTCCCGCTCTGTTCAGTCGTCTCCTTCTGCGCTGCACCACCAGGGTGGATGACAGAGACCATGATGATGCCCACTACCACAGCCAGAAAGGTGGTCCACAGGTAGTATGCCACGGTGAGGATGCCCAAGCGGCTGGAGGTCTTAGCATCCAGGGAGGCGAGGCCGGACATCAGGCTGAAAAGCAAGGTGGATCAGGCTTGTGAGAGGCACAAGACCTCAGCCAGGAACACCGTTGTGCTCACTGTGGCTCCCTCGCCGTTACGCCCCGTACCCTCACGTGCTCTCGAAAATCTCCCTGGAGGTCATCCAGCCCCGAGTCTCCTAACCTCGCTTCCTCTGCTCTCTTTCTCTGAAGCCCGGGTCTCCAGCCCAGTATGTCACACCTCTACATCAGTACATTTGCTTTCTTCTGCATGGTTTCTCTCAGACGCCCCCTCCCCGACCCTTCATGAGACAGGACCAGGCTGAGTCACTTCTACAGTGAGGTCCTTTCACACTGCCCATGTTAGAAGTCTGTCCTGGGGACTCCCTCGGCCCTTAGCCTTTCCTCTCATGAGCCTGGTTGTCACACTATGCTTACTTGCCCAATGCAGACACAAGATTGAGTGCACATGAGAGGGACATATCCGTCTTTTCTGTGGGTCCACAAAGCCCAGCACCAGTGACCGGTGAGCTGGTGGCTACTACCGAAGTGATTAATGAGTGGGGGAGACACAGTGACCTCGCCTGAGAACAAGCCGTGTGACCTCTTCCTGCTTCTCTTCCAGAGTGTACCTGAGCCTACTCGCCTACTTGCCTGGCCAGTACTGGCGGTGTCTCTGCTGTTGTGGGAGGGAGCTGAGCGATTAATTAAGGAAATGTTTGAGCTGTGTTTCATTGCCAAAAGGATTTTCCTCCAAAGCCCTTTCATCATTTCAGATAAAGGAAGTATTTGTCTGGTTTTAATCATGTAAACAAGAGCAGATAATCCTCCTCACTCTCTCCTTAATGTCAGTCCGATGCCCCGCAGCAGCCAGTGCCCACCCCAGGGAGCAGGCTTTATCCCTGAGACCTGGGCATCTCTGCTTAGCCCTGGGCATGAACTGGCCCTCCTGTTAGGAGGCCTCCTCCTCCTGCAGCTCTCTCCTCACATCTGTGCCCACCCCACTTCTTCGGGTTGTTGTATCATAAGGTGCCCCTGAGGGTAAGCTGGTGTCTGAATAGAGTACATGAGTCAGCCCATGGCCGACCCAGAGCAGGGCTCCATGGCAGGTAGAAAGGGAGGAAGGGAGGGAGGGAGGGAGGGAGGGAGGGAAGGAGGGAGGAAGGAAGGGCACACAATCTCCATTTCCTCCTCTGCCAGGATGCCATATGCTAGTGATGGGCTTAGGGCTGGGCTCAGACGTAATTCCCAAAGGCCAGTAATGGGATTCCCCACCAGAGGAAACAAGGCTGCTGTGACTGTTATCCAAGGAAGATTTACCTCTGCCCTCCCTCAGCAGAACCGTGGTCAAGTCCACCTGCTGCAGACCAGGTTGGGAAGCCAGTCCCTGAGAAAAGATATGCCCTAATTCACCCACATCAGTGTCCTGCTAGGCCGCCTCAGACCGTCTCTAGGCTTGTCTGGTTTTGTGTCTCCATCCTGTCCCTGACCTCAGGAAGTAGTTACTCTGGCAGGAAGCAGGGAAGTGATAGGCAAGAACACCAGGACAGGAGGGGACACAAGTACTGCAGAAGTTGGGCAAATCAGTACAGTGACAAGGAAGGTGACAAGGGCAATTTCTATTAAGGGTGAGAGCCCTAGCTAAGACAGTAGGGAGAGCTTCCTGGAGGAGTTGGTTCCTCCAAGATGGGGCAAGATTTGGAGAGAGGCCCAAGTACGAGTGGGTGGCAGAAGGCAACAAGAGACTTTGAACTATGGGGACACTATACTGCTCAGCCAGGTCAGCGCTCGGGTGGTGTAAGGTGTGATGACAGGACAGAAAAAAACAGATGGTACGTGGCCCTGAATGGGGAGTCAAGGGGGACCAGGAGGCACCTAGGAGTGCAGAGGAGAGTTAGCAGACCATTGCTTTCCAGACACCATGTCTGTGAGAAAAGACAGAATGAAGGATTCTCAAGTTTAGGCATGTGGTGTGTGTGTGTGTGTGTGTGTGTGTGTGTGTGTGTGTGTGTGTGTGTGTGTGTGTGTGTGTAGGGAGAGGTATGGGTGTGTGTGGGTGTGTGTCCCAGGGTGAACTATGCATGCCCTGAACCACTGAAATGGGCAGAAGCTACATTTTGGACCTCAGATAAAAAGATATCTGCGCACCACTGTGCTAGGCAGCCACCATAAAGGAAGACCCGTCATTGGAAAGGAGCCTCTTGGGAAATATACCCTTCTCTAACTTGTAGTCCAGATTTACAGCTGGAAGGACTGAGGATAGGGGCATGATGAGAACCAGATTTCCAAAGCACAAAGGCCCCTGAGGATGGGGCTCAGTGGGGCGGGACCACCGGGGACACCTATATGTGGGAGGCCGGGAGGAAACGCAAATGTAGTCACGATTTGAGAGCACCGTGGCCCAACCCCAGGGAGCACCACTGCCCGAAAGGATGCCGTGAGAATTCTCCATGAGGCCATGCAACCCTGCTCAGAACCCACCCCACCATAGCTCACTCCCCATCAACAAGAAAAGTGAAGGGAGCTGTTGACAACAGCCAAGAAAGCAGGCAGCTCCCCCAGGCTGGGGCTGGCAGTGCCCAAGGTGACTGCAGGCCACAGCAGTGGCCAATAAGACTGGGACAGAAGTGCGAGGGGAGCACAGACCTGTGTGAGAGCAGAGCCCCTCCTGAAGCCGGCGGACACAGGGATGGGGTGGAGGGTCCTACCTCTGGTCTTTGGAGGTGCCTCCCCATGGTGAGCCCCTTAAGAGCTGAGACTAAGGAGCAGTGGTCCTCAGCTTTCCTAACGCTGCCACCCTTTAATACAGTTCCTCACGCTGTGGTGACACCCAACCACAAAACTATTCTGTGGCCACTTCGTAACTGTAGTTGTACCACTGTTAAGAATCATACTGTGGGGCCGGGCGTGGTGGCGCACGCCTTTAATCCCAGCACTCGGGGAGGCGGAGGCAGGCGGATCGATGTGAGCTCGAGGGCAGCCTGGTCTACAAAGTGAGTTCAGGACAGCCAAGGCTCCACAGAGAAACTCTGTCTCGAAAAACAAAACAAAACAAAACAAAATGAGAACCATACTGTGACTATCTAATAGGCAGGATAGCTGATATGTGGCCCCTGGGAAAGGGTCAGTTGACTCCTGACTCCCATACGGATCTCGACCCACAGGTTGAGAACCACACACTGCTAAACTGACACATGAGGACACATTGGTCCTTGGGAGAGTGTTTAGCTGCATGGAGGCTTGCACACATGTGGCTAAAGTGAGAGGCAGTTTTCCTTGAGTGGAGGGAGAAGCGTCATTGGTGCTTTGCTTTTTCTGTTTCTCCATTTTTCTCTCTCACGTCCAGAAAGAGCATGTTTACATGGTAGAAGACACAGGTCCGACAGCCTGGCATAGGAAGCGCAGTTTGCCAGGAGCTTTCCAGTTCCCCAAAGACTTGAGTATCTGTCTCATCCCATTGTTCATCAGCCTTGTGAGTCAGTGGCATCCTGAGGAGTCCCGATGTCCGAACCACTCTAAATCTAAATCAACATTTAGATTTGCCAATAGTTAACTTAAAAAAAAAAAAATAGGTTGACCTCCAACTCTTTAGAATCTCCTGCCTCAAACTCCCAAGTGCTGGTATTTATAGGCCTGTGCCCCTGTCCCTTAGTTAATTTTAAAGTATTCACAAAGAGCAGAGAAGCAACGGCACAAACCTTTAATCCCAGCACTCAGAAGGCAGAGTTCAAGGCTAGTCTGGTCTACAGAGTGAGTTCCAGGAGCTACACAGAAAAACCCCGTCTCTAAAAAAACAAAACAAACAAAAAAGGCCAAGGCTGACCAGACCACCAAAAAAAAAAAAAAAAAGTATAAGAAAATATGAAATCTATTACTACATTTAATCAATGTGAAATTTTTTTTTTACGCTGCTCAGGCTTTAAATTTTAATTAAAATTAATTGATGAATCAAAGTATGCACTAGCTGCATTTCAAGTGCTTGAGAGGCTAGTGGCTGTCTGTAGTGTCATTTACTTTGTGTGCCCAGCCCGTTACAGGATCAGTGGACATTTTGCCCTTCAGGATCAGTTAGCTCTTGGACTTCTGGGCGCAGGAGAGGATATTTAAAAAAAGCCAACAGAAGCTGAGGGAGGTTGAGTAGGACTGGAGTAGGTTCATAGAAAAGTAGGGTCAGAGAGTAGGGAGAGAGAAGGCGGGAGGAAGAAGATTGAGTCAGGGACGGAGAAGAGAAGAGATTGAACAGTGTGAAAACAGGAGACAACTGAAAAGAGAGCCGGGCTAGCCGAGCGAGAAGGGAAGACAGATGGTGACAGCCGAATCAGGAGAGCTCAGCCAACCAGAGAAGAGATTGTTAAGAGACAGAAGAACTCACTCAAAGTGGTGAAGAGAGAAAAAAAAAAAAAGACCTGAAAGTACAGCTCTCATATTGGGCAGGCTGGCCCTGAGTTGCACATAAGGACTGTGGAGCTCAGGGTGAAAAGACGCCTGGCCAGGCTATCCAGGAGTAAGTTCTAGAGTCAAGACTGGAACAGGGTTCCTGACCCTCTCCCCACTGTTTCTTGGTCCTGGTCTAAGGCCCAGCATGGGAGGATAGTGACTGTCATGTGATCCAGCCCCTGTAATCCCTTCTCAGGCCAGCTCTCAGAGTGATGACTTACCCATAGCTGTAACGGGGTACATTTGTGGTGGTGAGCTTGCCATCTGAGGAAGTAACCAAGCTGTGGGGTGTTAGGCCAAGGCTTACAGATAGAATAGTATATCCCACAGAAATGACCTCAACTATTCCTCCTGACTTAGGGTAGGAATGATAGCCACATTGTCTGTCCCACTCCAGGCCTAGCCGGATCCTCCTAGGTCAGTAAAAGGCCCCAGGGGGATGGGAGCCCAGAGCCCCACAGCCCTCCCAAGCCATCTGGTTCAACTACCGAGTGCCCAGGGATTGGGGATCAAGAGATTGAGGTGATTAGAGACATTAGCTTATAGAAATGGTAGGGAGCTGGCCTGGCTCCCAGCATGTTTCCAACTGCAGGGGTGGGGGAGGGGAGGCTTTGACTGCCGGGCTCCCAAGGAAGGGGAAGGCTGCCTATGCGCCTGGCTTCCACATCAACTCCCACATTGGCACTGTGAACTCCAACGTGCACCAGATGACTGAGCAAGTAACACAGTGGTGGGCAGGGTTAGAGGAGATTCCTGTGAAGCCTTGCTCACTCACCTCACCCCTGCACCTCACTGCACAGAGCCTGACCTTAGGCTGCAGGGGCCCTGCCTTAGCCTTTTGTTCTCAGGTGACCCAGAGGACAACGTACAACCTCCCCAGGCTGCCTTCCCTCACACTTCTCATCTGCCCAAGCCACCCTCGTCACCTTAGGCTCTGGGACTCTCCTCTGCAGGCTTTTCCTCTTGGTGAGCCTCTCCGTCCACTCCCTGCCGCATCTCCACTGTACCAAGGTCATCTCCACTGTGCCAAGGTCATCTTAGATAGCATGTGCCCCTGGAGTCTAGCACAGGGTGGCAGTGGAGGAGTGTGAGGTGAGGAAAGTGCACTAGGTCTGTAGTCCTTGCACTTGAGGCCAAGAGAGGAGGACAGAGAGTTTGAGGCCTGCCTCAACTACGTAGCAAGCGCTAGGCTTTCTGGGTCCCTCCCGGTATAGGCCTTAGTCTGGCTTGCTTCTAAGTTCCTAGAAGCCATGCCCTGCTTAGACCTGAGTGTCAGTTTGCTGATGTGCTATTAAACTGGGACGGAGTGGTGGGGTGGTGGGGGGCAGTGCTCTGGACTGGACTAGAAGGACGCTTTGGGTTCTGGTGACTTTAAGCATAGGTTCTCTAAGAACTGGTCCCTGAGCTAACTTTGGTCTCCTGGCCAGGCTGAGAAAAGTTCCTTGGCACTGTGTGTTTTGGGCACTGAGGCTCTTAGCCCTAGGACTTGGGGTCAGCAGATGGGGCATCAGCAACCAGATGGAGTTGAGCAACAGTTGCAGACAGTAGAAAAGGGTCTTCAGGGCTCTGCTTCTAGAATTCTCCTTCCTCGTCATTTTATCAATGGCTTGGCCAAGGCCACCGACAGCATGTGGATCCGATTTGTAGAGGACCACAAGCTGGAGGGAACAGCTGACGTGTTGGATGAAGGACCCCAGCAAGCGGGGACCACGGGCCAAGTCTGACACGATGAAAATGAACACAGACAAGTGCTGGGCTGCACTTGGCCTGGAGTGCTGGGCAGTGGGAAGGCTGAGAAGGTCGAGAGGAAAGCTGAGCTGCTGCCACCCGTGGGAAGGGGATGTTGGCAGTTTGTTTACTGGTAGCCTGATGAGTCACTTGGGACTTGGGGCCATTAGCCTGAGGGCTCAAGGCTGTGACAGACCTCCCCTGAGGTTGAGTCCCACTTAGAAAGGGGCAGAGAGTGTGCACTGCTCCTCAGACAGCAGCTGGGGTCTAGAGGCAGTAAAAGAGACAAAGGCTTTAGGGGAGGCATCTGGAGTTCTGGGACTGGAGCCTGGAGGACAGCAGACTGGAACACTGGAGCTGGCAGGGAGCTATGGAGATCTCACTCAGTGCCTGTAGAACCTTCCATGGGAGCCATCCCTGCAATGGATCTCTCTCTCTCTCTCTCTCTCTCTCTCTCTCTCTCTCTCTCTCTCT
>OU015754.1:45478195-45494741 GCA_907169655.1 Acomys percivali | reverse complement strand
TCTCTCTCTCTCTCTCTCTCTCTCTCTCTCTCTCTCTCTCTCTCCAAGCAACACACTCAAGTCCACAATGAGCACAGAGTTGTTCAGCATGACTCCTGCTGCCCTGACGTTAGCTAAGTACTCAGGTTATAGGAAGTCTGTCCAGCAGGCAAGGAGGTGTGTGTGTGTGTGTGTGTGTGTGTGTGTGTGTGTGTGTGTGTGTGTGCTCACCATGCATGAGAAGGTCTCCTGCCAGTCTTTCTATCCACCCCCCCAGCAGATGACAGGCACAATCTCTGACAGCAAGTGCCACGTTAGTGCCTAGTTCCACTTCCCAGATGGCTCTGCCACACCCCGTATCCCCCAGGCAATTCTAAGACTGGAGGCAGGATGTCTTGGTGCCAGTTCACTAAAATATGAGCCATCTGCTCCCAGCACACTCCCTTTAAAGTGCAGAAACTCCCCAAGAGCCTCTACTTATACCACTCTGGGTCAGCGGCCACCACAGATTGGCTTTGTTCATTATGAAGTACTTTTCCTGGAGCCAGGATAAAGCCTGCCTCCAGGATTGCGTTCTATGGACACAGCCACACAAACCAGTCCTCCCTGATTCCAAGGTGGGCTCCTGTGGAGCTGCCTCTCTCACGTGGCACAGAAGGCCAGGCATAGGAGGCTACAGTCTCCATCCACCATGAGTAGTGACTTCCTAAACGCACCTGCCAGGCTGGCCAGGCTCCTGAGGGACGGGATAGGAGCGTGTGTCCTATCACTCCTTATCCAGGGGGGCTGCTCCAAAGCTTAGGATGGAGCTGTCTGAATGAGGCTCTCCTGAGTGGTAAGTCTCCACAAAAGGACAACAGGAACTCTTTCAAAACCACCTACCTCTCCAGCCCTGTATACATGTTACCACACCAACCATGTTGGGTACTTGCTCTGAGTACCTGGGGTCCCAGAAATGAAGGCGGGGCTAATGGTAATCAGGAAGCTTGTTTAGTAGGTACAAGACCTGCAGTGGAACAAAAACCGATCTCTGGGTCAGCACTGTGATTGAGAAAGACCAAAAGCAGGTGGCAGCCCAGTGGATTCTGGGAAGGTGAGCAGGAAGTGCAAGTGGAAACAGCAGGACCATGGGACTTCTGGGGTGGATGGAGACTTTCTGAATCCCTAGGCTGAAGGTCTGTCCTACCATAGCCCCTAGTTGGGCTGTGTTTCCTTTTTTAATCAGCCAAGATCTCAGCTGCCAAGGCACAAAGACCAAGAAAGGCTCCCACCTCCCACTGAAGGAGCAGCAGGCACAGAAAGGCTACCCTGACTTGAGGGGTGAGTCCAGAAGTTCAGGCAATACCAGGCTTGACACTGGCTGTGGCTACCTCCAGCCTCCAGCCTGCTTCACAGAGCCCAGAGAAGCTGCTTTGAATACTGGCTCTCAAACCAGACTTCAAGACTGCTTGGCCCAGGCCCATCTCCAAGGAGTCAGAACGTGGGTGTGTGGAGAAGTCTGCCAAGCCGGAGTGCCTCAGCAAGGGTAGAATGGGTGGGGAGACTTTTGACCAAACATGATTTCCTGATTCTAAGAAATAGCCGTTGAAAATTCTTACAAGAAACGGGAAGGAAAACAACACATACGTGGGCATGCGAATGCATTGCACACTTGCTACAGACCCACAAAAAGCTCCCCCACAAACACACACACACACACACACACACACACACACACACACACACACACGACTTCTCTATGAAGCAGAGCTAACAAAACACTTTGCCATGTTCAGCCTCAGAGAACCGCAGACACACATGGCTTCAGTTTCCTTGAGCGATGCCTGGTTTGAGACACTGGAGAAGGAAGGGAGAGGAGGATTTGAAAAAAAAAAAAAAAACCAAGGGAGAATTGGAGGCTCTGGCTGGATCCAGATGTTGGGCTAACCACCCCCAGTTTTTGTGTTGTTCTTGTCTGTGGATGTGTGAGGCACAGTTGACTTCCCAGGATTACTCTGGTGGAGCTACAACGGGCCACACACACAGCCATGTACACACACACACTCACACAATTTACACTCACACACATAGACACTCACATACTCATTCACACATACACACTCACATGCACACACTCACACACAGGTACACACACAACAGATACTCACAGGCACACACACACCATCTGCTACTTCCTGTCTTGTAAATTTGCACATATTCTGCATCTATTTTAAGGCAGAGGCTGAGAACGCTGTAAATAACAGAACTTGAGGTCACTCTAGAGCCCTAGGTACAAAAATGGTCCAGCGGTGTGTCTAGGAGCATCCCAGGAACTGGTGATGAGAAAGGCTCAGCTGTAGCCCCCAGTGGAAGAATATAGCAAGAGTCCCAAGGCACTGGCTCTGGATGGAAACTCTTAGGATGTTTTGTTGAACGAAACCAAAACAAGCAGGAGGCAGATTTGTGTTCGTGGAAGAAACAGGAAGGTATCCTCCAAGAACTTAAAGGAACAGAAAGCTGTGGGTGGATTTTTTTCCCCGTCTCTTGGTCTACAAATTTAAACAGGAAGGGCTGTGCACAGTGAGCATCCTCATTGGGATAAAGTGGGAAAGGTGGGTTTCTAGGTTCAGGGGCACAAGCGACAGGAAGCAGGGATGGATAAGGCTATAGGGGAGAGCCAAGAATGGCAAACCACTTGGTGTCCACCAAGCACCCTGGGTGAGGGCTGTAGCAGATTCTGCCCACCAGATCATTACTGTCATGTGACACGGGATTTTGTACACAGTGCCAACACTCAGTGAGGACACAGGAGGCTCCTCCTGCTGCCACTTTCACTTTGGAGGAAAAAAAAAAAACCTCTCAGTGGCAGGTGTGAGGTGAGGAAGGGCTGACTGCCCAGGGGAAGGGGCCCTTTGTAGTTTGACAAAAGATCTGAAGAGTTGTGGAAAGGAAACCCAGTGTTCAAGGGCCCTCTTCAAGAAAAGACCAACGCTCCGAAGTTACTGGCAGTGTACACCAGAGAGCCTACAAAACCAGCTGGCAGGAAGGACCCTCAGAGATCTCCTGAAGGAAAGGGGAAACTGAACCTCAGGGCATGCTGAGGAGTCTGAAGAAGAATGAAGGGTGAGCGCTTGGGTGCGAGCCGGAAACAGGCCACAGCATCTCTGTGGCTGGAGCAGGGACATATGTCTTCCTTGGCTTCCTGAGTCCTGCAATTCAGGCAGACAGAATGCAGAAGACCCCAGAGCCCTGGGCTAACGGCTGGCAGCCACACAACCACTCCTGAGTGACTAGGAAGCTTTTGCTGAGTCAAATAAGGTTGACCTTGGCTTCCCCGGGTGGAGGTCCCAAAAGCAGGAAGCTGGGCTTCACTTGAACTGGGATTTTTCAGGCAGTAAATAAAGCCCAATTGAACAGGCTTAAGTTGCCAGGGAGGCCCAGGAGGTCTAATGCTGTCTAAGTTCACCCCACAGGGCTCTAGTCTTGCAAGCATTGGGTGAACACCAGATAGCACAAACATAGAAACCACTAAGAACAGCCTCTCCGCTCCTCAGGCTCCAGAACTGCTGGCACTCGAGGATTGCTGGGAGCAGAGTGGAGGTCCCCTTCAAGGGGTGGGGGAGCGAGGGTACAGCCCTGTAAAGGGAATCTCCCGCCTTCGGAGAACATGGAATTGAATTCCCTCTAGATAAATACGTACAAGCTAGGTCTGCAGCTGGAACCAGGTAGGTGGAGCCTCAGATACAGAGCACAGAAAGCTCCAAGTCACTCTGGTTGTATAATAAACGATTCAACTGTCCTTCCAGCAAACAGATTAACCACTGGGTGATCTCAACACACAGCAAGCCTGTGAGGGACAACCTCTGGCCAGAAGTCATGGCTGTGTCCTCCTGACTAAGCGTGTTTATTTCTACAGAGGAACACACTGCCCCTTTAGGTGCTGTCTGGTCACCTCTTGCCAGTGGTAGTGGACTGATCTGATCAGCTCTGGGGTCTGGGCAATGCTGGTCTTCTGCACCAATTGACTGAGAGCCACACTCTAGAGCTGGTGAAGCCACTATGAGGAGTAAGGAGAAACATTTTAATGACAGTGATAATAATCCCAGCACTGGGGAGGCAGAGGCAGATGGATCTCTGTGGGTTCAAGGCCAGCCTCGTCTACAAAGTGAGTCCAGGGCAGCCAAGGCTACACAGAGAAACCCTGTCTTGAGGGGGGGGGCGAGCATGGCATGGTGGCATGTGCCTGGAATCCCAGCATTTGGGAGGTAGAGTCAGGAGGATCAGAAGTTTGAGGCTAGCCTGGGATACATGTGACGTGCCTCCAAAATAGTTAGTAACAATGTAAATAAAAGATAACTCTTTGAGACAGGGCTTTTCTGTGTAATAGCCCTGGCCATCCTGGAACTCACAGAGCTCTGCATATTTCTGCCTCCCAAGTGCTGGGATTACAGGGGTGAGTCATCACACTGGCCCAAAAGTTCAAATGTGAAATGCTTTCCCGTGACTCTTTACTCTTCTAACAGGCACGGGAACTTGCTGTGTCCCAGAGCTTGCTTGAACAGTGAGTCATAAAACAAGCAAGCAAACAAAAACAGAAGCGGGGCACTCAGGCAAATAGCTGCAAGGAACCAGTTTCTACCCATGACTTGAGGGAGCGTGGGAGTGGATTCTTCTACAGGGGAGGCCCCAGGTGAGAAGAGGCCCGGCTGGCCCTGCCCTGGGACCCTGTGGGACACCGAGATACTGAGATGAGGGGCCTAATCAGACTGGGAGTTTGGATATAACAGACAAAGGAGGCTGAAGAAGACACTAACTTGTTTTCCCAGCTGCCAGGGAAGTTGCTCGCTCTGTCACCTACCGACTTAGAGCAAGGGGTGTCCTAGGGAGCCGGGGACTGGTGAAGACTGCTGGATCGGAGGATCGTGAGAGAAGAAGGAAACACGAGACAGTGGCTCGAGAGTTCAGGAATCACAAGGAATGGCTCAGGGTGCCATGACTGAACCATGGTGAGACCACCGAGACGTGCGTGTGCCACTTGGGAGGTTCGGAGTGGTGTGAACAGCTGTATCAGTGTCTCTGTCAAGGAGGACTTCCCAGGGGAGGGGACATGTATGCTGTCGGTGCTATGAGCCCCGACAGCAAAAACAGAGGTAGAGGGGTCACCAACCACCTTGGAGACACTTCAGTAAGTTATGAACAAGTGTGCAACACACATCTCTCACTGGGCTGTGCCAGGTCTATGCCTTGTCACAACAGCCCCGTGAGCAGGGTGACACATGCCCATCTAGGGCCAGTGAGATGGCTCAGGGACTAAAGATGGCTGTCACCAAGACTGGCAACTTGGAACCTACACCCTGGAAGGAGGGAACCGACTCCCACAAGTTGTCCTCTGACTTCCACACATACTCACTGGCATGTATGTATTTCATACCCAAAGCGCCAAATAAATACCTACTGAGAGGCAGGGCACACACATCTAACAAGTGATCCCAAAGGTCCTGCTTTTGCCCGGAACCCTATGCAGGATCCCAGCTTCTCCAACCGGCTCCTCACAGTGATCCCCACAGCCACAGACTGCTATGAGCAGGCTGCGTTCACCTGGGCTAGGTTGGAGCAGATTCTGAACAAAGGAGGCTTGAGAGTTAGAGGATACCGGATTGTGGAGGGATGGCAGATGGACGCTAACAAAGCCCCACTGGCCTCACCTTACCCTCACTGGACCTCCCTGCTCTAACCTCTCCCAGGTGGTGGGCCCCACCCCCGCAAGGCAGCCTTCTCTCACTGTCATGCCTCTCTCTATGATGTTTGCTTCAACAAGCATCCCAGGTGGAAGTCAGTGTGAAGGACAGGGAAACATGCCCGGTCCTCCCAGGACCTTGTACTCAAATCTTCTCATGGAAGAACACTGCCAATGAGCCACTCCTTGCTGGGATGAGGGGCTGTTCAAGGGAGGAATGCTTGCTTGATTGTTGTCACCACGCTTTGAGAAGGCACCCAGAGCCGGGTGTGGTGGCACACCCCTTTCATCCCAGCACTCGAGAGGCAGAGGCAGGAAGATGGCTGTGAGTTCCAGGCCAGCCTGGTCTACAAAGTGAGTCCAGGACAGCCAAGGCTACACAGAGAGACCCTGTTGCAAAAAAAAAAAAAAACAAAAAAAAACCAAAAACCAAAAAACAAAAAGAAAGAAAAGAACAAAGAAAAGAAGAAGAAGAGAAGAAAAGAAAAAGAAAGAAAGAAAGAAAGAAAAAGAAAAGGCACCCAGGTCTCAGAATGAGTCACGCCAGATGTGACTGGAAATTCATTTGTCTAGTGGGTCTGACACATCCAGGGTTACCAACGTGACAGGAAGAAGACACAGGTCGTCACCCATAGCTACCAACAAACAAGAAGCCTGGAGGACTTCCCAGATAGGAGTGAGCTTGAGTGCAGGAGAGATTTTAAATGAAAAGAAGAAGAGAGTTGGGGTCTTGGGGCAGCATAAGTGAAGGCGGGAAGACACAAGGACATGGGGCATGCTTAGCACTGATCTGGCCAGCGTGGTTCCAGGCAGCAGGTTGCCCTGGAGATGAAGCAGAAGTCAGCAGTAAGGCTGGAGCTCGCTGGACCCTCTGCTTCCCTGAGGCAGATGCCATAGAAAGCTGCTGACTCCAGGGGCACAGCCAGGAGTCCCTGGTATGGAGGTGCAGCAAGCAGCCCCAAGCCAGGCTCTTCAGCTACCCAGCTGGAGGGAGGCTGGACCCCAAAACAGTCAGGTGTTTAAAAGGCTTTGAAACCTTCCCCTGCCTCGAGTCCCTGGTCAGTTCTGGTGGGGGAAGTCCAGGCATCTGCACTGGTTAGAACAGCTTCTGGCTTGCTGTGCCTGGAACCACCCGCATGGCTCCAGAGTGGTGCTCCTTAGGGCAGGGACAGCAGCCCAGGACTGGCTGCTCAGAGACAGCGTAAATGGAGGACAGATGATGGATGATGCTTAAGAATTAAAGAGGAAGGGCTCAAGGAGGAGACACTTGGGGATCAGGAGTGTATCGTTGTGGGGTTTGGGTGGGACTCGGTAGTAACAACTTGTTTAGTCTTTGTGAGACCCTGGGCTTGAGCTCCAGACCAAGACAAAAACAACAACAACAAAAGGCAATACGTCATCATCTCCCCCCACAAAGGTCTCATTCTCCCTTAGTAGGAAGCGCTAAAGCGCGTCCATTTCTCAGTGGCAGGGTCGTCCTGTACCAGCCCTGACTGCATGGTTAACAAAGAGATCATGAGCACCTGCTTTTCTCAAGCTAAGACAGCATTCCAGGTCCGGCAGGAGGAATGTTCTGGTCTAGTGGAGAGAGTAAGCTGGAAGGAAGGATGGAGCACTCACTAGGAGCACAGGCTGTGGGAAGGGATCTTACA
This sequence comes from Acomys percivali, assembly GCA_907169655.1. NCBI lineage: Eukaryota > Metazoa > Chordata > Mammalia > Rodentia > Muridae > Acomys > Acomys percivali. The sequence continues at coordinate 45,487,394 of OU015754.1, read as the reverse complement.
TGACATGTGGAGGAGGTGGGGGGGCAGGGGGGGACTAGGCATAAGACCTCAGACTTCCAAACAGGGTTTCTTGAGTCAAGGGACTTAGGAGTAGCTGCTGACTCATTAGCCGAGTATTCGGAGAGTAGTCTTTGGGAAGATAAACGGACAAGGCAATTCACACAGTGAATTCACACAGAATGACAATGAACGATGAGCGCCTTGGGGGAGGGCAGAGCAGAATTGACTCTAGCAAGAGTGGTGGGGAGGGGGCTGGAGAGACAGCTCAGTGGTTAGGAGCTCCGCCTGCTCTTCCAAAGGTCCTGAGTTCAATTCCCAGCAACCACATGGCGGTTCACAACCATCTGTAACACAGCATGATGCCCTCTACTGGCCAGGGGGTGTACATGCAGGCAGAACACAGTATACATAATAATAAATAAATAGATCTAAAAAACAAAAAGAGTGGTGGGGAGGACTCCGGTGGAGGGGGTGTGAGATGAGGAGATAGGGCTTGGCTCCATCTGCTTTCCTGAGACTGTTCTGACTAACGGGTGGAGAATAGATAGATGTGGAGACGGGCAAGATGCCTACGGGTCCTTGTGAGGAAGAGACCTCTTTGCCTGTGTGGAGGGGTGTTCTGCCTGGGAGATAGTCAGCCCAAGTTGCTGACTGTCCTGTCTGGACAGGAATAGCAGGAGATCCGGGCAGCTGTAGTGGCTGTTTACTGACAGCAGAAAGTGGGGGAAAGGTCACTACTGAGTAAGAGCTCTAGTTGATGACCCTGAGGTGAAGATTCTGTGACTCATCCTTGGCTGAGACATTAGGTAGCTCGTGTATAGCCTTTGGGGCTCATAGGAAAGATGGAGTATTCTCTTCTTGGGAGTGCAGAGATTATAGGTGGTTACAGGTTTTTTAAAAAATTTATTTATTTATTATGTATACAGTGTTCTGCCTGCATGTATACCTGCAGGCCAGAAGAGGGCATCAAATCACATTATAGATGGTTGTGAGCCACCCTGTGGTTGCTGGGAACTGAACTCAGGACCTCTGGAAGAGCAGTCAGTGCTCTTAACCTCTGAGCCATCTCTCTGGCCCTGGTTACAGTTTTTATTTGAAATATCCACACTCCCACCCCAACCCATGTGTTGAAGATTCAGTCTCAGGGCAGCAGTGTTCAGACCTGGAGGCCTTTGGGCAATGAATGGGTCGTGGGGCTCTGAGCTCCTTCACTGACAGGGTCTTAACTTATTAAGATGCTGGGACAAGTCCCTGGTGGTGCGCTCTTGAGGATATGCTGGGAGTGCCGCTCCTCCCTGCCTTTCCCTTTGCTTTTCAGGTGTCACAGGCTAAGTGACTCTGTCCCACACATGCCCCCACCATGATGCTCTCCTCACCGCAGGTCCAGTGGCCAAAACCTCTGAAATGGGGAAAACCATTCTGTTGTCAAGCTGATTGTCCTGGGTGCGCTGCCACAGTGATGGCAAGGTACAAAAGGCCAGGCGGCCTCACTCAACCATGAGGCAAAGAATGGCCCAAAGCATAGAAATCACCAGAGGCCTAGCAGAAGGGGAGCAACTGGGAGGCAAGAGGGAACCATGAGCAGCAGGCAGAAGCCAGGGGAGGGGAGGCCATCAGAAGAAAATTCCAGAAGGGACAAGAGGTGGACAGTTCTGACTCACATGAAGGTATCATGCGCCTCAGGAACAGAATCTGCTTTGGACTTAGCAACATGGAGGTCATTGTTGACTTTAACAGAGTCCTCAAGTCCACGAATGACCGAAAGCTTGAATGAAAGGAGGCAATAGGGGCTGGAGAGATGGCTCAGAGGTTAAGAGCACTGACTGCTCTTCCAGAGGTCCTGAGTTCAATTCCCAGCAACCACATGGTGCCTCACAACCACCTATAATGTAATCTGATGCCCTCTTCTGGCGTGCAGGTGTACATGCAGGCAGAGCACTGTATACATAATAACAAATAAAGAAATCTAAAAAATAAAAGAAAGGAAGCAATACTTGGTGTGGGCTGAGGAGTCAGGGAAGGCTTCCGGAGGGAGCTGGCAGAGGGAGCTGACTGGTGCCCTGGCTGGAAGCATTGTCTTCACCTCACCGGAAGAGGCCAGCTCTTCCATAGCAGAGAGCCAGGGAAGTGGGCCCTGGAGCAGAGTCCCATGCCTTCCCCCCCCCCACCTGAAGCCCACCCGTCAGAGCCCTGTGCCCTCCCCTGCTCCCCTGCCCCGCCTCTCACCTGGAGACCACCAGTGGTAGGATCAGCATCTTCAGCATCCTCATTAAGAGTTCTCCAGGGAACTGAAAGTAGCTAATCTCCTGAAAACACAGCAAGATCTGGGTCAGAGCAGGTGGACCAGACCTCAGATGGCTTCGTCCTTACCGTCTTCTGCATGCTGTCCAGGTGCCAGGAGCCAGGGAGAAGAAATTGGGTTTGGAGCTAAACAACCTGGGTCCCGATGGCACCCTCCTTCTTAACTGGCCTGGTGGCCTACGTGTCCTTCTCTCCAGCAGGAAGATAATAATTACTTCCTAGAGCTGTTGAGAGGCTCAGCTGAGAGGCCATGCACAAGCACTTAGCACCTCCCACGAGGAAGCACTTTGGCATCACACCTGGTGCAGCTTTCTCCATCAGCACCATCCATCTACCCATCCATCCCTGGGGTAAAGTTGGCTCCATTATCAGTATGTGACAGACAGCAGGGGTCTCTGTAACCCACACTAGGTCAGGCACCACACTGGGGTCCCCCAAAATGGACTAAGCAAGGTTCCTGCCATAGAAAAGGCCCCAGTCTAGTCAATGAGAGGATTGACCAATAAGCCACAGCCTTCTTGCGAGCCAGTAAGATTCCCTCCACTAGCTTACCCCTGAGAAATACCGGGTTTGGAGGCAGAAGTAGCGCTCAGTGTAAAGCACCCTCCGTGGGCCTTCCATAGGCACCGTATCCTTGTCCAGATAGCTTGTGACCATTCTGGTAGAAACGAAGTTATCCTAAAAGGATACGTGTCCCTCTTTGCTACCATACCATTGAAACAGATACCGCAGGGAATTGTAATTTCCTCAGGAGCCTCGTGTTGGGCATAAAGGGCTGAAGTCTGGTGCCAACTGGAAAAAGAACTTGCCTCCCACAGGGGGCTTTTGCACAGTTCTGATGATTTGTCAGACCGCTTTGAGAAAGATGGTCGCTGATAGTAGGAACACAGCCCGGACCACTTATCTGTGGGTACCTCCTCTTGTCCTCTGTTTCCCCTTAAACCTTCACACTAGGACTGTGAAGATGGCTCTGGAGGCCATGAGCCTCTCTGATCCTTTTCCCAATGGGGCAACACGGAGTCAGCCTTCATTTCCTGCCTTCGCTATCACTTGCTTCTTTAATTGACCCTTGAAGGTGAGCCTGAGCCTAGCTTATCAGGGCTGCTGGGACCTGGGCTTAGCCCCTACCAGCCTCCCACAGCTGCCTCCCGCTGGGAGCCCACAGGAGCAGAACCTAACAAGAGGCAGCATAGCTGTGGTGAGCAGTTAAGCGTGCCCTCCGGATGATAACAACACTTTGTCCTTTACTTGCTTTACAAAACAACTCGTGGTTTGTCTGAGATTCTGACACAGCCGGGGTACTGTTTCCAAGGCCTGACTTCAGGTTTTCTGTTTCTGGCAAGCCTTGACAGGGATCCTTTTTCCAGAGAGGGAGGATGTGGGTGACGAAGGCTGAAGGATCAGCAGACACCATACACGTTACATACTGGTGCCTGAAACTATCTTAAAAACTAGTGCCAAGCTGGGTGTGGTGGTACACATCTTTGATAACATCGACAGGCCGATCTCTATGAGTTCAAGGGCAGCCTGGTCTACATAGGGAGTTCCAGGCCAGCCAGGGCTTCATCATGAGACCTTGTCTCAAAGAAAACACAATCAACAAAAAACAACCAAACCAAAAACAGTGCCAGAAGTAATGGTGCGTCAACGGTCTCAGGCTTTGGAAAGGCCCAACCCATAGAACCGTGGTGCTGCCTGGATCCCATGCAGCCCACTTGTGCCATAGACAAGGAAGCTGACCTGGGGGAGAGGAGGTGACTTGCCACATAGTGATGTGCAGGAGGGAGCCCTGGGCCTCCTATGGCCTTTATGTTACCATTTCCAATACGCCAGAAAAAAAAAATCTCATAAAAATACACTCATCCCGCACCATGTCTGTGTCTTTGGGTATATATAGTACTGCAGACTAAACCTGGGCTCTTGTGTGCATGTGTGCATACGCACCTGTGTGTGTATGTGCACGTGTGCGTGTGCATGCATGTGCACGTGTGTATGATAGCACATAAGCAGTGGTCAGAGGAAAACTTATGGAAGCGGCTTCTTTCCTTCTCCCATGGGCTCTGGGAATAAAACTCATGTGGTCGGGCTAGCCTGACAAGCACTTTTTACCTGCCGAGCCATCTCACAGGCCCAAGGTTACCAATGTCTTAATCGTCAAAACCGGTCACTGATGAGTCAAACAGCATCCCTACAGCCTGTTACATGTATAACTTACATTTCGTCCCCGAAATTAATATTTGACTGTTTTTTATTTGCTTTGTTTTCTTTGGGCCTCTCATTAATTACTTCCAAATGTTTTTTTTTTTTTTTTTTTATCAATTAAAACATCTAAGCAAGCATTTCCTCCAACAGAAGCCCATCGGGTCCCCTTTATCTCATCTGGACCTCAGGCCAGCAGCTTTCCACCACCCTATTATGGGTTGGGAGAGGGGGTGGGCTCGTTCTCCAGGCCCAGCTGCTGTCCTGGCCTTGTGGCTTCCCTTGCGGGATTCATCCTGCATAGGACCCAGTGTTTCTTGAGTCACTTGTTTCCCTGGATTCTGTCCTTATTTTGCGGGAACATCCTTGGTAGCTTCCTGAGAAAAGGTGCAGAGGGCAACTTCTGAGTCCTTTGCTTAAATTGCCTTGGTCCCACGCTCCCCTCTGACAACAATCTGGTTATATTTGACATTCCTTTTTTAAAAAAAGATTTATTTACATGGTATTCTTCCTGCATGTATGCCTGCACACCAGAAGGGGGCACCAGATCTCATTATAGATGGTCGTGAACCACCATGTGGTTGCTGGGAATTGAACTCAGGACCTTTGGAAGAGCAGCCGGGGCGCTTAACCTCTGAGCCATCTCTCCAGTCCCTTCTTTTTCTTTTTTTTGAGACAGGGTTTCTCTGTGTAGCCTTGGCTGTCCTGGACTTGATTTGTAGACCAGGCTGGCCTTGAACTCACAGAGATCCACCTTTTGTTTGCCTGCTCCTTTTGGGTAACATAACTATAGATATTTTTATTTCAGGCCCACCAGCCCCATCATCTCAGCTCCTTGCTGATGTAAGTGAATCTCTACACAAGGTCAGGTTGATCATAAGCTATTTTTATGTTCAACATACCCTATGGTCTTATTAATTGGCAAAAATTCCCCAACCACAAGCCCAACTACCAGGCACACTTTCAAGGTTTACTAGAACTTCTCGTTAGCAAAATAACTCAAGTCAGAGCTGACTACCCTGTTCTACCATCCACCCCCTGTGTGAGCTAATTGTAGTTTTCATCCTTTAAATATGCAATACAACTTCCCCTCAAGAACCCTGTTCAGATTCTGAACTGGCCGCCTCCCTGAGCTCAGAAAAATAAAGCTTTCATTTTAAGCTTCTGTGTCTGAAGTGAGTTTTCTCGGCTTTCACCCTGAACTCAACACTTTCTCTGCCCCCTGAATGCTGGGATTCCATGCCTGGCCTGCTTTGTTAGATTTCTATACTTCCTTTCAAGTTACTGGAATTTTTATATTGGTTGTTCTTTTTTTTTTTAATTCCAAGTATTTTTTTTTATGATTTTATGATTGGTTGTTCCCTCTTTTTAGTGTCTGCATTGGTTAGTTTTTTGTCAACTTGACCCAAGCCAGGGTCATCTGGGAAGAAAAACCTCAGTTGAGAAAATGCCTCCATCAGATGGGCCTGAACCAAGTCTAGGGGGATTTTCTTGCTGAATTGACTGATGTGGGCGTACCCAGGCACTTGTGAGTGGTGCCACCCCCCACTCACCTAATCCCCCCACCCCCCCCAATCCCCCACCTCCCCACCCCACCCCACCCCACCCCTGGGCTGCAGCGGACTTGGGCTGTGTAAGAAGGCACGTTGACCAATACGGTGAGCAACAGGACTCAGCGCAGTGTTTGCTTTGGCTCCTGCTTCGAGGTTCCCTCCTCCTTCAGTGTCCGCCCTCGCTTCTTTTTGTCATGGGCTGCGACTGTAAGCCTAAATAAACCTTTTCCTTCCCAACTTGCTTTTGGTTGTGGTTTTTATCACAGCAAGAAAAACCCAACTAAAGGCCAGGCAGTGGTGGTGCACACCTTTAATCCCAACACTTCTCGAGGCAGAGGTAGGCAGATCTCCATGAGTTCAAGGCCAGCCTGATCTACAAAGCGAGTTCCAGGACAACTAAGGCTACACAGAGAATCCCTGTCTCAAAAAACCAACCAACCAACTTAACAAACAAACAAAGTGTTTGGTGTTTGTGGTGCTGGCACTGGAACCTATGGCTTTATATATCCTAAGCACACAGTAACGTTAATCTAGCCTACTGCCCCTATATCCCAATTTTTTTAAATTGCATTTTTTTTACCCGCAGAGCCATTTTGACAGCCCCCAGTCTGTTTTAATGATAGCTATACTATCTCTCGTGTCTCCAAAGAGCTTAAGAAGTGAATTTTTTGAGAAAGGGCTTCATTATGTAATTCTGACTGACCTGGAACTTGATTTACGGACCAGGCTGGTTTAGAACTCACAAAGATTCGCCTGTCTGTGTTTCTCAAGCACCTGGGTGAAGGGTGTGCGCCACCACTTCCAGCCCTTTGGTCTCTGGTTTGACATTTGCAGCTTTTCTCACATTTCTAGTGACCTCTGCTCGTAGGCAAGCATAGAGTCCTAGCTCCTGGTCTTGCCACTGAGGGTGTGACCTGTGGGGAGGGGACAGGAGCCTCTTTTCTCAAAGAATTCATAGGTTTTCCTATGAGGCTCTGGCAAGAGGCCTTGTGCCGATGTCTGGCTGCCAGCTGGCCTGGGTTCTGTCGGGGAGGAGGCACCAAGAGTACCAGTGGCTACAGATGACTGTGAGCACGTACCTCCCCGCTGCTCCTCTGTCACCCCACACAGGTGGGCATGATGCGCCTGAAGCGATGTCCCCGAGGCAAGCATCTCTGGCCCCTGTGCAGGCCAGAGCTGGACACAGTAGAGATAGGAGCCTTCTGACCACGTGGCCTGGGAGAGCTCTGGGGCCTGAGCCCCTACTGTCACCTTCATATTTCTTCCCTGATTTGCCCTTCAGCATCAGACCCTTTGGAATTCTTAGAGTAAAGCTACTCAGGATCTGCCCTCGTGGGCCATGATGCCAGCCTTCCGGACCCTACTAAATGGGATTGCCCAGCTCCATCCATCCACTGCCTGTACTGTCTAACCAGCGTTTTTCTCAATGATTCTTTCTACGTTCTCTCCGGTTTGAGTAGTTTGTATCTTTGAAAATATTCCATCATGGCTGATGAGACGTCTCAACAGGTAAAAGAGCTTGCTGCCAAGCCTGACAGTCTTTTAAATTCAATTCCTGGTGGAGTGAACTCACTCCTGAAAGATGTCCTCTGACTTCCACGTGTGCACTGTGTGTGTGTGTGTGTGTGTGTGTGTGTGTGTGTGTTTGCGCGCGCCTATGAGCAGATGCATGCTTATGCACACACACATACACACAAAATAAACATAATTTTTTAAAAATGTTATTAGACTCCCAGGAAGGAAAAGAAATAAATAAATAAATCCTCATGGCTTAAGTGAAAGTCTCAAAATGTCTCCATTTTTCAAGGAATTATTTAGACCTGAAGGTAAGATCACATTAATTTTGTGAGTTTCTTTTCACAAACAGGGCACTCTATCATTTTCCAAGTTGTTTATGATTTCTGCCTGTTGCGTAAGCTCAAACAATTGCAAGGTTTTGCTGTCTGAGTCACAGGCAAAGAGACCAAACAGAAAAATCCCGGATTTCGGAGGACAATGCTCAGGAAGCCATTTCCTGCCAAATGAATGTTCTCAGAGCCCATGCAGCCCTCCTTCAATGTGTCTGGCAGGTTAGTCCAGACCTGACATATTTGCACAACCAAAAAGATGGTGGCGGTGGTGTCGGGGCAGCTCTGATGCAGGAGGCCCCAGATGATACAGCTTTTACTAACAGGCATTCCAATTTGTTTCCACAAAATAATCTTTCTGCAGGAGACAGTTGCTGCTTAGGAACCTGAGTGCAGATTGACAAGTTTCATTTGGGCCATGTTTATGGTGTTTATGCCTCACACACCTTGAGGCTCATGTCTTGGGTTCAAGAAAATCCGTGCAGCCAGTAAGATCCTGACAATCTGAGTCCAGGATGGAACCTACTCCTGCAATTGCTGTGCAACTTCCACATGTGTATACACACACACACACACACACACACACACACACACACACACACACGGAAAAATCCTGACTGGGCAGACACAGTCTTGTGGGAGAAACAGACATGGGTTTGAAGAGCTTGGAACAGGCAGCCAGCAGCTACAAGACCACAGTGGAGCAACGTGCATGGGAGGAAAGATGAGGCAGGAAGTACCTCGAGGTACTTCCTGGGGTAAGGCACCATAGCAAGAACACCAGGGAGCTGGTCACTCTGCAGAGTCAGGAAGCTGCAGTGAGGGACGGATGCTGCAGCAAGAGACAGATGCTGGTGCCCAGCTTGCTTTCTCCTTGTATCTATTCCAGGGCCCCCCACCTATGGGATTGGATGGTGCTGCCCACAAGGTGGACCTTCCCTCTTCAGTAAAACCTTTCTGGAGCTGGCCTCATACACTTCCCTAGGGATGTGTTTCCATGGTGATTCTAAATCAGAATGGTCAAGATTAACCATCACAGACAGACTTTGGCAGGGAGACAAGAGAGGAGGTGAAGTGACATTTAATAAGCGCCTACTGTATGCCAGACATTGCAACTCTTTGCTCCCTTCGACAATTCTAGAAGGCACACATGCTCCCTTTACTCCACAGATAGGAAAGTGAGTCCAAAGCGGAGCAAGGGTTTAGCACAGCCATTGTGGGGTTGGGTGTCGGGGTCCTGAGGGCTTAGCACAGCCACTATGGGGTTGAGTGTCAGGGTCCTGTGCGAGGGCTTAGCAC
>OU015754.1:45460064-45478185 GCA_907169655.1 Acomys percivali | reverse complement strand
CCAGGGTCCGGTGTGAGAGCTTAGTACCGCCATTGTGGGGTTGGGTGTCAGGGTCCTGTGCTTCCCAAGTCCTTGCTGTTTCTAAGGCAGTAGTCAGGGTTGCTTGGTCACCAGGGGAGGGAACATCGTCCCATTAATGGAAGATTTGCATCTGCATCTGAAGCCTGCCTCCAGCTTTGGAGACGGTGTGATGTACTGGCGAGTTGAAGGGTAAAGAATCTATGGGGTCTGAACTCTTCAGGGGCCCACTGACAGACTCTCCTGAAGACAGACTCCTCAGAGCCCTCTTTTCAGTGAGCCTCCATGGTGCAGCCATAGCCAAAACCCTGCGAGTGGGTCTAGTGAGAATCCCCTCACCTGTGGGCTCCTCGAGATCCGATCCACTTTTTCTTTCCCTCTTCTCAATATTGGATCCTTTGCCCGCACTAGGTAAGGGCTTCACGCTTGATGTCTCCTCTGAGATGTGTCCTGCTCACTGACCTGTCCCCCTGTGCCTGGGCTGTGCACTCCAACTGTCTCTGCTGCATGGGGGAGTTCAGGTTTGTCTCCCCAGTGTGTGTGGGGCAGGGGTGTCTTGACACCTGTCTCCATGGTCCTGAACTGTCTCTTCCTTGTTGGACCAGGCATCCATGATGTTCCAGTGTCTTCCCCATTCCACGTCTTTCCCAGACGATGCACTTCCGCCACAGTCTGTCTACTTCACCGTCTGCCTCCCACTTCCCACCAGGCACACCTCCTGAAGTCTCTTCTACAGGAGCACTGTCCTCACACCGTCCCCGTCAGCCCAGTGTCACTCGTTCCCTTGTGGTTACTCCCACCTGACCCACTACCACCCCATCCTCCACTCAGCATCCAGCAATCCCTCCAAAGCGTTGAGCTGCCCAGTCTCCCTTCCCTTTCGCTTCCACGGTTTTCCACAGGTGTCTCAAGCCCATGCCTGGTGACGGGAACCTTTCAGCTTTTGCTCCCTGCGCTGCAGCCCATTATCCTCACTGTACATTCCAACAGCCCTCCTCCAAATAAAAGGCTTTATCCATTGCTCCCCAACGTCACACACCCTTGAGCGTTATTCTGTTGATCCTGCTGCACAGGAAACCACTACTGGACCCTAGTCATGATGGACAGGTAGTGGGTGTTTTTTGAAGACCCCTGATCTCCCCACCTTTGCTCTTAACCCTGTGCTATTGCACTGGTGTCCCTTTGTCCCTGACCACCTTACTGTGCAGGCTTTGGGGCTTTGCTGCCACTTTGCCAGCCATTTTACAGACATCCCATAGTAGTAGGTGTTTTTCACACCCACTGTGTAGATGAGAATGTTGGGACCCAGAGCAGCGACCTGGCTCACCTACTGTAGTGATACTAGGAGCGCCCGCCCCACACACCCACAGACCCTGGGGTCCTGACCTGTGGCGAGAGGTGCTGGGTCCTGAGGAAGAAGCCAAGGAGGCAGCCCACGATGACAGACAGCACCGACAGGATGAGGAGCCCGTTGTGTTTACACACTGCCCGCCCTCGAGCCAGGACAGCGCCCAGCGCCATGCTGAGGCCAGCCTGTTGGCACCATTCCATGCACTGTAGGATGTGTCTCAGGTCTGGGCTGGAGGCACAAGCCTCTCTCCTCACAGGTGAACAGTGTGCTGAGCACCTAACGTCAGCCTTGCAGCCATGGCCTGTGCAGCCGCCCAAAGGGAAGCCACAATCCTATTATCAGCTGCATTATTAGGAGCTAGAAGCAGATTAGGGCCTGGGAAATTAGAGCAGGCCACGTGGTTGGGGTGTCTAGTCCTCAGAGCCAACCGCTTCTCTTGAAGAGGGGAGGAGACAAGAAACCATGACAGGAAGCAGAGGCGCGTCACCCCCACCTCACTCCTGAAAGAGGTGCCCGCCACTGCCCACTTCAGTAGGTGTTGAACGGGCCTTCCATGGCTGTCCTACAAGCCTGATCCATGCTAATGGCGGCCCTAGGAGTAGGCAGTGTGAACGTGTCACTTTGCTGGTGCAGCTTCAGAGGCGTCTGTGGAAGGAATGAACGCTGTGGCCAGGCTTACCCTGGGTGCTACTGCCAGTCACAGGGACTCAACGCCACCAGCTTGTGTCTGGGTTCCAGTCTCCATGTCAGACCCTGAGAGCGTGAGTCCCGCAGCAGAGTCACTGAGCTGGCACTGGACAGAGTGGGGTCAGGTAGCACTCAGGGGGATTTAGATTCAGCTGCCCTGACCCCAGCCTAAGGTCAACAGGAAGTGAGTAAGCTTTCTTCTGGGATGCTTCAAGCCCAAGATCATTCACCCTACAGCCCACAGGGGCTGATATTTATTTATTTGCTTATTTGTTTATTTATTTTCAACATATTTTTGTTTCTTCCTTTTTACACATATATACAATATATCTTGATCACATCTGAATGGGGGAAAAAAGGAGTAAATAAAAAGAATTAAAAGAAGAACATGACCTAAAAAGGAGGCCCTAGGTATGGTGAAAGAGGTTTATTGTAAATATGAGAAAGAAAACAGTCAGAGACAGAAGGAAGAGCCCAGAGTGAGTGACTATGGCCATACTGACCAGGCTGTGTGAGGAGAGAGGGGCCGGGGAGAGCAGGAGAGGAGCCACTGACCAAGAGGCGTGGCCTGGCCAAGAGGCGTGGCCTGGCCAAGAGGCGTGGCCTGGCCAAGAGGCGTGGCCTGGCCAAGAGGAGTGGCCTGGCCAAGAGGCGTGGCCTGACCAAGAGGCGTGGCCTGGCCAAGAGGAGGGGCCTGGCCAAGAGGAGGGGCCTGACCAAGAGAAGGTGCCTGGCCAAGAGGAGGGGCCTGGCCAAGAGACTGGTGCAGCCAAAATGGCTAAGTTATATAGGAGCCAGAGGATATAGGGGAAGGGGCAGCCCAGTCCCTGGGCTGAGGAGTTCAGGGTGGGGGACAGGGTGTGCCAGCCAGGAGGGCCCTGTAACAGGTAGGGACTGAGGGATGCTGGGAGGATATGGGGGCCAGGGACGTCTCTGATACGTCAATAGGCATCTCAGCCATTTGTCCTGGTTTGAGACTCAACAACATCCGCCCACAACCGCAGCTCCTCCTGGACCCTCCCCGGCATGTGCCCCTTCTGCCTTCTCATCTCCTCCTTCTTAAATACTCCAGAGTGCAGTTAATGCTGCCTGTGTAAGCAGGAGCTGCCACAACTGCTGGAGGTGGAGCTCATAGGCCCCTCCCCAATCCGTGCTGACCAGCTTGATCTTGTGTCCCCCTTATGGGGACAGCCACAACTATTGTGGACTCATGAGTGCAATGGCCAATGTCCAGAAGCGGGCTTGTCACAGCACTCCCCCCTCCCCCACCCTTCAGCTTCCATTCTTTCTGCCTCCTCTCCTAGGATGGCCCCTGAGCCTTGAGGGGTTGATTTAAAAGTCCCATTTAGGGTGAAGCACTCAACAGTCGCTCACCCTCAGCATGATGAGCAGTCAGTCATACATCAACCACTGCCCACTGCAAGAAGTCTCTATGACTAAGGTTGACAATGGGCATACACATAGCTTTCGAGAAGGTAGTTTAAAAAACAGGCCTGTCTAGCAAAATAATAGATCTTCACCCCAACAGGGTCCCTGACTTCCCCAGCCACAGGCCTTTGGCCAGCTTTTTGTTTGTTTGTTTATTTGTCTTTTGTTTTGTTTTGTTTTCGAGACAGGGTTTCTCTGTGTGGCCCTGACTGTCCTGGGCTCAATTTGTAGACTAGGCTGGCCTCGAACTCACAGAGATCCGCCTGCCTCTGCCTCCCTGAGTGCTGGAATTATAGACATGCACCACCACATCCAGCTGCCTTTGACTAGGTTTAAGGCATCAAGGCCTGCTTAGTTTTAAAGATGGCAAAACCCAGGAGCTCTGCATTTGAGACCCAGGTCTGCTACTCGCCAGCTGTGTGACCCTGGACAAGCCATTTCATCTCATTCTGCTTCAGTCTTCCAACTTATAAAACATAGGTGATGATAGCACCCAGCCAGAGGGTAGATAAGTTAGGGTACCAGCCAGATCTAGGTGCTGAGCAGTAACCATGGTTGGAAGCATCATCACACAGCACCTCAAAGGAGATTCCTTCCAGTCTTGCTTGTGGCCTGGCCTGCCCTTTAAGCCAGAGGGAATTAACCTGCCTGTGTCACTGGACATCTGTAATCTCATTAGGGCCAGTCAGGCCCATCAGGGCGGCAGCAGGGAGCAGGCTGCTGTGGAGGTGGGGATGTGACAGGTGTGAGGCGCGCGTGCACACACACACACACACACACACACACACACACACACACACACACACACATACACACGGTGGCTAGCTCTTCCTGACAAGTGGCCAGGAGGATAGGGTGAGGAAGCTGGGCACAGGCCCTGACGGCATGATGGTAAAGAGACAGATTCTGGTCCCAACTGAACCAGCTTGTGCCCTCGTCCTCAGTCCTGTCCTTTCTAAAGACAGCACATGTGCACAGAGCAGCCGGAAGCCCCTCCTTCTGGGCAGCTACTCGGCGGCAGGAGAGGAGGTGAGGTGCCCATCAGTCTGAGAGATGTCTTCCTCCCACTCCCTTAAAGCTCAAAGCTCCCTAATCCACCTTCAGCTCCAACAAATGCCTCAAATGCCTCATGTTCTAGGTTACCAGGTGGCTAACTGTTGCTTGGGGAATCCTGGGTAGACTCAGGGTAGGTTTTAAGCAATATCTAGGCCCACCCTGAGCTGTGCTGCAGAGTGGGCATAGCTTGCTTTCCACTCTGGCTCTAAGACTTTTGTTTCCAGAGTGTTCCCTTCCACTTCCCCCGTCCCCCGCAATTGCCGCTGACCCCATCCCTCCACACTCTAACCCCCTGGGCCACCTGTCTCTCCCCCATATTCCAGATTTCTTCACAGCTCCCACTGTCTTCAGCAAGCAGATGTTTATACCAGCATAGTGTGCTATCTCTGTGGGTACTGGGGACAGAACAGTGTGTCAGACACAATCTGGCCTCAGAGACCCTCCAAGAAAAGGAACTACTTCACAGTGAAGTGTGCATGACTGATGATGTGCTTACTACAGATGGCTTTGAATTAAACATAAAGGCCCCTGAGTTAGAGCCCTTTAATAAATCACTTTGGCCCACAGATCAATAGTCTTTTACACATGACTAAATATGCAAAATTGTTTACATGATTATAATAGTTTGGATAGGAATGGCCCCCATAGGGAGTGGCAGCACTATTAGGAGGTGTGGCCTTGGTGGAGTGGGTGTGGCCTTGGGGAGGAAGTATGTCACTGTGGGGGTGGGCTTTGAGGTCTTGGTGCTCCTGCTAGTCCCAGTGTGGCACACAGTCTCCTTCCTCTGCCTGTGGATCAAAAGGTAGAACTCGGCCGGGTGTGGTGGCGCACACCTTTAATGCCAGCACTTGGAGGCAGAGACAGGCGGATCGCTGTGAGTTTGAGGCCAGCCTGGTCCTCAAAGCTAGCCCAGGACAGCCAAGGCTACACAGAGAAATCCTGTCTCCGGGAGGGAAAAAAAGGTAGAACTCTAGCATCATGTTTGCCCCAGTGCTTCCCACCATGATGATATGGACTAAAGCTCTGAAACTGTAAGCCAGCTCCAGTGAAATGTTTTCCTTTGTAAGTAGTACCATGGTCATGGTATCTCTTCACAGCAATCAAACCCCAACTAAGATAATAATCATATAAAACAAACAAGTTAGGGAAATGCTGCTAAGACAGTTACCTGGGTTCTTCACTCTGGTCCAGCTGACAGCTCGCTGAAGTTAAAAGTCTAGCTGCAGAGCTGGAGTTGTGCACTTAGGGAGTCAGGGGCCCTACATTGCATAAGATGCTGTTCAAAAAAATAAAATAAAAAACAGCCGGGTGTGGTGACGCACACCTTTAGCCAGCACTCGGGAGGCAGAGGCAGGCAGATCGCTGTGAGATCGAGGCCAGCCTGGTCTACAAAGCGAGTCCAGGACAGCCAAGGCTACACAGAGAAACCCTGTCTTGAAAGAAAAATGAAAACAAAATCCAACCAACCAACCAAAACAAAACAAAAAACCAACCCTAGCTTCATTGCTAGAATTACTTTGTGAATTTGGGCAAATTCTTTAACCTCTCTGTAACGTGGAGCAAAGACAATAGTCCCCAGTAGGCTTGTGATGTGGGTTCCCTACAACAGTGCACTAAAGGGTCACTGCGTGGCACCCAGGTACTCCTAGGCAACAGTGTTTCCATTTGGGGTGCGTTAGATCTCCAAAGCTGGCAGTTGACTCAGTAGCCTCATTGTGTGGACCTCAGAACATTATGAGGCTTTGGGACTTGGGGCACGCACGGGAAGCTGGGGCCTCAACATGCACATGCCCCTCTCAGGACATCTGAGGCCCTAGGGCCTGTCTGAGTTACTTTCTATTGCTGTCAGGAAAAAAAAATCACCAAAAGAGACTTTGGGAAGCAAAGAGTGTATTTGGCTTACACCTTCATCACAGTCGGTCATTAAAGGGACATCAAGGCAGGAACTCAAGCACGGCAGGAACCTGGAGGAAGGAGCTGAAACGGAGGCCTTCCGCAGATGGACAGGAAGGATGCTACTTACTGGCTTGCTTCTCTGGCTCCAGCTTCCTTTCCCAGGATCACCTGCTCAGAGATGGTACCACCCACCGAGGGCTGGGTCCTCCCACACCAATCATTCATCAAAACAGCGCCCCACAGACTTGTCTGCAGGCCAGCCTGGTGGAGGAATTTTCTCCATGAAGGTTCCAGCTTCCCCAATGACTCTGGCTTGTGTCAAGTTAACAGAAACAAAGCAAAGCCACAGCTAACCAGCACAGGGTCCCTCTCTCGCCCCCCACTTCACACACCCTCTTCCTGCCTGTTATGTAGAAGGCAGCCTTCCTCAGCCCCTCAAATATTTGCCCTCGCTGCTTCCTCTGCCAATTTTCCGTGACACCCTCTCTTCCCATGCCCTGCTCAGGTCTGTGATGAGCCCCAGTTCCTTGCCAAGTAGCTCTGATAACTACACAATATCCTGTGATAGCCGGTAACTGCAAACACCTCTATGGAGGGGTCCCGCAACAGGATGGTGTGTTGTGAAGGGGTCCCGCATCTGGGCAGTGTGTTGTGGAGGGGTCCTGCATCTGGATGATGTGTTGGCAGTTGGTATCTGGGGGGCTGCTGGTGTTAAGATGTTGGCACAGAGAAGGTCATTGGTGCTTTCAGCATGAGCCAGTCTGGAGCCCTAGGGCAGTACAGCTCTGCCAAGGTATGCCCAATAACAGCAGGATGACCTTGCTTGCTGAGGAGTGGGCGGGGAGGGCGGGGGGAGGCACAATAGATTTGCCAAAAGTAGGGCCTGTTTGCTTTAACCTCAGGAAGCCAGAGGGGGGTGCAAGGGAAGAGACTGTTCTGAAAGAGGCATGGCCGGGGCGGGGTGGGGGCGGGGAGGGAACAAAATGCTCTGCCAAGCTGGAGAGCTAGCAGCTTCAGTGACCTGGGACCTGGCCCCTTCCTGCAGGTGTCAAGATGCTTTAGCTGAGCTGTTCCGGGTCCCTAATTGAGTTGGGGTGATGACAGCTCTGGGTTTGTTGGCAGCTTTCCAGAGACATACCAGAGGCGCCTGCCTCTCCCCAGCTTGCCAGGGGCTGAGCCCTTCCGGGAAGGTTGCTGTGGGCAGCCAATCCCGCCAGCGTGAATTCCTGGTGTCCTTCATCACTGGAGGCCCGGCTAACCTCTGTGGAGGGCCCTACCCGCCTCACTGGTCTCACCAGACTGAGGGAAGAGATTTGGTGGAAGACTCACACCTGCACCCGCCATCTCCTTCCTGTCCTGTCTTAGGGAAGTCAGGCCTGATCCCCAGCGAGGTCAGGACTGTGTAAACCTCTGTGGGCGCTCAAACTCAAGTGCTCAAACTCCATCATCCCGACTTGCCAGAAAGGCTGGCCTCCCGGGAGCCAGCGGGCCAGCACCCCCGGAAGAACTCACTGGATCAGAATCTGGTTGCAAGGCCTGTGTCATCAAACCCCACTATTTAAATTAAGTAAAATGAACAAAATATGCAAATGCTCAGTCAAACTTCAAGGATTGAATGACTTTGTGGCCACAGTACTGCACTGTGCAGTCAGTCCATAGTTCTAGAGAATTCTAGCAAACATTCTATGGAGGCAATGAGCTAAGTTCAAATCCCGACTCCTTGTGGATGCTGTGTGGTGTTCCCTAAGCTAGTGGGTTTCTCTGAGGCTTCCTACTCATTTATGAAAGCCCCTGGTTTCCACACTGTACCACACTGTACCACACTGTCCCACACTGCCTCTCACTGGAATATGTTGGTTAAAGTCAAATATAAAGCTAACACAGGCCCAGGGCAAGTTTTAAAGCCAGTCAGGATTCTTGATACCAAGTCACAGAAAATTAAATCAAACTAGCATAGGTTAAAAAGGAAATTTATATGTGAGCAGATGACAGAACTTATGGGGCGCAGAGCCGGGAGACACACACAGAATCAGTGTAGCGTGTCTCCGCTCACAAAGCAGGGAAACAAACAACAGCTTGCCTGCTTCCACGGTCCCAACTAGCCATCTGGTTTTATTTGCTACCTAATGTAATTCTCTGGCTTTGTTCTTGTTTGTTTCATTTTGTGATAGGCTCTACTGTAGCCCAGGCTAACCTCAAACTTGCAATCCTCCTGCCTCAGTCTCCCAAAGCGCCGAGATTAAAGGCACACACTGCCAGGTTTGCAGTGCCAGTGTCAAGTGCAAATATACAGCTGCTTGCTTGCTGTGGTAAGCCTTTAATCTATCTCAGCACCCAGGAGGCAGGGGGAGAAATATCTTTTCAAGTTTGAGACCAGCCTGGTCTACATAATGAGTTCCAGGCCAGCTGGGGCTGCATAGTTAGACCTTGTTCCAAAAATAAAAAATAAAAAATAAAAATGTAGACCTGTTAAGGTTTTCTTCAGAACTCAGAATGACACAAATCAAATCATGGATTGTGTTTTGTGTCTCACACATATGTAAGTATTTTTGCTTTTTACCAGACTAGTGAAAACACAGCACAAAACTGCGTCTATTTCATGGTTCAGGGTGACACACTGCACAGGTGTTTGTTGACTGTGGCTACTGAGGTGTCCTCGATGTGGCCGGTCACTGTGGGGAAGGCACACGAGTACAATGGACGTGAGGTTCCTTGGCTGAGTTTCACAGGATGCTTTCTGTCCTTGGTGGGGACAAAAGCAGTCTTCCTTTGAGGAAAACAGGGTTCCTGGAGACTGTCAGTGCCTTCTGCTTGCTCACTCACAGACCGTAACTTGCTTCCTTTGAACTTGCTTGAATCTTGCTGCGCTCCCATGCTTTCCCAGCTCGCACACCCAGGGTGTGACACACACCGAGTGAGACTGGAAAGGTTGAGGCAGCACTGGGCATGTGTGGCAAATATCTCCTCTGTTCACAGGCAGGCTCACTGTTCCATCACACACTACGTATAGAACATAAGTTCAAAGGTCAAGTTAAGATGAAGGCAGAGCATTAAGCCAAACATGAGGCCCTTCTGAGTCCAGGGCTCCTGTGGCTGCACAAATCACACAGTATGGAAACCATCCCTGTTTATAAGGCTGGTATGTTGAGGATGTCAGAACCCTCAACCAAGGTGGAGCCCAGCCCTGAGGCCATCTGCTCCAAGTGCTGGCTGGCTGGAATGCTCTCCCTCTCTAGCCCATCCTTCGGCATACCAGAACACTTATTTATTCTGTATTTTGGTTTCCTTGACACAGGGTTCTCACTCTGTGTTCCAGGCTGGCCTGGAACTTTCAGTGGGATGACAGGTGGCCTGAGCCACCACAATCATGAATTCTTCACCCAACACCTGCACTGTGGGCAGCTATCAGGAGCACAGACCGAAAGCACGTGACTCGGCTGCTTCACAATGACAATTAGGACAGTTACCCTGTGCCTTGGGCTGAGTTTTCAAATCTGTAGCGTAGAAATAATGACATCCTAGCCTATAGAGATGAACTCACACATATGACACTCAGAGCAGTGCGCTCATAGTAAGCATTGCCTGTGTACATGTCACTATTTGTCATCTTACTGCTGTGTCAGGCATCGTCTAGGCACAGGAGACGCTGAAACACGGATGGCCCCTCATGTGTGAGGCTTACAGATTCTTAACATTATAGTGAGTTTATCAGGCTGTGAATAAGGAGCCTGTAGACGCACCGCAGTGTGCCTTACAGTGGGCTTTTCAGGGTATTGTGTGCATTTAAATCTTTGTATTGGGGTGTGTGTGTGTATGTGTATGTGTGTGTGTGTGTGTGTGTGTGTGTGTGTGTGTCCATGTCTTCACCACAGCATTCATGTGCATCAGAGGACATCCTGAAAAAGTCATTTTTCTCCTTCTGCCATGTGAGTTCCAGGTATGGAACGCAGGTCATCTGGCCTGACAGCAGGAGGAGCCATCTTGCCAGCCATGCATACGTTTTAAAATGTTTTAATTACATTTTATTTAGTGTGTGTGTGTGTGTGTGTGTGTGTGTATACACTTGTGTAGTATGCAAGAAATCTTGAGCTCAGTTCTAAATACGATCTAGGGAAGCCACAGTCAAGTGGCCTTTCAGGGAGGGTGGCCCACTTAGTAATCCAGAGACTGAGGCAAGAGGATCATTACAAGTTCAATTGCAACTTGATTTACACAGCAAGTTCCAGGCCAGCCTGGACTACAGATGAGACCCTGTCTCAGAAAAGCAAAACAAAACAAAGAATTAAGTCTTAGCCATCACATGTGATTATTTCAAGTATTTATCTCAAATATTTATTTCTTCCTTCCCCAAGTAGCCAGTATCCCAAATTTTGATCATTGCTGTAAACACTAAAATTATCTTACATGTGCTGGTCCCTCTAGGTTATCCACATAGTGATGGGTTGCCAGGTCAGAAGGGATACCGATGTTTGGTATTACCTGACCCTACCAACCATTTCCAAGTCAGTTTTGCCATTTTACATATTTGTTCACTATGTATGGAAGATTCCATGGGAGCCACACACTCACCAACATTTGGCACTGATCAATCATTAACTTTTGCTACTCAGCGCAATGTGAAACAACAGTATTCATGCTTACAATTTGCATTTCCTTGGTTATTAAATTTGAATACATTTTAATATATTAATGAGCCATCTGTGCCTCATTGTTGATGAAAATGCTATTAATTTCCTTTGAACAGTTTTAATAATGTTGCCTTTTCTTGTTGATTCATAATCTGCATATTAACTATCACTTGTATGCATTTATCTAGCTTTAAATGTCTTAAAGTTATGATAATGAAAAAGATATGAAAGTTACAACTTTCAATGTAAGTGAATGCTTCAGTCCTTTCCTTTATGATTTATTTTATCTTGTCTTCTTTTAAAAGCTGTAATTTAGTGGAAGGGCTTTGCCTAGCATACATGAGATTTGGGGTTTGATTTTTGATTGTGTTTTTTGTTTTTTTGAGACAGAGTTTCTCTGTGTAGCCCTGGCTGTCCTAGACTTGCTATTGCACACTGTATACAGTTTAACTTTGTTCATTCGAATGCTGGTTTCTCTACCCCACTATTTGGTTTCAATCCAGACATGGCACTGTAAGGCTTATTCTAAGTATCTCCTGTCCCAAGTTTGTGTAAACATGCCCACCATTTGTTCTCTGTTCTGTCAATAAAACACTGACCAATCAATGCTAAGCAATAGAGAAAATAAGGTGGAGCGTCCGGGTTCCTTGAGGGGAGGAGAAAGAGAGGAAGTAGAGGATTAAGCCACAAAGAGAGGTCCAGGAAGCATCAGAAGTGACTCTGAGACAGGAGATAGTTAAAAATGCAAGCGTGATGGGGAATTTGTTTGGGAGGAAGTTAGATTATCTTGGAGGTTTAGTTTGGAGTAAAGTTACTCAGTATTGTGCTCAAGGCTAATTAAATAAAATCATAGTCTGTCTGTGCCAATTATTTGGGTAACTAGCTTGGCTAAAGATGAACTGCTGCCATATTAACTTTTTGCATTATATCACATTAATAACCCTTCTACGAATTGTCATAACGTTATTTTTTAAAATGTGCATCTTTAACCAACCTTGTTAGGCTGATATAAAATTAATATTGCTTTTCTTTAGGTTACTTACTTTTTCTACAGTTGCAAGTCTACCTTTTGAACTGAAACTAAAATGGCTGCCCTGAAATAAAATTAAGTGTGCATCACTGGAGTCTGTCCCACTGGGAAGTTGTCTATACCACTGTTGACATTTTGTCATTATTACTATAAATTTATAGTCATTTTAAATACCTTTAATTTGTAAAACTTTTGTTTAATTTTTATGTGCACTGGTATTTTGTCTACATGTCTGTCTGTATGCGAGATTGTCAGATCTCCTGGAACTGGAGTCACAGACAGTTGTGAGCTGCCATGTGGGTGCTGGGAATCAAACCTTGGTCCTTGGAAGAGCAGCCAGTGCTCTTAACTGTTGAGCCATCTTCCCAGCCTGACTTTTTATTCCTTAGACTTATTTTTACTTTTTAAATTATGTGTGTCTTTGCGGAAAGCTACATTACCATAGCTGTCTATGTTGAGGGAGGTCAGAAGTGGGTGTTGGATTCTCTAGAGCTGAAGTTATAGGTGGTTGTAAGCCACCCCAGCCACCCCACGTGGGTGCTGGGAACTGAATTCAGGCCCTTTGCAAGAGAAGCATATACTTTTAATTGCTGAGGCAATTAATACTTAAAGAACATATTTATATTCAGGGGATGGAGAGATGGTTAAGTGATTAGGAGCACTGGCCACTCATTCAGAGGAACAGTATTCAATTCCCAGCA
The DNA here is from genome assembly GCA_907169655.1 of Acomys percivali. NCBI lineage: Eukaryota > Metazoa > Chordata > Mammalia > Rodentia > Muridae > Acomys > Acomys percivali. The sequence continues at coordinate 45,465,390 of OU015754.1, read as the reverse complement.
CCCACCTGGTCACTCACAACTGTAACTCCGGTTCTTGGACTCTTGACACTCTTTTGGGGCTTCTATGAGCACCAGGCATGCTTGCGTTGCACAGAAATACTACTTGCAGGTTAAATATCCATACATGGGCTGGAGGGATGCATCAGTGGTTATGATTACTGGGCTCTTTTCCAGAAGACCCAGGTTCCATTCCCAGTACCCACATGGAGGGTCACAATTGTCTGTAGCTCCAGCTCCAGGGGACTGTGCCCTCTTTTGGTCTCTACAGGCCCCAAGTATGCATGTGGCACACAGATATATATGTAGGCAAAATACCTGTACACATAAAACTAAATAGATTTAAATTTTTAAATACTTATATACTTATACTTATTATTAATTTTTGGATTATTTCAAGATAGGGTTTCTCTGTGTAGCTCTGGCCCTGTAGACCAGGCTGGCTTTGAACTCAGAGCTAACTAAGACAGATGGCCTTTCAACATATGTGAAAATGCTCAGCCTCATTCAAAATAAGATAAACAGGTTAAAACTAGAGTTGGCTACATTGCTGGAGAGACAAGCTCACTCTGAGCTGTAAGTTGACAATTTCTATAAAATTTGCAAATTATTTGATCCCTTGGTAGAACCTTCTACTTCTAGGATGGCCCTGTTTTTGTTGTTGTTGTTTTGTTTTGTTTTTGAGACAGGGTTTTACTGTGTAGCTCTGGCTGGTCTGGAATTCATTGCTGTGTAGACCAGGCTGGCCCTGAACTCACAGACATCTACAGGCCTCTGCCTTCTGTGCCTTGCTCTTGATACTAACTTGTACAGGCAAGCCATGATAGCAGCAGGAGGCTGGTGTCTCCTTTAGCCTTCTAAAAGGATAAACCAACCACCTTCACAGGTGGTTAAATAGCCAAGCAAGGAAATGTTAGGAAAGCCTAGAGCAGTGAGCATTATACTTCCATATACAGGAAAAGAAAGTCTCCAGCACACGTCAAGAAAGGAGAACACAGGAATAAATGTTTGTGTTACCAATGTTTACAAAAGAGGCATGGAAAGTTCCAGAAGAAAGCAAGAGAACTGTGTTTATTAGACAAGAGAAGCATGGGTCAGCGCCATGGGGAATGCTGTGGGAACACAAATTACCAGCTATCTCTTTACTGCCTCTGAGCCAGAGGGTGGGAATGGGGTCCATCATGCACACTTTATTGTGTTCTCAGGGGTGTTCTGTGGTGCAGGGCAGGCTAGGACTCTAGTGATTCTGGGAGCTCCAGGGGCTGGTGGGCTGGTTGCAGTTAAGACTTTCCATCAGAGAGGATCATAGGACCCCAGCCATGGCCACATCTAGTTCTGTCATCTTTCGCATCAGATCTGTCTCCTTGCCTATGCAGTAGAGCTGTACACCTGTCTTTGGGGGCTGCCGGGAGGTCCCAGCTCTGTGGTGACATGATACACAGCACGCAGCATGTGTTAGCTGTTGCTTGGATTTCCAGAGTGGCCATTGCATCAGCTGTTTTCGTGCTTCTCCCTTGGCTTGTTAAGCAATAGATGCAAACGTTTGTAAGTCATGCATCGGTGGCGACACCCTTGTTTTGATTGGCATTCTGAGCAATCTGCAAAAACTGAAAGTTGTCGCAAACATTTAAAACTGTCTCAAAAAAAAAAAAACAAAAAAAACAAAAAACAAAAAAAACCAATCAAACAAACAAAATAAAACTGGGGATCTTACCTAAAAACCTGGGGTTGTGGCCTCACGGCAAACATCTGCATGACTGCAGCCAGTGGCCCCGCCACCTGCTGCTTCCTTGCCCAGTCTCCTGGACCCTCCTAATTCAGGCCTCCAGTTTGTGAGGTGCCTTTATCTCCTTTATCTTGCCCTGAGGTTGTTGTTGACATCTTTTGGGATGAACATGTGACTTAGGCTGAGGATAATAGCAACAGCGGTCACATGTACCAGGCACATTCCAGGGACTCTGCAGGGCTTACTCTCAACAACAATTTTACTAGGAAATGTCACGATCCCTATTTCACAGATGAGGAAATTGAGGAACAGAGGAAGACAGTTCATGTAGCTAGAAAACCCAGGATAAGGCGATGGGGTGGAGCTTAGTGGAGGATGTGTGCTTAGCATGCGCAGGGCCATGGGTTCAATGCTTAGCCGACACACAGGGGGAGGGTACTCAATAGATGCAGGCCCTTTTGTTTTTGTTTTTGTTTTTGTGTTTGAGACAGGGTGTCTCTGTGTAGCCTTTGCTGTCCTGGGCTTACTTTGTAGACAAGGCTGGCTTCGAATGCACAGAGATCTGCCCAGCTGCCTCATGTTCCTTAGTCCACACTGGTTCTGTGGTTTTCAGTAGAGTCCTACCTCTCCTGTAGCTCTACTTTTCAAATGTCATGTTTGTTTTGTTTTTGTTTGTTTGTTTGTTTGTTTTTTGAGATAGTGTTTCTCTGTGTAGCCTGGGCTGTCCTGGAACTTGATCTGTAGACCAGGCTGGCTGGCCTTGAACTCAGAGATCCGTCTGCCTCTGCCTCTGAGGAGTGCTTGGATTAAAGGTGTGAGCCGCCATCACCTGGCAAAATGTTGAGGTTTTAACTGAACAAGGTAAAGCAATAGAGAACCGGCAGCTCTGGCCGCTGCGGCTTCTCAGCATCAACTGTAGCAAAGAGCATAGAGCAGTGGCTCTGCTGCTGTGGGTCATGGCCCCTTTGTGGGTCACCTATCAGACATCCTGCATAGCAGATATTTACATTATGAATAATAGTGAAAGTACAGTTATGAACTAGCAGTGAAATAGTTTTATGGTTGGTGGACACCACAACCTGAGGAGCTATATTAAAGGGTCACAGCATTAGGAAGGTTGAGAACCACAGGCCTAGAGGATTTAAGGAGGAAGGATGTGTCTCTGGAGATGGATGGAAAACCAGGACATTCCAATTATGCCTAGAATGCTAAAACTGTCACCTGTGTGGCCATAGCAGTCCGTCAGACATGCCTTGTTAGTGCTCTGTGTTTGGCTCAGTGACTCTGCGCTACTCTTGGTGTTTCTCTCTCTTCTTGGGTCACAAAGCATCCTCCTATGACACTGGTGTCCTGAGTCACATTTTACAGGGCAATGGGCCTTGCTGGAGAGCAGGCCAGTTTCTGGGGCCAAGGTCTGTGTCTTTATTTACAAGTGTCTTGTAGCAGGAGTTCAGGGGCACAGAGCACACAGGAAGAGCATTTCTGAGGCTGATGGGGTGTCCAACCATCTTCACGGAGTGACCACTGACCAAAGATGAGGGCCAAGGTAGCAAAGAGTTTCTTTTAGAATTTAGTTCTTAACCTAAGAGCCACGAGTGGTGGCGTATGCCTTTAATCCCAGCACTCTTGGGAGGCAGAAGCAGGCAGATTTCTATGAGTTCGAGGCCAGCCTGATCTACAAAGGAAGTCCAGGATAGCCAAGGCTATCCTAGAGAAATCTTCTCTTGAAAAAACAAAAACCAAACCAAAACAAAAACCCCAAAAAACCTGTCTAAGAACTGAAGTTCGCTCGGCACACTGCCAGACAGTCATAATTTCCAAACAAAGAACAGTGTATGGTTTATATCTTCGACCAAAGAACTAGCCAGTCCTCACCATTGCCTTAAAGGTCAAATTCAAAAGCCGACCAGGGCCTTGGTTCTGGCCCAGGTTTTTAGTCCAAATTTCAGCATCCTTCAGGCTCACATAGCATCTTTTCTATTTGATATTTAGCTAGATTAAAAAAAAAAATTCACTCCAGGTGGCAGGTGCAGGTTGTAGGGTTCAAAAGATGAGGTCCTCAATGCATTCTGAGGAGATGATTGTGTTCTAGAGTTACACAGAAATGTTCACCCCCAAGAGCAGCCTGACTGGGAGGAAAAGCTTAGCACAACGTATTAGAAATACTCAAGCCGAGATCACCCAAGATGGTGTCGATTGCACACTGGGTCTGATCTGTGGAACAGCAGTGACTGCACAGCCACCAAAGGACCATACTGAGAGCTCCAAAATCCAGTGCTGGTGTTTCCCATGAAGGAAGGAAATCCTGTCATGTGGATTGTCCATGCCCTCCTGCCGCAGGACCATGGGACCACGATCCAGTGAGCCCTCAGGAGTTTGGATTCCACTCTGCCCACCCCCCAACAAATCACTTCATAGCCAGGTGTGGTGGCTCATGCCTTTAATCCTAGCACTTGGGAGGCAGGGGCAGGTGGATTGCTGTGAGTTCGAGGCCAGCCTGCTCTACAAAGCGAGTCCAGGACAGCCAAGGCTAACACAGAGAGACCCTGTCTCAAAAAACCAGAAAAAACAAAAAACAAAAAAAAAAGCAAAAACAACAACAAACAACAACAACAACAAAAACAAACAAACTAAAACACTAAAAAAAATTCACTCCATTAACACACATAATTTAAAGATTTATTTATTTATTATGTATACAGTGCTCTGCCCGCCTGTATACCTGCAAGCCAGAAGAGGGCACAATATCTCGTTATAGATGATTTTGAGCCACCATGTGGTTGCTGGGAATTGAACTGAGGTCCTTTGGAAGAGCAGACAGTGCTCTTAACCTCTGAGCCATCTCTTCAGCCCAAACATATATATTTTAAAACATTACATCATACATGGTAGGTATACCAAGTGTATCAGGCAACTTATAAAAATATACATTTTATCCTGGCTGGTCATATTGATGTACTCTGCCTTTAAATAAGTCGACCATGACTTCTATAACTCAGATACAAGGCCTCTGTCCTAACTTAATGGCAGCCATTACAGGCACACGGTCCCTTATCTGCTAGCTGGACAGGGATTCCTGGAGGCCGATTGCATGGGATACAGCCCCTGTTACACTCTTTGATAGCTATGTGGCCTTGAAGAGTCACATGACCCATTAGCTGTGACACCTGTGAAGTGACAGTGGCCACTCTGACATCTGTTAAGCAACCACACACAGCCTGCTACAGCTCTAACCCGTAAGAGACAAGTGCAAGCTTCTCTAGCGTGAGGAAGGCGGCGCCGGCCTTGTGTTTCACGGTGTCCTGGCTTGTGAGACACAGTAAATTCAAGAGAGGAACAAGGACCCATCTGAAATCCGCTTAATGCTTGTCGGGAGCCTCGCCTATATCAGGTGCCTAGTGCGGTTCCAGGGTTGCAAATGTGGGGTCACTTTCTCCAGGGATATAGATTTCAAAGAAATGAATGATCATAGAGCAAGGATGAGGTTGAGGGCTGTGGGGGGTGGTATGGGGGTGTGGGGGTGGGTGAGATGAGGGTGTGGGGGTGAGTGGGTGGGGTGGGGGTGTGGGGGTGGGTGAGGTGAGGGTGTGGGGGTGAGTGGGT
>OU015754.1:45419157-45447488 GCA_907169655.1 Acomys percivali | reverse complement strand
ACACACACACACACACACACACACACACACACACACACACACACAATCACACACACATATATACACATACTCATAATAAAATTCTTTTCTTTTCTTTTTGAAAGAGTGGGCAAGACTGCATCCCAATAAACATTCCTATACAAACATGGCCACAGAGCAGAGTGGCCTGACAGTCAGGGTTAATCCCCGGTGGGTGTTGACGCTAAGGACATTACAAGGCTTCAGTTTTGCTGTGAGTGAGTTGGGGAGGAGGCACTGGAGGGTTTTAAGCAAAGAGCGGACCTGCGCTGGCATTTCACTCGTCACTTTGGGTGCTGTGTATGAACAGATGGCCAGCGGGCAAAGAAGGGAAGCTGGGAGTCCAGGTCCACTACTTCCCGACTGGGTGGGAGTGGGAAAGTGAGTCGCCCCTCAGAGCTTCAGCTCCCTCCATTGTAAACCGGGGAAACAACAACCATACCCGTGTCACAGACTTGAGGTTGTGGGAAAGATTAAGCTTTGTCACAGGTGGAAACAGTCTTGGCGGGCTTTACCCTTGGGGCACCCCATGAATACCTTGTGACAAACTGAGTGGAGCCATCCTGAGCCTGGAATTCAGGAAGCAGACCTGGGAACCCCACCTGGGCTATTGTTTTCCTAATGGACCCTCAACGGGAGAAGGAGACCGCCCTTCCCATGTGAATCAGACAGGTGGGGAAGAGAAAAACAACAGATTCAGCCCGGAGTTTTTTTTGGAGCACGTGTGGAGAGAGCGAACAGGCTGGACTATCACGCGGGCCAGAGAGACACCTAAGGACTCATCCCGTGGAACGGATACCGAAAGGTTCACTCTTTTGTCCCTTTAACCTTTTTTCCTTCTTGTGTAAGCTAGTTGGGTTGTATAATAAAGTTTAATTGTTAAAAAAAACAGAGCCAACATGAGGTAAAGAGGAAATGAATTCATATACGGCATGCGCCCAGCACACAGTGACATTATGTAATGTCCGCTGCCTTTATTGATGCACTAGCTTAGACAAGCATGAGTGACACCCTGGGTCCAGTCCTCAGCCCCGGGGGGGTGAAGGGGAGCAGAGAGGAGAGGAGCTGCTGGTGGAAGCGGGCTATGGTACACACGGGGAACAGACAGTTGTTTGGAGGATGAGTGACTGAGAGGGAAAGATGAAAAACGAAGCCATAATTGGGACAAGGTATGAGATCCAGACAGAGCCGCAAGTGATAAGGAAGCCAATGATTGCCGAGGGCCTGGCTAAGGCCTTGGAACGCCACTGGGGATCAGGAGCGGCCAGCGGTGTGGCTTGTGAGAAGGACTGGAACTGGTAGGTCTGTGGAGTTAGGGCCAGCTGCCTCCTAAGTTCCTGAGGGTTGTTGGGGAGCAGCCCTCCCTGCTTCCCCCTTTCCCTCCTCCCACCTCCGTCTCCGTGGTACCCAAGGCATGCTGCTACTGCTGCGTGCATTCTACTGCTGCGCACTTGATTTTAAGTCCACCTGACATGTGCCACCTCCCACATTTACTTCTCTGCAATTGGTGCAGTGCTGGGGGATGGTCTAATGTATTTTGATGCTAATTACTGCTTGCTGTCTCTGTGACCCACCTTTTGACTAATAAAAAGCCATCCCACCTGGGCAAAGGAGATAGGTGGGGCTAAGGTTCCCCCCCCCCCCCCCCGGGCTTACAGAGAGAGGGGGATCCTGGGAAGAAGAGAAAAGAAGGAAGGAGGAGAGGGTCCCGAGAAGAGAAGAGGAGGCCATTATGGGTTAAGTGGAAGAGAAGCACATGGCCGGCATGGATGGAGATTTGGCCCAAATGAAGAACATTAGTTATTAGAAGCAGATGGCATGGGGTTAGGGGCAGGTATCACATACCTGGGCCACTATGAGAAGTAGTGTAGAGGGTTAATGTCTGCCCTGCCCCAGGTTAACTAAGGCTATTTTAAAATATTTAACAAGTGTCTGTGTCTTAATTGACTGCTAGCCAGGCATACTGATAATACTACTAATACAGGTAATATTAAAAACAATAGTTCAGAGTGAGGGCTCTGGGGGCATCTGAGGAACTGAATAAGGTGAGCTACAGGAAGGCAGCAGCTCCAGTCAGGTTGACGGGACCGCCATCCTCTTCTTCTGTGCCACATGCTCCTCCTGGTCTTCCTTCCCTTCTCCAGCTCCTTTCTTCCTAGTTACGTGGATGGAGTCCTAACGAAGACGGCAGAACCCAACCACGTTTGATACAGAAGAACAGCTGACAGCCCACCAGGATCTAGATCTGTCACGGCAATTTGCAAGGAGCACTGATTGTTTCAGGGCTGCGGCTGTGGTGCCTGGGGTCTTCAGGAGGAGGAGGTTGTCCAGAGCGGTCATGCAGCCACACTGCCATGATGACCGACCCCGGGATCTTTAAGGAGTGTATTCAGTAGGTGCCTAAAGTTCAGTCCCCTGTCTCCATGGTTACTTTACTCCATTTCCCGTTTTGTAATACAAGGCCAGTTGCTGAAGAGCCAGAAAAACAAAGTTTACATGATAAAAGGACTTGATACTCCTTGATACAAAGAAAGAATAAATTTTCCATTTGGCAAGTTTTATGGGGAAAATGAGAGTGTTGGTCTCAGAAATCCATGTCCACAAGAACATCCTCAGCAATCATTCCACTTGAGGATCCCCCTTGTCCCTGGCTAGGGAATCATCCTTGGAGGGTCCTGCCATGGGGAGCACATTAAATAAATACAAGTACAGCACTTAGCAAAAGTGGGCAGTGGGTGATTTTAAGTTACTTGTCTCATAATACTTGAAATACGTTTTTTAAAATCACAAGATGGCCAATATCAGTTGTTAGTATGAGATAGCCCACTGAAACTGGTCACTATTCCAAAGTTATTTTCAAACATTAAGTGCCCACGAATCATATGGGGATCTTGTTACTCTGTAGATTCCACATCAGTAGATCTGGAGTGATGCCCGGGGGTTCTGGATCTGCTTGTTTGAGACTGGGTCTTACTCTGTATCCTTGGCTAGCCCAGAACTCACTATTTAAGCCAGACTGGCCTTGACCTTGCTCTGACGTTTCAGCCTCGGCCTCCCAAGTGCTAAGACTGCATGTGTGCAACCTTCCCTCCCCATAAAGGTCTGCAGGGCAAGCAAGTTCCTAGGCAATTCCAAGCCACCGATTGTACTGACTAGCAAAGGTCTGAGTCAGCCACCAGGGTATTCGTTAGAATTATCTTGTGAGAGTTATAAAACATGGACTTTGCTCCTGCTGCCATCTTCAGGAGTCTAGCTAGGTCTGCTCACAAAATATCATCCATCATAGCTGGTCTAATTGACTGTTGACACTCCTTCATTGAAGGGGCGGGCAGGGAGGGTCAAAGGAGCCTCGTCTGCAGACGTTCCTCCCAACCAGCTGTGACCAAGTCTGCCCTAATTGCAAGTGGCCACTGGCGTCTTGGAAAGGGTTGGAGTATGTAGGTGGGGAAGGGTGGTGGAAGGGCTCCATCTACACAGCCAACAGGAAGCCATTATCCATGTGGGGTGCAAACCCTCCAGTGTGGCTGCTTTAAGGTCACCCACGATCCTTCCTCACCAGGCTTTGTCTTTGGGACTGTAGGAAGAGGGGTACACATTATTCACGTGCCCCCCACCCCCAGGGAAGGGAGTTGAGCATCAGTACCCTGGTCCTAGATTTACTGAATCATGATTTCCACTGTATGGTGCAGGCATCTATGTTAGCAGGCATCCCAGATAATTCTAGAACCACTGGCCCGGGGCCTGGGATGCTTTGTAATTCTGATCTCTAGATAATTCCATTTCTTTCACTAGCTGAGATTTGTTAAGCGTTTACTCCCTGCCAGCCACTGACCATGGTGAGGACAAACAAGACACACAGCAAAGGCGGGGGTGGGGGCAGACATCGCAGGTGTTTGGTGGGTGACGTGGGAGCCCAGGACATGGGTAGAGGGCTCTCCTAGTTTGGTTGGTCAAGAACAGGAAGGAAAGCTGAGTACAGTGGTGCACCGGTGACCCCAGAAGCGGGGAAGCAGAGACAGGTGGATCCCTGGGTTCACCCAGGCGAGTCTAGTTGGTAGGCCCCAGGCCAGTTAGAGATCCTGCCTCAGAAAACACCAAGGTGAACAGCTCCTGAGGAAGGCTGTCTGAGGTGGACCTCTGTCCTCCACATGCATGCACATACATGCACACATACAAACAGAAAAGAAAGCAGGAAGAGAAGGTGGGATGGAGTTAATGGATCTAAGGGTCAGCTTAGATCACAGAATAAAGGGGACCCAGTGCTCTGCACATTGGGATAACCTTGAGTTCACTCAGGATAGAGAAAGTAGGTGAAAATGATAACCCAGCACTTGGGAAGCTAGCCTGGCCTACAGAGCAAGTAACAGACATTCAGGACTATAGAGAGACTCTATCTCAAAAAAACAGAAGAAAGTTAAATAAAGACCAGTAGCAAACATAGAAAATGCTAGCTAGCTGTTATAGAATATATATGATATCTAATAATGTTTATTATTAAATACCTATAATTATTACGGTGGTATTATCTAACCCATTATCATATTCAATAAAAGACACAGACACCAGTTGTATTTAAGAGCAGCCTCATTTTACCTGGGGCTGGGCAGATATTAATCCTTAAACTACCTTCCATTATCTCCCAGCCCCCATCCCATGCCATCTACTTTAATCATTTCTGTCTCGGCTATTTCTCATCCATAACCCCAAGATACTTGCTTATGCTGTTCACCTGGGCCATTTCTTTCCATGCAGAACGTCAGAGTTCCTCCTCCCTGCTCTTTCCTAACCCATGATTCTGTTCTTCTCCTCCTCCAGTACCTCCCTCCCTCTCCTACCCAAGATCCTTCTCTCCCACAAGCCTCCCACAAGCCGGAGAATCTTCCTCCAGCCCTTCCTTCTGCCCTGGCCAAGTACAGGCTTTTTATGGGTCAAGCAGGGAGGCAAGGTTAAACAGCAAAACTCGGGGTACGTGACAGTGTTGTTGTTAAAGTACCAGTTACGGCCTAATAATGTTTACCTTTATTTTATATTTAATAATTAAGGCAGTAAGGTAATAAGGTATAAGGTACCAGGCAGCAGATATTATGTTGTAGAGAAGTTTATTAAATGGGGGGAAGGGGTACCCCAGAGAGACAGAGACAGAGGAAGAGAGGGGAGAGAGAGGAAGAGGAAGAGAGAGAAAGGAGAGAGAGAGAGGGTAGAGAGAGAGGGAGGGAGGGAGGGAAGGAGGGGGAGAGAGAGAAAAAAAGAGAGGAGGAGGGAGGGAGAGAGAGAGAGAAAGGCCACATGGCCGGTTTGTCCTTTTTTATATGGCCCTGGGCAGGGCCACACCCCTGTGGCAGGTAAGCAATGACATCATAGGTAGGTAGACTAAAGCAGAATCCTAACACATTAGCCTATCATTATTATTACAACAGTATTTTCTAACCTGCTAGCAATCAATAACACCTGTTATATTTTTAAATAGCCTTCATTAACCTGGGGCAGGGCAGACATTATTCTCTAAACTTCTTCCCAGATATCCCATACCTGCCCCAATCCCATGCCATCTGCTTCTAATAATTTCTATCAAGCTACCTCCCATCCATGATACCAAATACTTGCAATGTTCTCCATCTGGGCCAAATCCTCCATCCACACCAGCCATGTGCTTCTCCACCTAACCCATGATGGCCTTCCTTCTTTTCTCCTTTCTCCTCAGGTCTCTTTTCTTCCCAAGATTCTCTCTGTCTCCTCCCAGCCAGGGGAACCTTAGCCACACTTATCCCATTTGCCCTGCCCAAGTGTGAAGGCCTATTTTAATTAGCATAAAAATACATCAGACAACCCCCAACATGTCGCTCATAAACAGTAAGAATCTTGGGGCGTGGGGAGAGGCAGGCAATTAACAAATACAAAGCACCAGACCATGGCCCAACAGCTAGCCTTGCCATTGCCCTATTTCATTACTACTATTACTGCTGCCAGGTGTGTCTTTTAGGACTACTATACTGACAGGCTACAGAATGAACTAGAAGGGACTCCTCTCTGTCTCTGTCTCTGTCTCTGTCTGTCTGTCTGTCTCTCTCTCTCTTTCTCTCTCCCTCTGTGTGTGTGTGTGTGTGTGTGTGTGTGTGTGTGTCCATGCACGCGTGCACACATACCCCATGTGTTCGGGTACTCCAAGAAGTCAGAAGAAGGTGTCATTCAATACCATGAAACTGGAGTTACAAGTGATTGTGGGCCTAAACTCTGGTCCTCTGGAAGAGCATCAAGTTCTTTTAACCTTCGAGCCATCTCTCCAGCCCCTAGGATAAGGCTTTGAAGGAAAGACCAGAGAGATTCAAGTGAGGAGATAGTAAGAGTGTTCCGGGCCATGAGAAATGTATATACCTAAATTATGGAAGGAAATGAGTTTGGAGTCGTTCAGAGACAGCCCAACTGGAGGAAATGCGTGCTGGAGGAGAGAGATGGAGGGACTTCTCCTGCCACTGGTGTTGAAGGGTTCTAACAGGCAACATGGCGATGACAGGTTTTGCCTTTTACCCCCTTTCCACTTGCTAAAAACCGTTAGATTACATTTCTAAAGCTAGCTCTGAAGCTCCATTCCCTTATTTGGTCACTGACTAATTCCCGAACGAAAACACCAAGGTCCACCTCCTCCTTTTTCCCCCAAGGCAGGGTTTCTCTGTGTAGCCCAGACTGTCCCAGACTGTAGACCAGTGCTGGGCACCACCACTCCAGCAGCCAGCAGTGGAGGCTCAATGCTTTCACTCTCAGCTCTGGGGAGGCACGCAGATCTCTGAGTTCAAGGCCAGCCTGGTCTATAGAGTGAGTTCCAGAACAGCCAGGGCTACACAGAGAAACCCTGTCTTGAAAAACCCAAACAAACAAACAAAACTCGCACTCCTGCAAAACCACCTGCTTTTTTTTTTGCTTGCTGCTTGTTGCTACTGCTGCCGCCTTTGGAGCCTCCATCCGCCTCCTGTGCTGAGAACTCGGCTTCTGGTTATGGCCAGTGCCCACTCTGAGGGTGGCTTTGGAACTGCATATTCAGTAGAGGACGGCATCTACCCTTCCTGCCACCTGTTTCTCCAGCAGGAACACCCAGAAATTGACCAAGGTATATAACAGTGCCCAGGAAAGGTCCTTCCTGTCCCAACCAGCATGAGAGAGGATGAGGATAGAACAGAAACAGTCGGGCTCGCAGCTGGGTAGAGCCCTTCCGTCCTAAGGAGTCCTTCCCAGGAGTAAAGAATAAGGAAGCTCAGCCAGGCTGCAAGGGGAGCTGGAGGACAGATGTCTCCATCCCTCCCAATACGCAAAGCAACCCCAAACGAGCTGCAAACCTTGTCTGCTCTATATTTATCACTCAACATCCTCACCATTCACCTGCTGTTTGTCATCTCCAGGCGTTGATATCCCCACCTGTCGGTCATCTGGGCCCAGCTACACCATAGTGAAATGATGGTGTGGGAGGAACTTGGGATGTGCTCAGTTTTATTCTGGAAGGTCTCAGTGCACATGCAAATTCAGGGATCCATAGCCACAGGGTCCCGAGGGTGCCAGGACCCTGCCCCAGAAGTTTGCTTGCTTGTTTGTTTGTTTGTTTGTTTGTTTGTTTTTCTCAGCTATGGGTGATGTATCCACTCCCCTCTCTCCCTCTTCTGTTCTCTATTGTATTCTTCTGGGACTTAGAAATTGACCAGCCCAGAGGTGCATAATTTTGGTCACCTGGACCTCTCAAAAACATACTCCATTTTCCACTGCCCTTTCAGCCCACGAACTAAGCTCCCGCTGCTCTTGCTTTCATTCTTTGGTAGTTCTGAGGACTGTGGGTGCTGACCAAGCTCAGGTCTTCTGCAAGAGGAACCAGTGCTCTTAACTGCTGAGCCATCTCAATCAATGTCCTTTCAAAGGGTTGGGGTGTATTACAGCAAAGCCTACCAGGTCAGGGAATGCTTTAGCCACTAGACTGTCTCTGCTTTTCCTTTAAGCAGCATTTGCTCTAGGTAAAGCCTGATGGAATCTGGAAACATGAGATTAGAGCCTGGCCAAGTGTAGGCGCCACTTCCTCTCTCTTTCTTTGACTGTTTGAGTGCTCACTTAGGCTGTGTTTGGTCGCACTTTCCCAGCTGGATCATTTTGTTGAAAAGCAAATTCTTTTTTCTATGTCTAGTTAAAGTCTGTTCTTTCTAAGAACTTTTATTTTGAAAAGGAACATTACTTTAATCTGGCCACTGCGTTCTATTCTTTCATAGTTAGTTCAAAGCAGAGCAAGCTCAGGAGATTATGTCAATACAGTTGCCTCAGTCTTCAGGACTTTTCTCTAAGTAGATGAACTTTCTTTTTGTTTGTTTGTTTTTCAAGACAGGGTTTCTCTGTGTAGCCTTGGCTGTCCTGGACTTACTTTGTAGACCAGGCTGGCCTCGAACTCACAGTGATTCACCAGCCTCTGCCTCCCAAGTGCTGGGATTAAAGGCCTGCGCCACCACGGCCCGGCTAGATGAACTTTCTTGATCCTTATCCAGAAAAATGTGGTCTTCCTGGACTCCTAGTTCATGGTATCTTTAATGTGGTGCAGGATCATTCCTAAGCAAAAGAGGCACAGTACTTGCCCACAGAAGGGCCAAGGTTAGACCCAGGTACATAAATGCAAACAAGGTCCCTGTTCGGGAGAAACTCAAATTTTATTGTGAGAGGCACATAATTAAATACTTCACAATGTAGTTGTGCTTTGCGTACGCCACAGCAGAAATGGGAAGTCGGGGGAGGGGGGTGGGGGGAGGAGGGGGGAGGGGGAGGAAGGGGGAACCCTGTAGGGGAGGAGTCGGTGTTGCTAGGTGAGGGATGAGGATGGAGGGGGACCTCAGAGAGACTGAGGCTCTGAAATGGGTATGAAGGCTAAGAGTGCACCAGACGGCGATGCATGGAAAGCAGGCTCCTGGCTAGGAGGCAGCTCTATTAAAAAAAAAAAAAAAAAAAGCATGGAGTAAGAACAAGGGGTGGGAATGATGGGGTGACCAGCACTTTCCCAGCCGGATCTCCTGGTGACGTAAGGGCAGGTGAAGCAGGCAGAACCAGAACACAAAGGCCTTGGGATGGCAACCTTGGTTGGATTTGTCCTTCTAGCCATACACCTACAGAGGACTTTCAAAGCCTGAGTTTAGTCATTTGATGAAGTGGGCCTCGTTCAGTGACTCTTTAGATTGCAGCCGCTCTCTTCTACCAGGTCCTTTATCTCTGCCTGGTCCCCGATTGAGCTCTGTATCTCTACACTGATCTGGATGTCTATCCTCCACAGGTTTCAAGGCTTAGAAAACTACGAGGATTCAGAGGCAACTGATCTTTTGTTTTGTTGAGGCAGGGTTTCTCTGTGTAGCCCTGGCTGTCCTCTTTGTAGCCCAGGCTGGCCTCAAACTCACAGAGACCGGTTTGCCTCTGCCTCCCAAGTGCTGATATTAAAGGTGTGCACCACTCGACCCAGCCTGACAAGTGATCGTTTTCAGAAAGGATTTTATATTCTCCCTATGACATTATATACTACAGATAAGAGAGTTTGATGCTTTGACCGTGGGCCAGATGGACCTGTTCTCTCCTCAAGGGAGGAAAATTAGATGCTTAGTACTTTTGAATTTGGGTGTGTTTTTGTTTTAAAATTACATTTTATTATTTTGTGGTGTGGAGGTCAAAGGGCATCCTTCACAAGTCAGTTCTTTTTCTATCACGTGTGTCTCAGGGATGAAACTCCCAATCATGAGATCAGTGGCAAGGGCCTTTACTCACTGAGCCATCTCACCAGTCCAACCTTGAATCACTTCTCCTGCCTCCATCTCCTTCCCCAGTGGTGGGATTATAGGCATGGACCACCACATTTGGTTTGACCAAACCCAGGCCTTCACGCATGCGCTCTACCCACGGAGCTACATCCCCAGCTCCCATTAGTTTTGAATTTTTCTAAGTTCTTGAGTAAGTGAGTGTGGAGCTTGTTGGTGATCTTCCTTTTAACTGGTTGTCACCTAAACAGGGACAGATCTGAGAGACATACTCAGGTCCCCTGAACTGCAAATCCAGTGCTCTTTGGGGTGTGTTCCAGCTCTTGGCCCTGCCTGCCTACTTATGGAACAGACAAAATGTACTTGGCTGCCTCACATCTAAGGTCCTGACAGACAGATGGAGCTAAAAGGAAGGTCATGTTCCGAGAATGGAATTCTGTTGTGCTTCAGGTCAGAGTAATTTCTCTCTCCCTCTTCTCCCCCCGCCCTTCGCCTTCTCTCTCTGTCTTTCTGACTGTCTCTGTCTCTCCTCTCTGTAAAATGATAGCAGAACCTATCAATTCATCTGTCTACAGATGAGACAGAGGCCAGGGGTGGGGTATATGTTGCTCGCCTGTGCTGGTTTACTGATGGATGAGGAATGTTCAACTTGAGGAATCTTCCAGTCAGAGTTGGAAACTTCAGGACCCATATGTGCTGACTGGCAGCCTCCTACAGCAGACTGAGCCTGGAAGACACCCAGAGCCAGAGGACAAGGATTTCCTTTTGGTAGGTAACCTGTTTGTTTGTTTCCTTTGAAAAATTCAAGCTGAAAAAAAGGATGCTCATTTCTGGTTCCTGTATTCTTTTTCCTGTCTTCTGTTTGTTTTGGTTAAGACAGGGTCTCATGTAGCCCAGGATGGCTTCAAACTCGTTATATAGTTGAATGTAGCCTAAAACTCTTAATTCTTTTCCTCTGCCTCTCTTGCAGATTATAGGTATGCACCCCTAATACCTGACTATACAGTTTTAAAAACACTGCCCAACTGAGCTGGCAGGGCATCTGAGCCACTCACTTCGAAGACTTCAAGCTTGGGGAGGGAGGGCCACGTGGACCTAACATGAGCGAAGCATTTCGCTTAACAAATTATATCGGTGAAATAAGTATGGCTACTGTTTGTTAAATCTAGAACCCTGAGAGTTTGTTAATCGTGTTCTCTACTTAGAAGACATAAAGGTTTGAAATGTTCTCAGACTCTAGAGACCAAGCCCTGACCAGTTTAGGTCTGCCAAATGCCAGGTTTCGCAGGTCGGTGGTGGCGCACTCCTTTAATCCCAGCATTAGGGAGGGAGGCAGAGGCAGGCAATCTCTGAGTTTTAGGTCAGCCTGGCCTACAAAGCGAGTTCAGGACAGCCAGGGCTACACAGAGAAACCCTGTCTCGGAAAAAGAAAGAAAAGGAAAAGAAAAACCAAATGCCAAGTTTCAGCGTTTCTTTTTCTCTACCTCTGATTTCTATCCAGTTCTGTGAAAGGAAAAGAAGGCAGCTAATACAGGACAGCGGAGGCAAGAAGCCGGATTTACTGTTTAAAGACTGCTTCCGGCTAGGGTGGGCGTGGCCAGTTAGCGGGCGTGGCCAGTATGTGGGCGGGTTCTGGGAGAGGGTCGGGTGCGGGCGGAGCCTCCGCCTGTCCGCGCCCGGAAGTGCCCGTGTGGGCGGAGATGAACTGGACATTGAGTCTCTGACACCGTGACCCTGGCATTGAGGGCAGCGGCCTGCTTATTCAGAAACTCGCTCAGCCGCCGGGATCTCGAGCCGCCGTTGCTGCCCGGGACGATGATGCCACGCCTGCTTCTGCGCGCCTGGCCCCGCGACCCGGTGCTTGTCCTGGGAGCCCCTAGTCGGCCCTTTAGTGCCAGCTCGGGGCCCGACGAGTACCTACAGCACAGCATTGTGCCCACCATGCACTACCAGAACAGCCTGCCCAGGTGAGCCCAGCCTCCTGGCCCCGGCCGCAGGCCTGACTCCTGGCACTCAGGACTTGCCCTGAACCTCCGCCCCGGATCTTCCGCCCTGGAGGCAGCCACATTCCCCAGTTTGGAAAGCTGGCGATTTGAGAATTCCCTGACTCAGAAGACTCAGAAACTTTAAGGTCCCCTCCGCAACCTTTCCGTCTGCAAGTTTCATCTTGAATCCTACAAACTTCCTCTCTTTTAATCTTTCAGGCAGCTGTCCTGAGCCCTTCACAGTTAATGCCTGAAAACCACCCGAATCTTTTCAACTAGGGTAGCCAATTCCTTGTTTTGTTTTGTTTCAGACGGGTTTCTTTGTCCTAGAATTAGCTCTGTAGACCCAGGCTGGCGTACAGGGAGATCTGCCTACCTCTGTAAAAGCATAGGACACCACCATCCGTGGACGATAGCCAGTTCCTAACACTGGTCACCCTCGGTCAGTTTTCACTATTCGCCTTCTTTGGCTATTGCTGAGAACTCTCAGCCCACACCTCTTTTTTCAGTACCCTGTTTGTTGGGGTCCCATCAGTTGCTGCAAGCACAACTTTTCTCTTCGATATAGCACTTCCTGTCTTAACTTATATGATCAGCTCTAACACAGGGACTTCAGTCCCACCAAATCTTCCTTAGCAGTCCTTCCGAGGTCCCCATGCCCTCACCTAGACTACCCGGTCCGTTCAAACAGTGTTCCTCGTCCTGTACCCGCTCTCCGCCAACCCAGTACTTCCTTAAATCTGGAGTCTAGTTTTCTCTTTGATCTCTCGGGTGACCAGATCTACTCCATTACTTCATTGTAAGCCAAACCTAAATTGTCTTCTCTTTGTTCATTGTTTATGTCCTGAACCAAGCTCCAAACCCATTTCAAAATCCCTTTTCACTGTCCTGGTCCAGCTGCCAGTGGCCCTCCCATCCCGGATCGTCCTGCTCCATCCAGGGAAAGACTAGCACTGTACCAAGATATTGTTCCCGCTGTGGGGTTTGTGTTTGTCTCCACACCCAGCAGCTATTTAACCCAGTGCCGCCGTCTGCCTTCTCCGCAAGAACATCCAGTGTGCGAACATGTAAGACGAACTACAGTGAGGTTATCTGAATTCAGCAGGAGGGAGGGGGGAGAGAGAGAAAGGGTCTTTGTGATTGTAGGATGAGGGTGTAACCTGCCCTCCTGACAGCTTGTGAGATCTGGGCCAGTATGTAGGGGAAAGGTGAGGACTTGGGAAATCGAGTTTTCATTTGCTGAGTCAGATGGGCACTGACTTCAGGCAGGCCCGTGGCTCACCCAGCTTTAAGAGCATTTTAGAATTGGAAAACCCTAAGAACAGGCAGTGTACATTAGTCCCAAACACAGCACAGACATTTGTAGGCTCCGAGAACTAAAACAGTATTACTAGTCAGGTGTACTGGTGCATGCTTTTACTCCCAGGTGGAGGCCAGCTGTGAGTTCCAAGCCAGCCTGATCTAGATAGTGAATTCCAGGATAGCCAGAGCTAGTGAGAACCTGTCTTGAAAAAAAGAAAAACAAAACCCCGCCCTCAAACCACATGGTACTACTATACACCCCTCATGGAACGGCTGACTTTGTGGTACCTCGTCTAGAACTGGTTATTAGATGAAACACTCTCTGTGTCAGCAGTTCTGGGCTAGTAAAATGTATATTTGCTTTGACACTCATAGCGATGTCACACTTGGCAATGAGCTCGGGAGCCCTGACCTTGAGGCCTGGTGGAACTCAGTTTCAGATTCTGTAGCTGCCACTGGAGCTATGGTTTTAGGCAGCCATCTGTGAGGTGCATGGCAACACACAGTCCTTTGGACTCTTTGGAGATACTTGAGATAAGGTGCCAGGCATGGGGGTGGGGGAGGAGAAAATCATTGTCACTCCAATTCTGTTCCTCTTATCACTGCTTCCTTTCAGCCACGTTGGTCTTGGACTTTTCTAATAGGAGCCCTTGAATTATCTTTTTTTTTTTTTAAGTGTTGTGGGTTTTGTTTTTGTATATACTAAGATGTATATAACAGGGGGTCTAGCGGAGGGGCTCAGTGGTTAAGAGTGGTTACTGGTCTGCCAGAGGACTTGAGTTCGGCTCCCAGCGTCCACACCGGCCTGTCACTCCAGCTCCAGAGGGAGTGATTGGAATTCAACAGCCCCATATAGAGCCCTTGTGCAGAGCGTGGCTGGGGTTCGGGCTCAGCAGGCAGTGACAAGCACAGCGACTGGTACTGGAAGAGAACCATTTGCCCTGTGTGCGTGACTTAACGTGTGGGGAGGTGAGGGACGCCTCAAAGAGGTGACACTGACCTGGAATCGTTTTTGTTTTGTTTTGTTTTTGAGACAGGGTTTCTCTGTGTAGCCTAGGCTGGCCTTGAACTCACAGAGATTCCCCTGCCTTTACTTCCCCAGTGCTGGGATTAAAGGCGTATGCCATCACCACCTGGCTCTTTGAAAAAAAAATTTTTTTTTCCCCTGACCTGGCCTGTGACATTTACCAAGTGAGAGGAAGGCAGGAAAAGGCGCCTGAAACAATTGTCGTAAATGGAGAGGCTGATAAGTTTACAGTAGGCATTAGCACAGAGCTTGCCGTTTAGGCCCTGCTGGTTTGGGGTGGGGGGAGACATTTTGGGGAGTCATGTTAGATCTACAGTTGATTCATAGTAATAAATGCCAGCTATCTGTTGCTTTTCTTTTAACCACCTACAGTGATAGCAGGTGTTCAAAACATAACGAGCAGATTCTATAGAATACAGGTGCGTGCGGCAAGAGTGGCAGAGTTTACCTGGCCTCTACGGTAGCTGGTAGGAACAAATCTGTGAATTCCAAAGGCATGCCTTTCAGGCCAGTCTTCTTTCTATCTATCTATCTATCTATCTATCTATCTATCTATCTATCTATCTGGTTTTTCGAGATATGGTTTCTCTATTTAGCCTTGGCTGACCTGGACTCGCTTTGTAGACCAGGCTGGCCTTGAACTCACAGCGATCCGCCCGCCTCTGCCGCCCGAGTGCTGGGATTAAAGGTGTGCGCCACCATGCCCAGCTCAGGCCGGTGTTCTTGATACCCACAATACCCTTATTCCTAAATGACTCTTGGTGAACACTGTCCCCATTATAACTAGGTCCTGTGACAGAGAATGCATCTTAGCTGTGTTCTTGCAAGAAGAATGCCAAAGTCCCTGTCATTGGGAGGCAGACTGGGTGTGAGAGCGCAGGTGACACAGTAGCTTACACAGGAAGGAAATCTGCTTAGCATTTCCCTTCATCTGTATTAGGGCAAAAGACTGTTGACGGGGTGGGGCGGAGCGGAAAGCATGCGTGGTTAAGATGACATTTCTGTAAGCATCTCTAAGGCCTGGGGATCACCCCTGGGAGTCAAAGGAGCCGAAATGTTGTCCTGTCTTGACTTTGTTACAGGAAGGATGGTTGGGAAACTCTCTATAAAAAGATTGTTATAATAAGAATCTCTGTACATGTTGCAGAAAGTCCAGTTAAACTGGCTTGAGTAACTGGAGGTCTGTGAGCTCACACAGGCTTCCGGGATCCACATGGATGCTGCTTTGCCTTCCTGCTGACCTCTTCATTTGTGTGGCTTCATTCTCAAGCAGGCTTTCTCTGCGTAAGACGTAGCTTGCACCTAATCTCTTGGTAACGGAAGCCAGTGAACCTTGCTCTTTCCTAAAAATCCCACAGTAGTCCTGTCTCATCGGTGTTCACTGGGTCTCCTAAGATCTGACCATGAGGGCGGAAGTCCACATTCAGGGTGGGTCTTCCCACTTCACGTAAGCCAACTAAGAAAATCCCTCACAGGCATGCTGCAGGCCAGCCCGACCCTCACTGAGATTACTTCCAGCTGCTTCTAGATTGTGTCCCTTGGCAATGAAAAAACAGTCATTACACAAGATAGCAATCTGGACTGGTTCAGCTAACCCCTGGCATTCCCGTGTCTTGGCTACATCTAGGGCTAGGATTACGCCCATAAGCTGTCACACCTGGATCAAACTCAGGCCCTCGTGCTTTTTAAACACGCATGTTACTGATTGAGCTGTCTTCCCAGCCCAGAAGTCACTGTTTTCAAGTATATGATTTTGTTTTTAAAGAGTTATTTATATATTCTTATGTATACAGTGCTCTGCTGCTTATACACCTGCAGGCCAGAAGAGGGCACCAGATCTCATTCTAGATGGTCGTGAGCCACTGTGTGGTTGCTGGGAATTGAACTCAGGACCTCTGGAAGAGCAGTCAGTGCTCTTAACCTCTGAGCCATCTCTCCAGTCCTCAAGTATATGATTTTTAACATAGTCACAGCATTGTGCAACCGTCACTGCTGTCGAATTCATTTTATCATCCTTTGCCCATCAAGCCCCATCGTCGTTAATCAGACACACCCCATTCTGTCTGCCACCCCTTGTAACCCTCGACTCTCTTCTGGAAAGTGACCTAATGTTTAAACTCAGGACTGTAAGATGTCAACAGCCATGCATTTTCTAGAGTGCCGTACTATTGCTAAAGCACACTCAGGAGGCAGACGCAGGCGGATATCTGTAAGTTCGAGGCCAGCCTGGTCTACAAAGCGAGTCTAGGACAGCGAGTCTAGGACAGAGAAACCTTGTCTCAAACAAACAAACGAAAACCAAAACCAAAACAACAACAACAAAAAAAGTGCAGTTGGCAAGATGGTACTGTTTCCAGCTTGGAGGAACCTGTAAAGATTGAGTAGTAAGCTGTTGGACTATATACAGTCCTGAGAAGACACAGATGTTTAGGATGAGGGGGATGAG
Organism: Acomys percivali; assembly: GCA_907169655.1. Taxonomy (NCBI): domain Eukaryota; kingdom Metazoa; phylum Chordata; class Mammalia; order Rodentia; family Muridae; genus Acomys; species Acomys percivali. The sequence continues at coordinate 45,430,955 of OU015754.1, read as the reverse complement.
AGAAGAAACCCAGATGATGATGATGTCAAATGCATAGGATAATTGGAGAGTGTCTTTTTTCTTTTCTTTTCTTTTCTTTTCTTTTCTTTTTTTTTTTCTTTTCTTTTTTTCTTTCCTGAGATAGGGTTTCTCTGTGTAGCCTTGATTGTCCTGGACTCGCTTTGTAGACCAAGCTGGCCTCGAACTCACAGCAATCCACCTGCCTCTGCCTCCTGAGTGCTGAGATTAAAGGCATGTGCCACCACTGCCCAGCTAATTGGAGAGTTTCTAACTGTATCTTCTGTATGATAACAATTACAGGCATCATTAATGATCTCATAGTCTAGTGAGGAGGAAAATAAGTAAGAATTGCCACTAAATTAAAAACAACAACAACAAACACTTATTTGTGTATATGTGTGTACACAAGTACATTCATGTACCGTGTCTGGTATGTGGAGGTCAGAGGACAAATTTTAGGTTCTTGCTCATCATGTGGGTCCCTGGGGAGCCATTAGGCTTGGTGGTAAATGCCTTTACTCACTGGGCTCTCCTGCCACTAAATTTGGTAGAGAAAAACCTGGGAGTGTTTAAAAGCAAATCCCAATCATCCTATTTTACCAGTAAAGATTCAGAAGCCAGATGCCATCTTCTGGCATGCAGGTGTACGTGCAGATAGAGCATTCATATACATAAAATAAATAAAAATACGCCTTAAAAAAAAAAAGACTCGGGCTGGAGAGATGGCTCAGAGGTTAAGGGCACTGACTGTTCCTCCAAAGGTCCTGAGTTCAATTCCCAGCAACCACATGGTGGCTCCCAACCATCTATAATGTGATCTGATGCCCTCTTCTGGCCTGCAGGGGTACGTGCAGCCAGAGTATTGTATACATAATAATAAATTAAAAAAAAAGACTCAGGAGCCAGATGTGGGCATGAAAACCTAGCTCAGAGATGCAGAGAAGGCTCTCAGCTGACCTTCCTGCTCAGCTCTAGATGGAGAAGGCACAAAAGGCTCGCTAGTTCAACTGCCAGTTCAGCAGGAAAAGGCCCAAAGCCAAGGAGCTGAAGAGCCAAAGCTCCTTCTACATCTACCCGCTGTCTCAAGCCCCCCTCAACTCAAAGCCCCTCCTCTTCTTTCATCCCTGTCAGCCGGTTCCCTGCTCCGCCTCTTGACCTAGGGCTAACTTTATTAAATCCTGTGCACAGGAAGCTCTTGGACTAAAGGTGTGTGCTAGGGCTCAACCACACCAAACAAAAGACAGGTTTTTACAGATCACAATCTCAGGGATCAGAACGGGATCAAAATTCCCGCAGCGTGGGAGAGTAGGTTCTTCTTCTTGGGAGTGGGTTATTACTGGGAGAGTAAATTTGTTACAATATTAAGTTTGAAGTGGCATAGTGGCTTATCTCTGTAGTGTCAGCACTTGTGCCCATGTGCTGCTACCTCCCGTCGTGTTATGATGTAGCAAGATGGCCTTCGAGAATCTAGTCTTCCGCCAGGTGAGGTGGCCCAGACCTTTAATCTCAGCACTTGGGAAGCAGAGGCAGGTGGATCTCTGTGAGTTCTAGGCCACCCAGGGCTACATAGTGAGACCCCGTCTCTAAATAATAAGCAAAGGAAGCAAGCAAGCAAGGAAGGAAGAAAGATAGATAGATTGGGGCTGGAGAGATGGTTTAACAGTTAAGAGCACCAGCTGCTCTTCCAGAGGATCAGGGTTCAATTCCCAGCACCCACACGGCAGCTCACAACCATCTGTAGCTCCAGTTCCAGGGCACCTGACACCTTCATACAGCCATCCATGCACATAAAATAAATTTTAAAAAAAGAAAGAAAGAAAGAAAGAAAGAAAGAAAGAAAGGGGAGGTACATCCCAAGCCATACTCAAAAAAATAAAATAAATGAATAAATAAAGCCAGCCAGCCTTCTCTGACACCCCCAGCCTCCAGAGTGTACATTTCTCTGTATATGATGTTGCCTGCATTCTAACAGCATAAAACAGACTAAGGTTGGGCAGAAGAGGAAATAATAAGCTAATTCAGTGAACATGAGTTTATTAGAAGCCTCCTTGTGTTGGCCCAGGGACCACTAGTGATCAGAGAAGAAGTTCTACTGGAAGAATTAAGAGCGGAAAGGGCCTTCTCCATAAGCTACTGTAGCCACAGAGGCAGTTCCGTGCCCGGCTGCCTGCTTCATATTTGACATCACGCTGGTGGCTGGAAAGTGTCTCTGGCAGGAGCATGTGCACAGCACAGAAACCAGTAGATGTTCTAATTCAGGGTCCATCCCAGGAGCTCTCCTGAAGTGAGCAAACCAATCTCTCTTCCTCTACAGTATTTTGCTTAGGACTTTCATCACAGCAATGAAAAACTCTTTCATTACACAGTTAGCAATTAAAAACAAAGTCACTGCTCTAAAAATGTCCATATTTGCTGAAGAAAGTTCATTCAGGCCAGAGATTGGTCATTCAGAAGTTTTTATTAAGGGCCATCTTTAACGAACCACCGCTGTCTCTGATTTAGGGTTTGCCTTAAAAAGAAGGAAACACTTTCTGTAATAACCTTAGTGTTAAAGCCTAAGAAATATAAATTATACATTTCGTAGAGGTAGCATTTGGGACTTCCTGTACAAATCAGTGCCTGAAAGGGAGTCTGTGGGGTGAAAATGCCCTGAATGGCTGGTTCCTTGGGGTATCTAAGTTCACAATGGCTATAAATAATTTGTATTTTATTATTAAATTATAGCTAAACATGCATTTAAAATGAATAGGTGCAATGTAGGAGGTCATAACTGAGCTATGCTTGTGGATAATGGTTTGGTTCTCATGAATGATTGATAAGGTTCAGTATTTTGCATATAACTGTTAATTTCATCTTGGTAGAAGTAAAGAGCTATTATTGTGTTAATACTAGGGTGTGTGTCTTTTAACAAAACTATTGAAATGGCAGACAAGATGCCAGGCTGTCTGCATTGCCTTTCACCATCGGAGCGGTATGCTCGCCATCATAGCCATGGTTAGGGAGTCTGTTGCTGGTGAGTAAGTCAGCAGTGGGTGCTTTTGCTGCTGTTTGAGCACAGGGCGATGCCAGGCGATTCCTGACAGGGCTGGTGCTGGGCATGGGGTTTCTACCTTTCAGTGTGTGCAGCCTCCGTATGGAGCTGTTTTGGACAGATCTTTGTTGTCCGCCCACGCCCCTTCCCCCCAACGAGACAGGGTTTCTCTGTGTAGCCCTGGCTGTCCTGGAATTCTCTATGTAGACTAGGCTGGTTTCGTACTCAAAGATCTCCTGCCTCTGCCTCCCAGGTGCTAGTATTAAAAGCATGTGCCCCCACATCTGCCTTTGTTTTACTCTTGTGTGATTCTCTTTTGTAAGATGCTCAAGAATGTTTTACAAATAAAGTTGTTTTTGTTTTTATCATGGATAGTATGGAATGTATCTTCAGTCAAAGGGCAGGAGTTAGAGCCATACAGTTAGTGTGACTGTGGCCAGAAGCAAGGATGCTTGTAGTCTCTGCTTCCCCGTTTGGAATCTGTCATTGCTATTATACTTGTATCGTAATTTTACTAGAATGGGATAGACTTGGCTGTTGATGCAGTAGTGAATTCATCAGTTCTGATAGCACGTATGGACTGTAGTGCTGGAATCAAACCTAGGACCCCGCATATGCTATACTAGGGAAGTGCTCTACCACTGCCCCAGCCTGTCCAGCAGTTCTGACTTGTTGCTGGCTTTTGCATTTTTTAAAAGGGGAAATTAGTTATCCACTAGTTGGTTTACTAGTTTGGCTTGCGAAGTACATGGACCAGTGTCTTACATGGTCTTCCTATACTGTCGGCCTCACACTGACTTTGCTCTCTCCCTAGGCTGCCTATCCCCAAACTTGAAGACACCATGAGGAGATACCTGAGTGCACAGAAGCCTCTCCTGGATGGCAGCCACTTCAGGTAAACACTGAGAACCCCGGGGGGACCATTGCTAGCAAGCAGAGCTCAAGGGAGGCTCAAAAGTAGTGGTCACTGACCAAACTTCAAGGGATATCTGTGGTCTGACAAGGCCTCCAGAACCTGGGACCTGGTTTATATATTTGCAAATTCAGGACTTGGGTTTTCATTCACAAAGGACTAATGAAGCCAGTGTGAGAGGCCTCTAACTCACTCAGCAGGAGATGGAGTATAAGCCAGAGTGGCTGTTTGTGCTTTATCTTGTAGGCATGTCTGGGAGGCTGGCTAGTACTGGTCAGATTCAAGAGCCCTGGGGGGAGGGGGGAGGCCCATAAGAGCCTGCTTGCTGAAGATGTTTACCAAATGGGGCACTGCACCCCAAGCACACGTCCTTTTAGAACCCCAGAATGAGACCTTATATGAGAACCAGGTTGTTGCAGATGTAATTAGTTTAGATGAGGTTCTGCAGGGATCGGGTGAGTCCCTAATCCAACATGACTGGTGTCCTTAAGAGAGTCAGCGACAGCCATGAAGGACTCAGGTAGAGATTGGAGTGTTGTGTCCACAAGCCAGGGACACCGAGGATTGTTGCCAACACCAGAAGCCAAGAGAAGTGCATGGAAGATCCTCTCTCTCCCATGGTATGCAGAGAGGACATCTTGTTGATGCCTGGGTTTTGTACTTCTAGCCAGCAGGACTCCCAGAGAATAAAACCCTGGATTTTTGTTTTATTTCTTTGTTTTGGGTTTTGTTTTGTTTTTGCCGTTGTTGTTTTGAGACAAGGTCTCTATGCATAATACTGCTTGTCCTGGAACTCGCTATGTAGATAGGCTGGCCTTGAACTCACAGAGTTCTGCCTCCTTCTGCCTCCAGAGTGCTAGTATCAAAGGTGTGTGCCACCGAACTCAGTTAACTCCTGTAAACTTTTCAGCCATATTGGTTTGTGGTACTTAGGAAGTCAACGCAGCACAGACTCTTAGGGCACATTGGGTATTGTCTGAACGGAATTGCATCAAGCCCTCGTGGCCTAGCATAGCTGGTGCTGTTTCCCACACCGGGGATTGTCTGTACACGTTACGAGTATTGTTACTACAGCCACAGAGTCCTTCAGTGCACAGTGCACAGTCTAGTCACCTCCAGTTCCTCTAACAGAGCCATGGCTTCCAGTTACTGTGTCATGTTTTCCTCTATCCCCCAGTCCTTAGCTCTATGTTTTTTAATTCCTTGAGTTGGCATTATCATCTCTCTTTTTTTTCAAGTAGAAACTGAGACCTGGAGAGATTGGGTAATTTGTCTGGAGTCACCCAGTTTGAATGTGACAGAGCTAGTGGTCAAACTTGGCTCTTTTTGACCCCAAAACTTTTCTCTGTGTGAAACCTCCCCCTAGTGGACAGATGGCTTTGCGAGGTACCTTTGACCTTCCCAGGTCCCTAGGTGTATCCATTCTAGCCTGATTTTTTTTTTTTTTTTTGGTAGTTTTGAGACAGGGTTTCTCTGCGTAGCCTTGGCTGTCCAGGCTGGCCTTGAACTCACAGAGATCTGCCTGCCTCTCTGCCTTCCGAGTGGTGGGATTAAAGATGCACACCACCACACTCTGCTGAAGATTTCTTTATTATGTTGTGTCTGCATGTATGCTGCCTGCCAGAAGAGGGCATCCGGATCTCATTATAGATGGTTGTGAGCTGCCATGTGGTTGCTGGGAATTGAACTCAGGACCTCTGGAAGAGCAGACAATGCTCTGAGCCATCTGTCCAGCCCAGTACTCTCTGGTCATACTCCCAGGTTCTGGGATACACTGTCGGGGATCAGAGTGTGAAATCCTGGCCAGGAACTTGAATATCATGTATTCTCTTCTGTGGTTTCATCTATCTTTTCTTGAACATTCCAGGAAGACAGAAGAGTTGTGTAAGAGCTTTGAGAATGGCGTTGGGAAGGAGCTGCATGGGCACCTGCTTGCTCAGGACAAGCAGAACAAACACACCAGCTACATCTCAGGTGGGTGGGCGGGGCTCGCGGGGCTCCGCCCCTTCCCTTCCTGCAGTGAGTGGAGGGAGGCTCTGAATCCCAGTGCTCAAGCAGGTGTGGGCTGGCATCCATGCTCAAAACCAGTGGCTTGCCTTCACTGTATGTGGGGTTGAGACAGAACTGAATTGATTCTGTGTGGAAAAGATGCAAGAGTCAGTCCTGTGTCTTGAGTACCATTGTGTCCGTCACTGTCTGGGCTAACTGTCCCCTGCAGCCTTATCTCACCTGCCTCTCATGCTCCAGCCAGCTTGCCACATCTGGCTTCCTGAACTGTCAGGCTTTGGCCTGTGTTCTCTTTTACACTTGTTACTGGCAGATCTATCCTTTGAGATCCAGGTAGAGCAGTTGGTCTGTGAAACGTCAGTTCTCTCTGTGTCTTCAGTCTAGAGTTAGTAGTGTTCACCTCTGCTCCTACACTTTTTTTTTTAATTTAGTTTTTTTTGTTTTTAAGTTTAAAAAACAATGTGTTACTGTTTTTGAGATGGGGTCTCCCTTTGTAACCCAGGCTGGCCTCAACTTTATAGTCCCTCTGCGTCAAGTAGCTAGGGTTACAGATGGACCACGATACCTAGAATAATACAGGTTTAAAAAAATTATACATATATCTATTTTTGGTGGGGGTTCATGTGCACCAACATGCATGTGGAGGTCAGAGGACAGATAGCAGGTCTGAGTTTCTCCTTCCTCCATGCGGGCTCCTAGGGACAAATGGAGATTGCTCGCTTGGCAGCAAGCACTTTACCCACTGAGCCATTTTCTTGGCTCATGGTTTGTAGGTTTTTTGTTTTGTTTGTTTGTTTGTTTGTTTGTTTGCTTTTGTTTTTGTTTGGTTTGGTTTTTGGTTTTTTGAGACAGGGTTCCTCTGTATAGACGCGGCTGTCCTGGACCCACTTTAGTAGACAGACCAGGCTGGCTTCAAACTCTGCCTCCTGAGTGCTGGGATCACAGGTGTGTGCCACTGTGCCCTGGCATTTTGTTTTGTTTTTTCCTTTGAGACAGGGTTTCTCTGTGTAGCCCTGGCTGTCCTGGACTCTCTCTGTGGACCAGACTGTCCTTGAATTCACAGAGATCTGCTGCTTCTGCCTCCTTAGTGCTGGGATTAAAGGAGTAGTTTATAGTTTGTTTATTTTGGTTTGGTTCCCCCCACCCCCCAAGGCAGGGTTTCTCTGTGTAGCCTTGGCTGGCCTGGATTCGCTTTGTAGACCAGGCTGGCCTTAAACTCACAAGAGATCTGCCTGCCTCTGCCTCCCAAGTGCTGGGATTACAGGCATGCACCACCATGCCTGACTCATAGTTTATAATTTTATCCATTATACGTACATGCTGTTTATAGAGTCAGTGAGTGAGATGCTCTCTGTGGATGAGGCTGGGGCTGGTCAGGCTTAGGCATAACTATTTTGTGCTTGGGTTCAGCCTTGGGTTTGTGCCTTGGGTGTCTCTGGTGTCATGTCTGATCAGCTTCTCTAGGAAGGTGTTTCTAGTAACCCCCTCATAGAGTGCAGCATAAAGAAGTGGGGTGGGGGAGATCCGTGAGCTTGGTTGTGATGTGTGTGTCTCCCAGCTTATCTTGCTGGAGAGAACAGAGCCTGTATTCTACAGAGCGAGGGAGGGATCCTATGTAGAGCAGTAGGCAAGGGGCAACGGCGCCATCTCAAGCAGGTGCTCTGGTGGCCTGCTGGGTAAGTGCATTGTTCTTGTCTTCCTGCCTCTTCAAGATTGGCCTTCCTCCGTCTGTTCTGGCCATTACCAGTTGCCTAGATACGTTCACACTTTCTTTCAGTCTTTCTTCTCTCATTCTCTGGACTTTAACATTGTTTTGTTTGGGATTTTTTAAATTCTCACTACCCAAAAGGCTGAGACGGAAGAATTAGAAATTTGAGACCAGTTGTGCCAACAGTGAGACCCTGTTACGGGATGTAAAAGAGATACAGACATAATAACAGTTGCCTTTAAGGCTATGGGAATTGGAGCACACACATAGGGCTTGTGGGTAGTCCTCAAAAGGCTTAGCAGAAGCCAGGCGTGGTGGAGCACGCTTTTAATCCCAGCACTTGGAAAGCAGAAGCAGGCATATATCTGTAAATCCAAAGTCAATCTGGTCTACAGAGTGAGTTCCAGGACCACTAGGGCCATGTAGAGAGACCCTATCTCAAAAGAAACCTAAACAAACAAAACAAAACAAAAAAAAATTAAAAGGCTTCGCAGAGGGGCTAGAGAGATGGTTCAGAGGTTAAGAGCACTGTCTGCTCTTCCAGAGGTCCTGAGTTCAATTCCCAGCAACCACATGGTGCCTCACAACCATCTATAGTGTGATCTGATGCCCTCTTCTGACCTGTAGGTATACATGCAGACAGAGTACTGTATACATAATAATAAATAAAATAAATCTTTCGGAGGAAAAGGCTTAGCAGAGACTTAGCTAGCTTACATATATCCTTAAAAGAAATGAGAACATCTGTATACACTTGCATATAAAGGTTCATAGGAATATCATGCTTGGCTAAGAGATGAAAAGACCCCAGATGTCCATTAACTGATGAGTAGATAAACAAAATGTACCATATGCACGCAGAAGGAGCTTTTATTTGCCTGCTTCAATTGTTGTCTGGGATGCTTACTGCCTCTGTTTGCTAACCTAGGCCTGGTCCTAGAAGCTCCTAGCCTCATACAATCTAACCTAGGCCTAGAATGTTTTCAGCCTCTGAGACTTACTAATAAGCTCACCTTTTTTTGTTCTTTCTGAGCTCTGGGCCGGCTGGTTCAACTCAGCTGTTCTGGCTCAAACTCCTCTCCCAGCTGACTTATTTAATCTGCTTTTCTTTTGGCCTCTGAATTGCTCTTCTTGATCTCAAACTAACTCTAACAATCCGTTCTAATCTTTTGGTTTCTTCTCATTCTCTGGCTCATTCAGTCTTCACCGAGTTCTGTCTCTACAACCTGTCTCTCTATTACTGTCCATCTCTGTCTACTCTCCATCTCTGTCTCTCTTTCCCTCTCCTTCCCTCCCTCTCTTCAGGTGACTTCCCTTTCCCTGAGAGTCGAGAGTATCCTATTCTGTCAAATCTTACTCTGATTCATCACTTCTTCTGCCACTCAATTAGACATCACTTTCAAACATGGGTGCTTCCTTCTACAAACTAACTTTATGTCATTGTTTGGGATTAAAGACAGGTACCACCATGTCTGGACCTAAGCTTTTCTTTATCTGAAATGATATACCAGGCTGGTCTTGAACTCAGTCTGATTGCCTGTTTCCTGAGGGCTTTTGTATTCCAGCTGGATCACTCAGACCTAGAAGGTCTTTGGATGTGATCTCTTACCAGAGCAGCCATGTTCTGAATTAAAATTCCCCTACGTATGCATATGATGGAACATTACTCAGCCGTAAAATAAAGGAATTGATGCATGCTGTAACCTGGGAGAACCTCAGAACTATTATTGGAAGTAACAGAATCCAGATGCCTGAGGCCATGCGTTGCGTGATACTGCTAGTGTCATGAATTACTGTGCAGCCAAATACAGTGACCTCCTTGAAGCTGATGATGTTTCTTCCACCTGAGCTGAAGATCTTTTCTGTCTTAAATTTTATTTTTAAGGATTTAGCTTTTTATGTTTTCTCTTTTTTAGGGCCCTGGTTTGATATGTACTTAGCTGCTCGAGACTCTGTCGTTTTAAACTTTAATCCATTTATGGCATTCAATCCGGACCCAAAGCCCGAGTACAATGACCAGCTCACCCGGGCGACCAACATGACCGTGTCTGCGGTCCGGTTTCTGAAGACACTTCGGGCTGGCCTTCTAGAGCCAGAAGTGTTCCACTTGAACCCTGCCAAAAGCGACACGGATGCCTTCAAAAGACTCATACGCTTTGTTCCCTCCTCTCTGTCTTGGTACGGAGCCTACCTGGTCAACGCGTATCCCCTGGACATGTCCCAGTATTTTCGGCTCTTCAACTCAACTCGTTTACCCAAACCCAGTCGTGATGAACTCTTTACTGATGCCAAGGCTAGACACCTCCTGGTCCTAAGAAAAGGACATTTCTATGTCTTTGATGTCCTCAATCGAGATGGGAACATCGTGAGCCCCTCAGAAATCCAGGCACATCTGAAGTACATTCTCTCCGACAGCAGCGCTGTGCCTCAGTTTCCCCTGGCATATCTGACCAGTGAGAATCGGGACATCTGGGCAGAGCTCAGGCAGAAGCTGGTGCAAGGTGGCAATGAGGAAGCCCTGAGGAAAGTGGACTCTGCGGTCTTCTGCCTCTGCCTGGATGACTTTGCAATGAAAGATGTCACCCACTTGTCACACACCATGTTGCATGGCGATGGCACAAACCGCTGGTTTGATAAGTCCTTTAACCTCATCGTAGCCAAGGACGGCACCGCTGCGGTCCACTTTGAGCATGCGTGGGGGGATGGTGTAGCGGTGCTTAGGTTTTTTAACGAAGTGTTCAAAGACAGCACTCAGACCCCTGCCATCACTCCCCAGGGCCAGCCAGCTGCTACCGACTCCTCTGCATCTGTGCAGAAACTCAGCTTTAAGCTGAGCGATGCTTTAAAGGCTGGCATCACCACCGCTAAGGAAAAGTTTGATGCTACCATGAAAACTCTCAGCATTGACTCCATCCAGTTTCAGAGGGGTGGCAAAGACTTCTTGAAGAAGCAGAAGCTGAGCCCTGATGCAGTGGCCCAGCTGGCCTTCCAGATGGCCTTTCTGAGACAGTACGGCCAGACAGTGGCTACCTATGAATCCTGCAGCACTGCAGCCTTCAAGCACGGCCGCACGGAGACTATTCGCCCAGCCTCCATCTTCACTAAGAGATGCTCCGAGGCGTTCATCCGGGAGCCTTCCAAGCACAGTGTGGGCGAGCTTCAGCACATGATGGCTGAGTGCTCCAAATACCATGGCCAGCTGACTAAAGAAGCAGCGATGGGTGAGGCACGGGTCGGGAGAACATTGTGGGTCTTATTGCCCTCAGTGAGCCACAGCTGATCCCTACCCATCACTAGGTTTAATCCACTTGACGACTCCCAAAATGGTCTTTTCCCCACGCTAGCCACGTCTGAACAGCTAGAGGAGCCACTAGGGATCAGACACTAAGACAACACAGGGAACTTTCCCCTCACTTAAAGTCACTTTCAGCTGTGACGAATGGCTTGTTTTATTGCCGTTGTTTTATTTTCCCCCTGCCTTTTGTTGGTCATCAAGCACATTTTTAGCAGTTTGGATGTGTAAGCCTGTCCCTCTTATTTCACCTCAGCTGCAGTGTGTCAGCTCTCTGTAAATAGGTCATCTCAGAAGCTCACCATATTTATTTATTCATTCATTCACTCATTTGTTTTTTTAAGATTTATTTACTGTGTATTTATGTATACAGTGTTCTTGCCTGCATATACACCAGCACACCAGAAGAGGGCATCAGATCTCATTATAGATGGTTGTGAGCCACCATGTGGTTGCTGGGAATTGAACTCAGGACCTCTGGAAGAGCAGTCAGTGCTCTTACCCTCTGAGCCATCTCTCCAGCCCCATTCATTTGGTTTTTTTGAGACAAGATTTTCCTGTATAGCCTTGCCTGTCCTGGAACTCACTCTGTAGACCAGGCTGGCCTAGAACTCAGAGGTCCACCTGCTTCTGTCTCTGCTGGGGTCATTTTTTCTTGAGTATTTTGTAATCTGAGGATCTCAAAGACCAGTCCTATTGTGTGGTGCTCAACAGAACTGGGAACTGCGAGGTGCTCACGACTCTAGTCGATCTTCCTCCATTTTTAAGTTAGGAAGCCAACACTGGCCCAGCGTTCCACAGGCTGAGGTGGAGCCCTGGGGAGATGCCTGCCCCTAGCACTTTGTTC
>OU015754.1:45379168-45419147 GCA_907169655.1 Acomys percivali | reverse complement strand
GTGTGTGTGTGTGTGTGTGTGTGTGTGTGTGTGTGTTTGAGGGATGAACCCATTGGGTCTTGTTTCAGGTGAGTTCATTGTTCTCCGTATCTTCTCATACCATCCCAACTCTGAACTGTTTCAGTCCTTTTGCTTATTTTAGATTTATTATCTTATTGTGAGCATGTTTTTTATGTGTGAGCATGTTTTGCCTCCATGTATGTGTGTGCACTGTGTGTCGGTCAGAACAGAGCATCAGATCTGGAACCGGAGTTAGAGGCAGTTGTGAGCCGCCATGTGGGTTCTGGGAATTAAACCTCAGTCCTCTGAGTGATTAACAAATGCTTCCACGGACCAGCTCTCCAGACCTTGTTTGTTTGTTTTTTGAGACAGGGTCTCTTTATGTAGTCCTGGCTGTCTTTGAACTCAGTATCAACACCAGACTGGCTTTGAACTCACAGAGATCCTCCTGTTTCTGCCTCCTGAGTGACGGGATATTAAAGATGTGTGCCACCACGCATGGCCTTTTGTTTGTTTTTGATAGATGGGTTTTGCCCTGTTGTCCACGCTGTCCTTAAACTTGAAGTCCTCCTGCCTCAGCATCCCTAGTGTTGAGAGTCCAGGCATGCACCACTCAATGCTTTCATGTTACATTCATGTTTAGCCCATGTGTTGGCAGCTGAGAAGACCCTTTTACTTTTCGTGTGAAAGTTCCTACCTGCCTGCACCCCCTTCACTCACCATGTTGGGGTCGCCTACACCCCCTTCACTCACCATGTTGGGGTTTCTTGTACCCCCTTCAGCATCTTGGGGCTGCTTACACCCCCTTGACTCACCATGTTGGAGTTGCCTGTACCCTATTCACTGTGAGGTCCTGAGACTTTGGCTTTCTGTTTGTTTCTGACAGGTCAGGGCTTTGACCGACACTTGTTTGCTCTACGGTATCTGGCAACAGCCAGAGGGGTCACCCTCCCTGAGCTCTACCTGGACCCTGCATACCAGCAGATAAACCACAACATCCTGTCCACGAGCACTCTGAGCAGCCCAGCACTAAGTGTCGGTGGCTTTGCCCCCGTGGTCCCTGATGGCTTTGGCATCGCATATTCTGTTCATGATGACTGGATAGGCTGCAATGTCTCCTCCTACTCAGGGCGCAACGCCCAGGAATTTCTCCGCTGCGTCCAGAAGTGCCTAGAAGACATGTTCGATGCCTTGGAAGGCAAAGCCATCAAAACTTAGCTCCTTGGTGGATGAGAAGCCTCCATTTTTCCTCATCACAAACATGGGTGTCCATGTAGCTGGTACGTACTATCTGTGCCTAACAAAACTAGTTCCGAGGTGCCTGAAAGCCAGGGCTGCAGTGTGTGTGAGCTGAAAGGTCCCAGCCAAAGGGAATGGGGATCACACAGCTTGGAAAACTAACTCAGGTGTATTTATTGTTTAAATAGCAATAAAGCTCAGTTGTTGCTTGAGATATGGTTCCTTTTTTATTATAATCCCCCCCCCCCCCCCCCCCCCCCCGCTACCTAATCTCCCAAAGAACTTTCCAACAGCAGGAACAGGTAGCATAGTGACCTCAGGGTCCCAGTCTTGGAGTGGCTTGGGTCTCCATCTCTGGAATACAGTCTGTTTAAAAGCACTCCTTCCTGAGGCATGGACTAATCCGCTTGCAGTAGAAGTTCTTCCCATGGGTTGAAAGACTACTTAAGTTTATTCTTTTCTAGTAAATGACAAATCCCAGGGTTTTTTTTTTTTCTTTAAAGAATTTATTTATTCTTTTCGAGACAGGGTTCCTCTGTGTAGCCCTGGCTGTCCTGGAACTCACTCTGAAGACCAGGCTGGCCTCCAACTCGGAGATCTGCCTGTCTCTGAGTTGCTGAGACAGGAAAGACTGAGGGCGGGAAGGGGGTGATGCTCCATCTGGCAGCTGCAGGGAAGCTCTAGGCTCTGGTGGATAAATCTTCCCGGTTGTGGCCAGCTGGGGGCGAGGTGTCTCATCCTTACAAGTAACCTCTCACTTATGTGCTGTAAGGAAGCCCGATAAACTCATTAGCTCCTCAGAGTGAACTTCAGTGGAGCTGTGCTTCACTTTGCCTTTGGGATAGTTGGTAGGATATGATAAGGCAGGGATGAGTTTAGGAAGAGCACTGGTGTTCCTGATATGAAGAACGAGACAAGCAATTGAAGTGAAGTTGTGTGGACTGGGGTGGGGGTAGGGGTGTTTATCCAGGGCATCTTGGCGTGGTGGTATTTCCCTGTAGGACTCTGTGGGAATAGTGGTCTAGGCACGGACAGTGCAGAAAGTAGTGAGATGTGTAACTAAGGTGTGTGGCCAGCAGGGCAGGAGCTGTCAGTGGGGGAATCCCAGGACGGCAGGCTTTTTCCAAGTGGTACGGGGTGGCATGACTGCTTGATGGGCCAGGTCTGCACTGGAAGTATGGGGCTGTTTTGAGAACTGCTAAAGGTCTACCTACAGCAGACATTGCCGGCCCTGCATGGTAGCACTTCAGTGGTGGAGGTATCAGCAAGTGGCTTCGATGGGTAATAAAAGATCGGAGGCCAGGGGTGGGGAATGGGATACGGGGATGTGGGGGTGTGGAGAGAGAAAATGCCCTACAGACTTGCCCACAGTCCCATTTTATGCAAGCATTTTCTTTTTCTTTCTTTCTTTTTTTTTTTTTTTTTTTTTTTGTTGTTGTTGTTTCGAGACAGGGTCTCTCTGTGTAGCCTTGGCTGTCCTGGACTCAATTTGTAGACCAAGATGGCCTCAAACTCACAGCGATCCACCTGCCTCTGCCTCTGGAGTGCTGGGATTAAAGGTGTGTGTCACTACGCCCGGCTAGAAACATTTTCATAATTGAGGTTCCCTCCTCTCAGATGACTTTAGTTTGTGTCAAGTTGACATAAAACCATCCAGCTACAGATGCTACAGAAGTGTAAGAGTTCAGAGAGAATGACTGAAGGTTGTGAAAAGGCACTGTTAGGGCCTCCTGTGCTCCTGTACCCACATGGCTGTGCTGATTGTGATGGAGTTGGGCTGTCTCCTCAGCGCTGAGGAAGCTGCCCCTTCTCCCCACCTCCCTGGTGTTTCCCCCCTTGGTTAAATCTCTACTTTCTGCACCGTATATCACAGAGTGATTGTAGAGGATTTTAAATTCAGAACATGGCTGTTTTGGCAAGAGATTACATCCAAAGACTTTCTAAGTCTGTGTGACCCAGCTGGACTACAGACATGCCTTTCCTGTTAGGAGATAGAGGCGAGATCTCTTGAGTTCAAGGCCAACCTGGTATAGAGCAAGTTTCAGGTAAAGAAAAGCTTAGGTCCAGGCATGGTGGTACATGCCTTTAATCCCAGCACTCAGGAGACAGAGACATGCAGATCTCTGAGTTCTAGTCAGTGCTGTTCAGGCAGTTCGCTTGAGTTGAGGGCAGTGTGGTGGAGCTGAGTTCATGGCAGCTCAGTTTGTGGAATTCAGAGGTAGTTTTACTGGGAAAGTTCTACAGAGAGGTTGAAGAGAGAACAAACTAGACACAGGTGAAGACATACAGACCCAGAAGAAAACAGATAGCTAGAATTAGTTTGAAGCCAAGCAGAGCAATTCAGTGAGAGACTGAGAGAAGCCAGTTTGAATCAGTCAGCTTGGAGAGGAGTTTGAGCCAGAACAGCTGCACTGAACCACCCAACTAGAGTCTGGAACTAGAAAGGGTGGGCTTATTTAACAGTAAATCATTGAGGCTGGAAATATTCTAGGCCTAGATTAGATTGTGTGGAGGCTAGAAGCTTCCAGAGCTAGGCCAGGTTAGCAGATGGAGGCAGTAAGCCTCCAAGATGACAATTCTATCAGGTGGCCAAAAGTTACATTTACAAATGGCCTCCAGCCCCTGGTGAGTGTTGTGTGGATCCTCATTAGAGTGCTCAGCATCATGGCCTTACACATGCACACGCTGCGCAGGCTGGAGGGGAAGAGCACCTGCTCCACTCTGTGGTTGGAATGAGAAAGGTCCCCATTAACTCTCGTATCTGAATATTTGTTTCCCAATTGACAGCAGCACGGTTTGGGAACATTTAGGAAGTTATGATCTTGCTGGGGACCAGCTTTAAGCAGGATATAAAAGACCTTGGCTACTTCTGGTTTGCTGTCTTTGCTTCGTGCTTACAGTTCAGGATGAGAGATCTCTGTATCCTATTCCTGCCACATGCTGCCATGCTGCCCTGCTCTGCTGGCCTCGTATCCCGCTGCACCTGTAAGCCTACATCAACTCTTCCGTAAGTTGTCTTGGTCACGGCATTTTATCACAGCAACAGGAAAGTAATTAGCAGGACTCCCTAGTCTTGCCACTGTTTTGACTGTGGCCTGAGATCACTTCTGGTTCCCAGTCTCTTTGTAGCTGGTTGAGGTAACAGTTATTACAATTTCCCAGAGGCCGTGGAGCTTTCCTAAGTGAACTATTGTGAAACAGCCCTAACTGGCTCTAAA
The DNA here is from genome assembly GCA_907169655.1 of Acomys percivali. Lineage (NCBI taxonomy): Eukaryota > Metazoa > Chordata > Mammalia > Rodentia > Muridae > Acomys > Acomys percivali. Next base: position 45,414,690 of record OU015754.1, on the reverse strand, counting down.
TTTGATCCACACTGAAGGCTTTCTTCTTGAATTAAATTGGCTTTCTGTTCTGAACCATTTAGGTCCAGAGCCTGCTCATAGCCCCAGCTAAGGAACACAGGCAAAGCTATGTTTCTCCTGTTTCTCGCTTTAGGGAGCACCAAGAGGCAGCTACTGGGCAGAGGTTTTGTCTTTACATCTGAAAACAGCCAGATTCTCCAGAAGCAACAGGGTGGCAGGCAGTAGTGTGTCCTCAATGCCAGGGAGGGCTAGCAGGTGTGAGTCAGGCTGGTTCCCAGTGGGTATTGGGTCACTAGAGAACAGTGTAGCCTGTGTGCTCATCTGGTCAGATCATTGTTTCCAGTAGCTTCAGCATGTGGGAGGCCTGACCCCGTGCTGAGCATATTGACCTCTCCCTGGAGCAGCCACACACCCCTCCTCCTGCGGTGACACAGCCCTCCTGCTGTGAAGGGCCATCCCATTCCCCTGGGAATGCTTTTGCCAGTCACAGGCTTCCACCTGGAGAGGCACATCTGGTGACTGCAATGAAGCCAGGAAACTGGAGTTTTCAAGTTTTCCCATTGGGAAGAACAGTTGGGGAGACATAGCAGCTAAGGCTTATGCCCCACTCCTGGTTTGCTCCTGTATAACACTTTTCAAGCATTTAGTTTAGAGAACCCTTGGAGACAATGCCAAGTGCATGTGCAGTTGCATAAAACGTGCCAGGAAACCGTAAAACCCTGCGGCTTTCTGGAGGGTTGGCTTCAAAGCCCCCACGCCTGCTCCCCATCCCCAGGGGCCACCAGTGAGGGGGCTCAACCACTGGCTCCTGACTTACTGAAGAATTCCGACTGTGTTGTGTAATGCTCACCACAGGCAGTCAAGCAGAGCCCTTGGGTGTTTCTGCTCTGCAGAAGTAGCAGAAAAGGTGGTGGTACACAAGGCATGCAGCATACCACAACCGCAGCATCGTTATTCACAAAAAAGCCACGTTTACTCACTGCTCTACCTAAAAAAAAAAAAAAAAAAAGGTAAAAGCCCTGGGATAAGTTAAAGGCAGACTGAGCAATTTTACTTAATGCCCAAACAAAAGCCAGAAGCAGTGAGTTGGCTCAGTGGCGTGGGTAAAGGTGCTTGTCACTGAGTTCAATTCCCAGGAGCCCTCAAGGTGGGAAGAGCAGACTTACAAATTGTCCTTTGACCGCCACACATGCATCATGGCCTACATGGCCCTCCCTACACAAATTTCTAAAGAAAAATGGAGCAGTAAGACGGTAGCCTGGTGGGTAATGGCACTTGCTGTCAAGCGGATTCTGAACTGGGTCCTTGGAACCCACATAGTGGGAGGACACAACCAACTCCGGCAGTGTCCTCTGACCCCCACATATTTTGCTCCCACCTTGCCATCTCCCCGGACTCCTGAAACCGTTGGCTTAGCGCTTGTATAGGGTGCAGGCCTGGCAAGGAGGAGCAGGGCTCAGACATTGTTTGGACTCATCTCACTGAGTAACACGCTCGAGTGAATTGTGCTCACTGTTCACATGAAGAATGTGCAGCCCCTGCCCAGGCTTTGCAGCGAGGCAGATGCTGAGCCAGGGATCCACCCCTCCCACACGTCAGCATCAGGCACCCACGCTTACCAGCTTACATTCAGTGCAGTGAAGTAGGGCTCCGTGCCTCACTGCAGTTTGTGTCTGCATATTCAGAGTTAGTAATTAACATGTTCAATTATAACACCATCTGTCATTAGTTCTTTTGTACCAATGGGTCTGTTTAACCTGTTTATTGATCTACTTGGCTACCATAGAGCTAATACCATACTAGCTTAACTGCCACTGCTCTGTACACTGTGGCATCTGGTACATTAGTCTCCCATCTGTGACTCAGGAATTGATTCAAGTTATACTAAACAGAAGTTGCAGGTTCAATTATATTTATATAACATTTTTTAAAATGTGTCTGAACATTGTCTTCCCACCTGTCATCATAATATGGGCCTTTAATGACTTTCAGTGATGCTTAGTAATATTCTCCATTGTTACAAATTCCTTTGAGATTAAATCCTTGTTACTCTGGGGGAGGAGGTGTATTTTCTTGCTATTATATTTCTTTGTGGTCCTGGAGTGAACTCAGGAGGTCAGGAATGCGATGCAAGAACTCTGGCCCTGAGAGGCACCTCACCCTAGACTATTAGAAAAGGCATCTTTTCTTGAATTGTATTTTTGCTTATATGTATTGAAAGGCCTTTGATTTAATCGTAGATTAAATCACCTGTGAACTCTTTTGGACTAAGTTCTTCCTTATCACACTGGTGGGACCCAGCACAGTGAGCACAAGCAGCGGCAGAGGGATGCTCCTTCCACGCAGACCTGAGTGGCACACTTGAACATTCATCACACACTAAACACAACACTTGCTCTTGGTTTTCTCCTAAGTCTTGGACTGCTAAGTTTCTTTGTTGCTTTTTGGTTAAATAGGTATTGAATATCTGGATAGTCTATTTCAATTTCCCTTTACTTCATCATGATTACTGGCTCCCCAGTCTTTTTGAACCATGAGTATTTAATTTCATGAACTTAACACACACTGACTATAGAGACTAGAAACAAGAAAGGCCACTTGCCCAGTCCAGGGCTACCTGCTTGCTTCCAGAACAGACTGCGGCTTGGGCTTAGTGGGGGAGAGTCTGCCTCTAGGGAGTGAGGGAGGATAGAAGTTCCGCTCCGTCAGGTGTAGAAGCACTCAGGGAGCAGGGAACACAGGGGCCTTCGTATACATGACATGGCTGCCAGCCTCGAAGGAAGGCAGAGTAGGCACCTCCCTCCCACTCTCAGGCTAGCGTGCCAGCGCCCTTTGTCAGGCCCTCTCAGCCAGCCTAGGGATGGCGTGCCTCTTCTACTCCCAGAGGTGGGAAAACATGGACTAGAGGGATGGATGGCTCAGCAGTCAAGAACACACACTGCTCTTGCAGAAGACCTGAACTGGTCCCAAGGACCCACACTGGGTAGTCACAATAGCCTGTAACTCCTGCTCTAAGAGGCAGGACATCCTCTTTTGGTCTGTGAAGGTACTGGCCTCACACCCACATACCTACACCTAAATACACACAAGTATACACAATTAAAAAATAAAACCTTTTTTTTTGTCCAGTAGAATATTAGAGAAATACAGTCTATGGAAACTGGTTTTCCACATGGTTGGTTCCCAAATATGAAGGCAAAGCATCCTCCTTGCCTGCCTAGTACTGCACTCAACAGCTTGTATGGATGGGGAGCTTTGGTTTCACAAGACACAGCAGCCCATGACTGCCGTGTTCACTCCAAAGCGTTGTCTGGAAGCAGAACAAGGGGTAAGCCAGGACCAGCAAGAGGAACTTCAAGGGACACAGAACTCTCATGCTAACTCTGCCAGGAAGTACTCCATCACAGCAAGTGAGCAGAGACTGGCCATCAGCCGGGAAGTTTGTGGAGGAGATGGGTAAGTGCCAGCAGTGGGCTGCTGGTCTCTGAAGCGAGGTCTGGGATGTGAGGCGAGGAGCTAGCAGAGATGCCTGGGTTTCTGGAGGGCCATGGTGAGCAGGGAGTGTTTTAGTTTGGAGCAGCTGGGTTCCCAGCAGCACGCCATTGGCTTCTCTGCCCTTTGTGCACTTGGCCTTCATGCTTTTAATCCCGTAGGTTGACCTGCCTGTTTCCCAAGAGCTGGAGAGCCTTGATGTAAGCTGTGTGCGCCTGTGTATTTTGCACATTGGATCAGGTACAGAGTAGGAATTAGAAAGCAAAGGCCTCCAGAGTCCGTGCTTATTTGTGGAGGGAGCACTGCTCAGACTCCCTTCACAGACCGCCGTGCCACCAACACGGGCTTTATTGGTGGGACTTAGAACCGTGACAAACCCCAGCATGCAGACTGTGAGGGCTTGGTACAGGTGCCAGGAGAGCAGAGATGAGAGGCCTCCATGGGAACTGCTGCCCAGGGCACTGTCTCTTCTTAGTGCTTATGGGCAAGTTTGCAGGAAGACAGTTCAGCACTTCACGAACTGATGGGTGACCTCGAAGATCCCCACAGACTCCTGGGCCTTTTCATCATAGTCTGTCCAGTCCTATGAGATAAGAAGGCAGCATTAGCCTCTCAAGGCAGAACAGAACAGTGAAGACAGCTCACTGACACAGAAAGGTACAAAGCCGATTGCAGGCTCTGACTGAGCTAGCCATGAACCCTTAACAGAGCAGACAACGCAGGCCTGAAGTTCCTCTCTTGTCTGGTAACCAGGCAAGTCATGCCACTTCCCCAAGCCTGTGTCCTGCCCTTTGTTATAAAAGGGAGACAAGAGACTTGAGAGTGAGATTCAGTGAAGTGAAGCACATGGAAACCCGCACGAGGTGGGCACAGGAGGCAGGCAATGGGACGGCTGGTGGCTCCTTCACAGCTGGGGCAGAGACGTGCCTGTCTGCAGGCCTGTAGCGCACCAGCACTACAGGTGATCACTGCACACACTCAGCTGCTGCTGCCCGGGGAAGTGGGGTTAGTGTCTCACAAGCATCTGTCCATCAGCTGCTGAAGAAATGCCCGTGTGTGTGTTTAAGGGGAGCATATTTACTACACAGTTCACAGTCACCAGCACTGTAACTTGGGCCTGATGAAGCCTATCCACTGTGCACTCTCCGTGTCAGGCACATCCAGCCTTTCTGCATGTGTAAACATGGGACAGCCTGGCGGTGACCGTGCTGGAGGAACGCCAGTCAGCAGTGGAGCTTATGATGTACAGCTTACTGGTTAGCAGAGCTGCGATGAGCAACCCTTGGAGAGGCAAAGCCCTGGGGGGACTGTGCCCAGAATGCCCCTCACTGCTGCTAGGCCTGGGTGCTCTCATGTTCTCCTGTACTGAGTATGGTCTGACTATTTTGTGGGGGACTCCCACTCCGCTCTGGGCAGTTTACCTGCAGTACAGAATGAGAGCGATGCTTTCCCCAGGGCAATGCTGTTTAGACAGATTAATGATTCAGTTGAGCTTTTTGAGAAAAGTTTAAGGACACGAGTGGCTAGGGCTTCTTCTAATTTTTCTTCTTCTTTTTTCTTTTCTTTTCTCTTTTTTTCGGTTTTTCAAGACAGGGTTTCTCTGCGTAGCCCTGGATGTCCTGGACTTGCTTTGTATACCAGGCTGGCTTTGAACTCACAGCAATCTGCCTGTTTCTGCCTCCTGAGGGCTGGGATTACAGGCATGCAACACTTGCTCTTGGCTAGGGCTTCTAATGAGGGATAGAGAGTGATAAGACTAGAAAATACTTTTCCCCAGCTGGACACAAGACCTTCTCAACAGGGAAGTTTCAGGCATTGCTAGCCCACAGGTCTTGTCTGGAGAGACAGGCCGGTGATCAAAGAAAGCAATTATGTTCCTAACTATGGTTAGGTCTGAGTCTCCTGGTCATGTAGCTTACAGACCTAATTGCAGGGTTTTGGTATGGATCTCAAGAAAACAGAGTGGTAAGAGGGAAATAAACGACCCTACTGTGAGTGGGAGAGGAGAGCAGACGGTTCGCTAGGCCAGCTGAGCAAGCTCTTGTAGAATAAAACAAAAGCCTGCCACTCTATAACCACAAACTGTGTCGTCACCACAAGAAAAATGGCTGAAATCTACTTGACTTGCATGAACTTTGTTAATCAGTAATAAAAGAATTATTCCTTTTGAGTAAAGATGTAATTACGGGAGGAAATACAGGGAGGGAGATGTTTAACCACATGTGGGCTTCTGAGCAAACTTCTTTTTTGAAACATGTGGCTTATGATTATGAAGTGATTTCTGAGTAGCATGTGAGGGATATCAGAACAGGAGAAAATATGAGCTTGTTTCAAGGCAAACACCTGTGTGTGTGTCTTCTTATTGCCGAGTCCACATTTCCTACTGGGAACCCTGACCTGCTGGAGCTGGACTCCGCCGACCGCTGCTTAGCACTATACTTAAGAGCCATTCAAATAGCAGAATCGCCAACAAAAAGCACAACAATGTGGCACTAGCTCTCCACTGACAAGCCCTGCTCACTAAAAGGACAATTCCCACCAGGCACCACAACACACCATGCAGGATCCCCAAGTCTCACCTTTTCTTGCAGATTAATGTCACTGAAGGCTGTCCCTGACTCCACACCTTCAGCAGCAAACCCAGCCTGCAGGGGACAGGGATGCGGCAGTGAGGCTGGGGAAAGACGGTGCCTGTGAAGACTGGCCCAGGGCTGGTCTTACGAGTAAAGCCTTCACGATGACTCAGTTGCTCCTGAAAAACTTGAGTTTCCAAGTTACCCAGCACTGCTGTGGCATCTCTAAATTACAGCCATGGCTCAGAAGACTGCCTTGTTTCCTTTCTGTTGCTGTGATAAGCCCATGGCCCAAAAGCAACTCGGGAGAGCAAGGCTTTACTTTGCTTATAGCCCACCATCCGGGGAAGCCACGGCAGGATCCTAGAGACAGGAACTATAAAGCGGAGGCCACCTAGGAGGAGTGCATACTGGCTTGCTCAGCTACTTTTCTTTTTCTCTTTTCCTTTTTTCTCCTTCCTTCCCCTGCTCCCCCTCTTCCTTTTGGAGACAGGGTCTCACTATGTACACTATGTAGCTCTGGTTGACCTGGAACTTACTATGTAAACCAGGCTGCTTTTGAGCTCACAGAGATCCACCTGCCTCTGCACACCAAGTGTTGGGATTAAAGGCATGTGACCATGTCCAGCCACAGCTGTTTTTCTTATATTCTCCAGGCCCACCTCAATTAGCAATTGGGACAGTTCTTCAGTTGAGGCTCCCTACTCAGGTGAGGTGATTCTAGTTTGTTAACAAAAACTAACCAGGCACAAAGGCAAGAGTGGGGCCAATTCTCCCATCACGCTGTTTGTTAAGGACCTAGGTACATACTCCACTCCTCTCTCTGAACCTTTATGTTGTGTTTTGTGTGTGTGTTGTTGTTTTGTTTTGTTTTGTTTTTTTGAGACAGGGTTTCTCTGTGTAGCCTTGGCTGTCCTGGATTTGCTTTGTAGACCAGGCTGACCTCGAACTCACAGAGATCCGCCTGCCTCTGCCTCTCGAGTGCCACCACGCCTGGCTCTGTTGTTTTGTTTTTTTTGAGACAGGATCTTTCTACATAGCCCTGGCTGTCCTGGAACTCACTATGTAGACCAGGCTGTTTTTGAATTTACAGAAATCCACCTGCCTCAGCTTTTCTGAGTGCTGGGATTAAAGGTGGGCACCACTGTGTCTTACTCTGAACATAGTTTTTTTGTTTGTTTGTTTGTTTTTGTTTTTGAGACAGGGCTCATGTATCCCAAGCTGGCCTTAAACTCTCTGTGTAGCTGAAGATTATTTTTTGTTTGTTTTTCTTTTCTTTTTAAATTTATTTATTAGGTATACAGTGTTCTGCCAGCATATACACCTGTATGCCAGAAGAGGGCACCAGATCTCATTATAGATGGTTGTGAGCCACCATGTGGTTGCTGGGAATTGAACTCAGGACCTTTGGAAGAGCAGCCAGTGCTCTTAGCCTCTGAGCCATCTGTCCAGCCCGTGGCTGAAGATTTCTGTTTATGAAATAGGGATGCCAGTACCATCTTTTCTAACATACCCCACAGGTTTACTATGAGGTAAAAATGCACAAATAAAAGGATGAACACTGACTGTAAGAATCAGACAGACCTGGGTTCAAATTACAGCCTCTGCTTACTAACGGTGAGGGTCTGGCTAGTTGCACATCTCTGAGGTTCCCTTGTCTAAACGTTAAATTACTCCACAAGGTTATAGTAAGCATGAAATAAAATAACATGTGAAGATGACAGGCATGGAGCACAGCATACAGTAAGTAGGATTCAATAAGTGACAAGTATCATTCATAGAATTCCTGCATTGTGTGTAGCTTAGCGCTAGAACACCAAAGGGAAAAGCAGAGTAGAGAATTCTCGTTTTATAGTCTCTGTAAGAAGCAAAAATCTGTCACTTCATTCCCACCCCAGAGAGTCCTCTTCAAAATACATACCTGGGGCTGGAAGTCAATTGGTTCAAGGCCCCGACACTCAAACTCTACTATTGTCTTGAACTTCTCATTGTCTTCAGCCTAGAAGGGAAGTGTATTGAGGAAGCAGGCCCAATGGGCCCTGAGGAGACACCATGCCCTCTGTCCTTTCTACCATGTGGGCCCTGGCTGTACCTGTGAGCCTAGAATAGCACCCAGAACAACTTAGCCCTTTTAAAAAGGAGCTGCCGTAGGCACTGCTCCCAGTAGGACCTTCTGTAGACACAGATCTACAGAAGAGTAAGGACCCTTGGGTCAGCCTTCCTGCATGTCAACAGAGCTGAGGAAAACCTACATGTCCATTGTAAGAGTCTGGGTCACGTACAGAGAGCCAAGCACAGGCTCGAACACAGCACTCAATGAATGGCGAATGATCAACACCAAGACGACAAGAAAGTTAGGCTACACAGGGTCCAGACCATCTGTACGGTCCCAGTAAGCATGCCATGGCCTTTTGCTGACCATCCACCATGTGGCGAGAAGGGCTGGGGGTATGAGGTGGCGGGAACCCAGGAAATCCATGCCTACTTCACCCCTGGACTCAGTGGCTACCAAGCACCACGCCCCGGTTTTCAATCCACTGTAGTGTCAGCCAGTGTGTGGTGGACAAAGGGTGGACTGAGCAAATGAACAGCTACGCTAAGTACATTAAATAGTAAGCAAGCCAGAAGGCATGCTGTCAGGGGCATGTAATCTCAGCATTCAGAAGGCTGAGACAGGAGGAGGATGAGTTTGAGCTAAGCCTGGCCTACCTAGTGAGAACTAGTCTCAAGCAAAACCAAGAGTTGGTACATGGGACAATGTACAGTGGTAGGCCACTCTGATACAGCTACTCTTGAGCCCACTCCTAGCCACAAGTTCAAATTTAACCCCACCCCACCCCCAATCCCTGTCACTACAGCAGGAAACTTACGTTGTAAGACTTGATGGTGCTGCTCAAAATTTCTGAAATATAAAAAGGAAAAGTTGACTTGAATCTATACTCAGGTTCCACCCAGGAGGCCAGGCATGGCCGGGGGAGGAGGGCGAGCTGCACAGGTTTCAGCGCTGCACACCCAAGTCCACCCCTGCACAACACGAGCCTGCTTCCGGTCAGCCTGGAAGAGCCTGGCAGTCACCGTCTGACCTACCAATGGAGTTTTCCCGTGCACACAGCTTGCATTTCTGGACCATGGAGGCACTGCCTCGGCCTCCTTTCAGTGCCACACTGTCCTGACAAGAAGAAAGCAGAGTCTCTAGTCATGTAACAGCTAGGTGCAAGGGTCCCAGAGAGATCTCACTCTACCACTTACTATCTATCTATCTAGTGAAACAAACCAAGCCCCACAGAAGTGAGTCACTTGCTGACAAGTGACGGGAGGGTTGGGGATAGCTCAGTGATACAGCATGTTTAGGATGTGCAAAGCCCGATTCAGTCCTCCCAGCATACCTGGGGTGGGGGTGGGGGTGGAGGTGGGGTGGAATCCTAAGAAGTCTTCTTGTGGATGACAAAAAAAGGTCCCTCTTGATTTTGAACTCTGCCTCATATCCCAAAGATGCCTGTTGTTCCCGGGGCTGATCACATCGGTGCCTGCTCCCTCAACCCCCCCTCCCCAAAATGTTCAAGGAAAGAGAGGTGAGGACCAGCTTCCCCAAGGCTCTGCCCAGGAGTGTATGTGTGGATGTGCAGGGACTATTACCATCAGCCGGATATATTGCCACTTCTCTGAAATCTCACCACAGTTGCCACATTTCATCTTGGGGGAGAAAAAAAAAGAGTATTAGCTGAGCAGCTGGCTTAACTGAAAGACACCACGGGAAGGGAAAGTATAGTGCAAAGCGGGCTCCTAACCCCAGACCACCTCCATTTAGTTATTTCAGATAGGATCTCACTCCACAGCCCAAACTGATTTTTTTTAAAGATTTATTTATTATGTATACAGTATGATCAGATCATGTTATAGATGGTTGTGAGCCACCATGTGGGTGCTGGGAATTGAACTCAGGACCTCTGGAAGAGCAGTCAATGCTCTTAACCACTGAGCTATCTCTTCACTCGCCCACCCCCCCCCCCAAACTGATTTTGAATCAGAGATCTTCTTGCTTCCATTTTCGCAGTGCTGGGATTACGAGTGACTGCCACTACGCCTAATAAAGCCAGCGGAGCTTCTAGGTGATTCCTACCTCATCCTGCAACAGCCCCACTGAGGACATAAGCAGACTTATCTCCAGGCAAGGAAAAAGCTATTTCTGATACTGTCACCTCTTTCCTCCTGTAAAATCTGGGCCATTTGCCTGGGGAAATGCAAGTCACAGGCCCTCAGCAATGCTACCTACTCAGGAACTTTGTGCTTAGGGTCCTAAGAACACAGGGGTTAAGCATTCATCTTTTTGTTACTCTTTTCTGTTTCCATTACTCTGTGTTTCTTCAAGTCAAGGAAGTTCATTCTTCAAATAAACCCTGGAACTCGTGTCCCAAAACATGGAAATAGGAGCTGTGGTGCAATGACAGAGCATTTATCTACTACTGAGGGGTGGAAATAAAGTCCATCAGTTATGGCTTCCTGAAAAACAAGGCTTTGGCTGGTCACTGTAATAGACTAGTAGAGTAAGGCAGAATTTCGGACAATTAAGTGCCGCACACTGTGTGGACTTCTACAGACCATTCGGACCGAGTACCTACAGGGTTTACCAGTACTGTGTGAGGACGAAGGGTGGCTAACTTTCACAGTGAGTAAAGCCATCAAATAAAACAAGGTGAGTTTATTCACCTTATTAGTTAATCAAAAGGTCCCGTCACATAACATTTTGTTCGGTGGCTGTTTATAAACCAAGAGCTGGAGAGATGATACAGCAGGAGTGTGCTAGCGTTCGGCCCTAGATTGGGATATATCCCCGGAACTGAAGAGAAAGTTCCACAGTGTGAGGAGGCCGCACATCTGTAATCCTAGCACACGGAAGGTGAAGGCAAGATCAGCAGTTTCAAGTCATCCACCGCTACATAAAGAGCGCAAGGCCAGCCTAGATTACATTAGACTAATGTTTAATCAACAACAAAAAAAATTTACGCCTGGCTAACTACCTCGGACCCAGCAGAATAGAAAAGTCCCCAGTTTAATGCTAAATTCGCGGCTGGGCCCCGAACCCCAAGACACCCACTACCTCCCGAAGCTCCTCCCTTTCCAAGGACAGATCCGCCTTCCGCCACACCTTCAGGTACCACCGGAAGTCCTCGCCGACTGGCCGAAGGTTGGTGACGTTCTCCAGCGTGGCTTTGAGCTGCAGCGCGATTTTCTGAGAAGAGGGCGGGACAGGTTGAAAGCATGGCCGCGCCTGCCCAAAGCGGGCCACGCCCCACCCCACCCTCCCGCCTCAAGCCCAGAGTCCTGGGCCTCCAAGCGAGCCCACTCCCTTCACTCCCTCTTGGCCTGAGCTTGCGACTCTCAAGTCCTCGCCACCATCGTCCCACCCCTAACTCGGCTTCCGGACGCCCCCGTGGCAAATCGCCTCCCCTTACCCCCATAGCTATCTTGTCCACGTTAGGCCTGTGCGACAGCTCCTTTCCGGCCCGTCGTAAAAGGCTGGCGCCGTCGCGCAGGCTCAGTGCGGGTGGGCGGGAAGCGGGGCGCTGGTGAGCAGTGTAGGCTGGCGCTTTTTAGTCTTGTCCATCTGTAACCTGCCAGATTCGGCTTCCGTCGGTAGGTGCGCTGGAACCGGTGGAGTCGCTAAATCCAGAGATAATTCCTGATTCTCAATTTGTACCATCACAAAGCAGGCAACATAGTCCGGCTCCAAACCACTGCCACACCTCTCCAGGCCCTCGGTTATCTTTCCATCTTCTTACTACCCTATGGTCCCGAGGCTTTTCAGATTACCATGCAGCCTCGCAGATTTGGGATGCTCGTCCTCCTCTAAACTGTGCTTTACTCGATCTACACGCCAGACCTGATGCTGCGATCATTCCCACGGGGCTGTCCCGTGTCCACGTCCTTCTCGTGATCAACATAGCTGGCTCTTCCCCAGCATCTTAAGTCTATCATGTATTTACCGACACTGCAGAAACCGTCCGTGGGCATCAACATTCGAAAACACATCCCGCTTTATGATCTAGTCTTTTAAAGTTTATGTGTTGAATGTTTTTGCCTGGTTGTTTGTATGTACGCCACATGCATGTAGCTCCCACGGAGGCCAGAAGAGGGCGCAAGATACCCTAGTAACAAATAGCTGTGAGCAACCTCGCGGCTGCTAGAACCGGAATGGGATCCTCTGCAAGAGCTCTTAACCTCTGAGCCATCTCTCCCTTGCTCCTGTCTTCACCAGACTGGCCTCTAAATATCTCAGTAGTCTGGCATCTTGACATGTCACATACAAATGACATCCCTAACGTGATGCAGGCAGAGTGGAGTGTTAAGTCTTAAGGCCATTTGGGACCTTGTCTCAGGTTGGAATGTCTCTAGGATGTATATTTAGACTCATCACGTCCCATTTCTTTTGGTGCAAGCTAACCAACTAGTTGCCTGAAGCCGTGAGGTCTATGTAATGACAAGATACACTTCCTACTTAAGTTTTCCTCCACACTGAAATAAAAGAGTTGTAAAAAAGTAAAGCCCTACCACTGTACAATATTATGCATGAGAAGCTAACACTACCTAGCTGTGATATGTAGCTGGGTGGCATTCTTGATTAGCATGTGTAAAGGCCAGTCTTACACACACACTATAAACATAAACCCAACAGCCAGTGTTCAATGTTCTGTTTTTGTTTTGTTTTTGGAGACAGAGTTTCTCTGTGTAGCCCTGGCTGTCCTAGACTCACTCTGTATATCAGGGTAGCCTCGAACTCACAGAAATTCACCTGCCTCTGCCTCTGGAGTGCTGGGGTTAAAGGTGTGATGTCACTATGACTGGCTTCAAATTGAATGGTGTCAACTTTACAGCTTTTTATCATGACTCAGGGTCAAACACTGCATTATTTTGTCTGCCTTGATAGAGATCAAATTCCAGGCCTCATGAACGCTGGGCAGGTTTTCTGTTTCCCTTGGACTTTAAGAATATAGGTTGAACTAGATTTGGTGGCACCTGCCTCTAATCCCAGCACTTGGGAGACTGACTGATCCAAAGTTCAAAGCCATCCTGGGCAGCAAAGAGGTTAAAGCAAAACTGAGGTAAACCTGTCCTAGGATTTCCTTTGAATATTGCTATTGAGATTCTCAACTCTCATTGTGCGGACAGCAGCATGCATAGCACAGGCGTGGAAGCTCCCAGGCAGTTCTTGCTTTCCATCTTGTTGAGGCAGGGTCCCTTTCTGTTCTTGGGTGGCTGAGTCCAGGCTAGCTGGCCCATGTAGGTCCCAGGGGTGTGGATGGTGGTTGTCACGTCAGATTTATGCAATGTCTTAAGTTTGGCTTCCACTGCTGTGAAGAGACACCACGGCCCCAACACCTCTTACAAAGGAAACCATGTAATAGGGGCTGGCTTACAGGTTCAGAGGGTCAGTCCAGTTTATCCTCACAGCAGCAGAATGCAGCAGGCATGGTGCTAGAGAAGGAGCTCAGAGTTCTGTACCCTGATCTGAAGGCAGCTGGAGACTGCCACACCGGGAGTAGCCTGAGCATATAAGAGACCTCAAAGCTTGCTCCCAGTGACACCCTTCCCCCCAAATCTAATAGCGTCATTCATTTCCTGTGGCCAAGCATTCATCCCCACAGGAGCCATTCCTATTCAGACTACATGCCTTCACTGCCAGATCCATCTCCCTGGCTCTCAGATTTTTAAACTTTTCCCCTGTAAAAAGGTAGTTCTTAAGAGAACTGCTTAGGTTTTTTTTTCCCCCTTTCCTTTTTCAAGTCTCTCACAGAATATATGTTACATATTTAGAATACTTCACAATTCAGGTGTTTAGAAAAATAAACACCAAAAAACCCCCATGTTATCACAGTTATTAAAGACCATCATTTATTGTTTATAAAAGTTGCCCCAATATACAGGAAAAAAAAATCCTAATTACGGTAACTAAAAACTACCCCCCTGTGTCCACAATATCTAATCTAGATTGGTTTAATCTTGAAATGTAATCCAATAAGACTGAAGACTAAACATTTCAGGTCCTGGACAAGATAATAGAACACTCGCAAGCCTTCTGGATCCCTAAAATACAAAAGAAAATCACAGTGTTTAAGAAGCAGATAAAAACTGGCAAATAGAGGCTAGCCTGGTCTACAAAGTGAGTCCAGGATAGCCAAGATTACACAAAGAAACCCTGTCTTGAAAAAACAAAACAACAAAACAAAATGAAAACAAATCTGGCAAAAAACCAAATAACCATAATTACTACAAAATTGTTCCTTATGAAGATATTTACAATAGTGATGTCTTGAGGAAGCACATGACCATTAGAAGAAAGGGCACTTATTAAAACGGAGCATTATGAAGCCATTTAAGCATGTTGTTTTAAATGTGAAAATAATAAAATTAAGGAGGGAAATCATGACTTCTAAAACAATTGTCTCTTGTGCTATTAAAAAAATGAAACAAAACCTGTATGGGGGCTGGAGAGATGGCTCAGAGGTTTAAGAGCATTGACTGGTCTTCTAGAGGTCCTGGGTTCAATTTCCAGCACCCACATGCTGGCTCCCAACCATTTGTAATGAGGTCTGGTGCAGAACACTGTATACATAGTAAATCAATCAATCAATCTTTAGAATACAAAAAACAAAAACCAAACCTGTATATATAGAGTTGGAAATCCACGTTAGTAGTGGAGCACTTGCCAAACACATGCAAGGCTCTAACCATGTTCAATTCCCAGCACCACAAACAGAAAGTCCCACTCCCACTCTGAGAACGGGGTGAGGGGCGAAACTGTTATAGACCAGGATGGCTCAATATGAAAATCCTGTGCTATACCTCCCAAGTACTTGAGATTACAAGCATGCACCACCATGCTTAGCTCCTGTGTATTTTCTAACCAAAAGTGGAGAAAAAGGCTAAGAAATGACACGTCAAGATATTAGCAACAGCTGGGCATGGGAGCCACACATGCTTGTATTTCAGCACTCCAGAAGAAGAGGCAGGAAGCTGCTCAAAGTCCAAGGTTGGCCTGATCTGCAGAGCTAGTTCCAGGCCAGCCGTGGCTGTATGATACCACTGGTTGTCTATTAAGGTTATAAAAGAACTTACCTTTCTGTTTTTCTATATTTCCTGCATGTCCTACAGTGACCATCTATTACTTTCAGAATTGGGAAAAAACTGGAAAGTAGTAAGCAGGACCAACAGTTGAAGATCACTATGGCATCATTAGCTAAGATTAGGGAGACTATCCAAAGACAGACAAATGTCCAACATTTACTTAATGTCGGCCATAACCCGAAATCCTCAAACCATGGGAACCAAAGAGCCCGCCAAATTCTAGGGATTCTTTATAGCAAACAGACTCACATCCCATTTCACCAAGATAAGGACAGGCTAGTCTGAACAGTCAACACTGAGAAAGCTGTTCATTCAGTTAACATTTGTTCGGCCTCACTTCATTTTCTCTGCTGGTTATTACCATGCAATCCTCCATGTCATGGAGAAGCAGTAACTGAACCACCACAAGTAAAAGAAGCAACTATGGACGTACAACTGGCCTGAATCCATAAGCTTGCATTTGTGGGTTCAGCCATGAGCAGAAGATATAGTTGGGTTTATGGCATTTCCAAATGTCACATGTATGTTCAGATGTTTTCTTTTGTTATTATTTCCTAAATGATACATTATTTCAGCTATTTGGTTTTATGAAGATGATTTAAAATATATGGGAAGTACACAGGTTCTATGCAATCATGACACTTATTTTATATAAGGGAATTGAACATTCAAAGATTCTGGTACCAACCCTCCACGATACTCAATGCCTGGAGCCCGGAGCCCCTGTGAGTGAGGAGGAGCACACTGCCCACTTGTGTGTGCACCACATCTTTCTATGTTGGCCCCATTTGACTGACACCTTTTCTCCAATCTCCAACAGCAGACAGACACAACTGGATATAAATGTCATACTTACTTGGACTGGTTGACATCAATAAGGGAACCAATTTTTGACGTTGTAAAAGAAATGTGTTCATCTCCAATGACGATTTCAAGCTCCTGAAAACATCAAAGTCAAAGTTAGGCAGTATTGGTTCATTCATCAAACACACAAGGGCTCACCTAAACTCTGGTCCACGCTTGCATCAACCCATCTCTCCAAACCTTTTTACTCCTTTTTTTTAGATTTATTATTTATTTATTTATTTAGTATACAGTGCTCTGCCTGCATGTACATCTGCAGGCCAGAGAAGGGCATCATATCACATTATAGATGGTTGTGAGCCACCATGTGGTTGCTGGGAATTGAACTCAGGACCTCTGGAAGAACAGACAGTGCTCTTAACCTCTGAGCCATCTTTCCAGCCCCCTTTTTACTCTTTTAAAATAATATTTATTTTTTGGGGTGGTGGTGGTGTGTGTGTATGTGTGTTTGTGTGGTGTGGTGTGTGTGTGTGTGATGTATGCACATAGGCATGAATCTCAGAGGTCAGAGGACAACTTACGTAAGTTCTCTCCTTATACCTTTAGTGGGTTACAGAGACTGCACTCAGGCCGCCAGATGTGGCAGCAGAGCCTTTACCTACTGGTCCATCTGGCTTCCCCCATCCCCACCCCATCCTTTAAAAAAGAAGCACAAGGCAATGCCTGTCTCCCTCTCTATTCTCTGGCACCCCCTAGAACTGGCCTGTATTCCCTCCACTTGCTTTTTAGATTTAGCAGCATACTTTAAAGATAAATGGCTATACCACATGTATATGTTATTTTCATTCAATATTTTTTCTAAGATTGATTCATGTTGAGTTGCTCAATACTTAAATGCTTAGAACGTGCCATTTCTTTACTGAGGGAGACTTAAGCTCCCAAGTTTTGTTACTGTAAATGATGTAGTGTGCTTGGAGAGGTGGCTCAGTGGTTAAGAGCACTGGCTGCTCTTCCAAAGGACCAGGGTTCAAATCCCAGCACCCACATGGCAGTTCACAACTGTCTGTAACTCAGTTCCAGGGGAATCTGACAGCCTTGCACAGATGTACATGGAGGCAAAACACCAATGTAAATAAAATATTTTTTAAAAAAGTGATGTTCTAGGTCTTGAGGCTGAGCTCACATTTAAACATTTGTGCTAGTCCTGGGGTTAGGTCCTCATACCCACCACAAGTATTTTCTGCTTTGCCAGTTCCTATGCAAATGGCTCTCCAATGTGGCTGCATTGATACTTACTCATACCAACAGTGCATCAACTCTTCTTATCCTTTTGAAGACCTGGGTGAGGCTTTTAAAAATGTGTTGTCCTAATTTTTGCAGGTTACAAATGCACCTGCAGATCTTTTCCATGTTTACTGGCTATTATTTACGTCTATAAACTGTCTATTTATAAGCTTTGCAACATTCTGTCCCCCTTGGGTTATCATCTTTTTATTGGTCTATAGTTTTTTATATATTCTGGATAGAAACTCCTTGTTAGATACATTTTCTAAGTATCTTCATCCAGTGGCTTGCTTTAACTTTATTTTGATGTCTTTTATCAAACAAGTTTTAAGGTTTGTTTTTCGAGACAGGGTTTCTCTGTGTAGCTTTAGCCCTCCTAGACTAACTTTGTAGATCAGGCTGGCCTCGAACTGACAGAGATCTGCCCTCCTCTGCCTCCTCAGTGCTGGCAGCCTACACCTTTAATCCCAGTACATGGGAGGCAGAGGCAGGCAAATCTCTGTGAGTTCAAGGACAGCCTGATCTACAAAGTTAGTCTAGGAGGGCTAAGGCTACACAGAGAAACCCTGTCTCGAAAAACAAAAACAAAAAAGTGTGGGTTGCCACTGCCCAGAAAATTTCAAGTTTAATGAAGTCAGATTTACAAATCTATTCCTGAAAGGCACACACCTTTTATCCAAGTACTCGGGAGGCAGAGTCATGCAGATCTCTGAGTTCAAGGCCAGCCTGGTTTACAGAGTGAGTTCCAGGACAGCCAGGGCTACACAGAGGAACAGTGTCTTGAAAAACTAAATCAAACCAACAAAACAAAACAACTCCCCTAACAAAACCCAAACTCAAAACCAAATCTTTTCCTTTAAGAAAGAAAAAAAGTTGGTTTTGTTGTTGGTTTTTGTTTTTTTTTTTTTTTTTGAGATGGGTCTCACTATGTACCTTTGGCTGGCCTAGAATGCACAGAGATAGAGATACACCTACCTGTTTCCTAAGTACTGAGATTAGTGGCACATGTGCCACAATGCCCAGCACAATTTACATTTTAAAAGACACCCCTGGCTCTAGGATAGAAACATGGGGCTAGACAAGATGGAAGACACACAGAAATCAGATGTCTGGATCATAACAGTAGCAGTCAAAGTGGAATTATCTTGATTTTTTTTAGTTTTCAAAATGGTAACATAGGGCTGGAAAGCTGGCTCAGTGGCTAAGAACACTGGTTGCCCTTGCAGAGGATCTGCGTTCCATACCCAGCACATCATGGGTGTTCCTGCCTAGTCTGTTTCATGAGGGCTCTCCCCCGCCCCATGTCCCATAGAGCAGTGGTCTTTATCTTGTTTGTTAGAAGTAAAGATATAGTCAATAAAGCACTTACTTGCCGGCCTACTCGGTCAGGAGGGGGCCACAGGGCATCATCTTCTTTGGTGATTTCACTGTCATCAATAATTCTCTTTAACTCTTCCATCACACTTTTATGTACATAAGCCTGAAATTAAGTTTAAAATATATGAGCCTATAAGGCCCATTCTCAATCAAACCCTAACCAATACCCCAACAACCTTCTAACTCAGAAAGTAACAGAAGACAAAAACGAGTGCTCCTGAAGATATTTCTGGCACCTCCCTATGGAGGGCCAGGATCACAAGTGCCCAATGACAATACTCTGGCTCCCCAGTGGCCTGTTGGCACATCCTGATCACATCAATCTCTCTGCCGTGGTTTCAATGTTTGTGTCCCTCCAAGTTAGGTTGAAACATAATTCCCAGTGTGAGAAGAGTGAGAGGTACAGCCTTCAGTGCAAGAGCAAGCCACAAGGACAAAGGACTCAAGGGAACTACTGGACTCCCTTCCAGCTCTTTTGCCATGTAAAGAAGGAAGGTTGTTTGGGGGAGGCTATAGCGATGAAGAACAGAGTGTGTCCTCACCCAACACCAAACCTGAAAAGGTCTTGGAATTCACTGAGAGCATAAACGTACTCTTTATACACTGCCTAGTCTCAGATTTGTTTGTGGACCAGGCGGCCTCCAACTCAAGAGATCCACCTACCTCTGCCTGCCTGGTGCTGGGATTAAAGGTGTGTGCCACCAACTCCCTGGCTACATCCTATTTTTAAAGATATATTTTCAAGCGTGACAGAGTGGTTAAAATGAAGTTACTTATGTAGTAGAAATCACAGCGGAATGGAACATAAGAACTTTAGTGAGCCATGGATAGGCCCACATTTCCACCTCTGTCTCTCAGAAGTAGGAGTAACTCTGAGCAAGCCACAGATTTAATATCTGGGCCATCATTTTTCTATATGTAAATATGACAGAATAGTCTGTCACATAGGCTTTTATAATCAAGATTAAAGAATATACATATAAAAGTAAATCCCTAGTGTCACACAAGGCATCAGCCTGCACTTAAAGACTTTCCCTTGTCCTCCTGCACTTTCAGAAGCAAACTCAATATTCTCTTAATGGTCTGTGTACTAGGAATGGTATCAAGCACTGTAAGTACATTTAACTCTATGGCAGCACATGGGAACGGAAGGTAGGTTTTATTACGCCTCAATCTGCAGATGAAAAAACAGAGACCAAGTTCAGCTAAGTTCAGTACGGAGCATACTGTGAGGGTTCAAATAATTATTGAGCCAGCACTATTAAGAAGAAAAAAGAAAAAAAGAAAGAAAGAAAGAAAGGAAAAGAAACAAGAAAAAGTAAACTAGAGATCTGAGAAATGATCTAGCTGTTTAGAAGTAAGCGCCCACTTCCCTACTCTTCGTCTTTCACTGCTATGACTAGAATAGCAGCAATGTAAAGCAGAAGGCTAGCTTGGAATGAAGGCAAGGCTCATACCTCTTTCCTGATCATGACGTCATTTTTGTAATTGCTGTTGTTGGCATATCGCAATTTTCCTGTGGGGGCAAAGAAAAAAAAAAAAGAATAATGTACAACAAAACATGAACGCAGCATCATCAGCCTACTACGAATACCAAAGGTGACTAAATTCGATCCAGTTTCTCAACCCATTTCACAACTGTGACACTAGTCTTTCTGGTGCTTCACTTTAAGCTACCTGGCACCAAACTAGAGCTCAGGCAAAAGGCTACTAGGATGCAGCATAAGAACACAGGTAGGCTCTTCTTGTGATAGCTTTTCTGTAGGGTGATGTCCTCGGTTGTAAACAGGATTCCTCCCCCACCCCCAGACATGGAGGCACAGACTGGCGGATAGTGGTCTACAAAGTGAGTCCAGGCCAGCCAAGGATACACAGAGAAAAGAGAGAAGAAAAAAAAGAAAGAAAAAAGAAAAACAAGCCCCAGTGTGTTAGGTATTGTGGCAGGAAGCTATGGAGAGCAGAAACACCTAATTTAGGCTGAAGGTCTGAGCAGTTTCATGCATGAGCCTGGGCAGTGGGTGGGATATGAGAGAAATGTCTAGTAAAACGTAGGTGTGGGTTAATGGACGAAGAAAAGACAAGCTGGTGTTTTGGACAGAATTCACAGTGAAGAGATTGAAAACTAAAAAGTGTTTGAGATGTTGCAGGCAGAAACAAAGCAGTTTAAGTGTGTGGGAAGAGTCCTGTAGGGCTGCGGCTGAAAAGGCAGGCAGGACCTCAGCTTGCCTGGAGACCATGGGAAGGGTTTACATTTTGTCAGGAAGGTGGAGGGAGCCCCCTACCTGATATCATCTCCTACTACTGTCCTTAGAATTCTCTTTTATCCTCAGTCACGCCAACGGCCACTTGAAATAGGCCTGGTTCTTTGTTTTTCTATGACCTTGACACCTCAAAAACTGATCCCTTTTCAATTACGGCTTAATTCAAATACCCACTCTTCAAAGTGCCCTCTAAAAGCGACCCTATTTTCTGAACACCCCTCAATACAGGAGAGCACTGTCTGTGGTTTCCTCCAGCACTGAAACACATGTCCCAGCAGAGGGGAAATTCATCTTCGTTGCTCTGTCGCCAGAGTGGAACACAGGCCGGTTTAAGATGGATAGTCAATCAGTCTTTGTTGAAATGTAAGCAATCTGGCTTCTTAAAAAGTGACCGAGAAGCGCCAGCGTATTAACAAAAAGAACCAGTGACGCTCACAAAAGAATGCGCCTTTCACAAGCCAACAGCACCGGTCCAGTCCCTTCCTTCGCTTCGCCACACTCCGGAGCCCGGCTGCTGTTCCTCCGCCCTCCCCCGTGGGGCCCCACTCCCAGCAGGCGGTAGGCCACTCTTACCGTCAGGTCGGAACTCAAACTCCAGGAACTCATGACCGAACTTGCCTTTGTGACCCACGTAGTAACGCAGGTAAAAGTCACTCTCCATGGCTCGCAAAGACCGAACTTTAGAAAGATCACACAGCCACGGTCCGCACTCTACACTATAGTGGAAGTGGCGCGCGGAAATGACGTCAAACGACAGCGACTGTAACAGGTTTTCCACTCTCCGGAGGCGGGTCCGAGATTACCACGCCCCCTCTCGTCCCGAGGCAAGATCAAAATCTCCACGCTCCCGCGCCGGAAGTCAAGGGTTCGGAAAGGGCATGGGCTACTAAAACTGCATCTGGAGGATTGCCACCCCCTCGCCCCCCAGACAGGGTTTTCCTGTGTAGTCCTGGCTTCTTTGGGCTCACTTTGTAGACCAGGCTGGCCTCGAACTCACAGAGATCTGCCTGCCTCTGCCCCACGAGTGCTGGGTTTTAAGGCGTGCGCCACCACCTGGAGATCTTTAGTCCCAACACTGCGTTTTAGAATCCAGTCAGGGCTTAGCTTCAATTTAAACACCAACTGAGTCAAACGAATGAGGCTATTCACACTGAGATCACTTGAGGGCAGGTGGGTCTCCGTAGTAAAATGGAGCAAAATGATTCGCCCAGCTATGAGCTGGAATTTGTGACGCTCCTACCTCCTCCTCCAGAGTATCGCCACTCACCAGCAAGCTGCCTTTCATCTCTCCTGTCTCCCGGGCTCACTGATGTCTAGGATAGGTGTTGTGGGTGGTCGTGTGGGTGGTGGTGTTGGATTCCCGCTCCTTATCATCTTACTTAGCAGCGATTCGCTGCATGTTGGTGACATTCAGTTGCATTGAAGCCTCTAAAACAAATACCCAGGTCAGGACTGGGCATGGTAACCAAGGCCTTTAATCCCAGCACTTCAAAGGCAGAGTAGGGTAGAGCTCTGTGAGTTTAAACCCAGCCTCGTCTATGAGTCAGGAGTTGAGACCAGCAGCTGCATACTAAAAGCCCGTATCAAAAAATAAAGTCTTTAAGAAAATTGTTTCAACGGCTCCTTCCCCAATCCACGTTGCCTGGAGCTTACCTGCACTTAGCCAACATCCCTTTCTGCCTGCCATTTATTATTTTACCTAATGACAGGTTCCAGGCTTGCCAGGACCACAAAGTGAGACCCTTTTACAAAAAGTAGTCAAATTGGGGACCATTACCCCTGAGATTCGTTTTCAAGAGCCAAAGTTGACCACTGTGAAAAGTTTTCTGGCTAGGAATTTTAAACGGTTGAGTAGGTAAAACAAACAAAGTTCTAATTATAGAAGATTAACATACAGGTTATACATACAGATTAACATACAGATTATATCAGGTGAGCCAGCCATCTCACCACTCTTTCCCCTGCCACTGGTTTTTGTTTGTTGTTTGTTTTTTGAGACAAGAGTCTCACTGTGTAACCCTAACTGGCCTGGAACTATGTAGGCCAGGCCAGGCTAGGCTTAAGCACAAATATCTGCCTACCTTTGCCTCTGGTGTGCTGGTACTAAAGGCATGTGTCACCACCGTGCCCAGTTCCTACTGTATTTTAGAAAGGTCACTCTGGGTGCCATGTAAGCTAGCCTAGAGAGGCCAGAAGTATATAATCCATTGAGACAGGTAGTTGAAGTAATCCACGAGAGTAGTAATCCGATGACCAATGTGCAGGTGATGGTAGAGGAGTTTTTAATGCAGCAACTTGGCTACTCTGGCTGGAATACAGATGTGCCTTTAATCTCAGGGGACAAGGATCTTTGAGTTCAAGGCCAGGCTGTTATAGAGCAAGTTTCAGGTAAAGAAAAGCTTGGGTCCAGGCGTGATGGTACACGTCTTTAAACCCAGCACTCGGGGGACAGAGGCATGCAGATCAGTCAGCTCCGTTGAGTCAGTGAGTTGTGAGGCAGTGCAGAGGGGTTGAATTTGTGGCAGTTCAATTTGTATCCAGAGGCAGTTTTTACTGGGAGAGCTTTAGAGAGAGGTTGAAGGAAGAACAAGCTAGACACTGGTGAAGACAGAACAAGCCAGAAGATCAGTACAGATTGCTAGAGTTAGTGTGAGGCCAAGCAGAGCAATTCAATGAGAAACTGAGAGATTGAGTCAGCTTGGAGAGGAGTTTGTGCCAAAAATAGCCGAGTTGAACTAGCTAGTAAAAGTCCAGAAAGAACTAGAAAGGGTAAGCTTATTAAGAGGCTGAAAAAATTATAGGCCTGGCCTACATTGTATGGAGGCTAGAAGCTTCCAGGACTAGGCCTAGGTTAGCAGATTGAGGGAGTAAGCCTCCGAGATGACAATTACAGCAGGTGACTAAACCACTTGGTATTCATTAAGAAGTTAATTAGTGATGGTTCACATCTTCCTCCCATCAAAGCACGACAAAGAAACAAAACAGATTTTAAAAAATGAATTTAATCTCTCTAGAAACAGTGTACTGATTTTTACAAATGTCCACATTTGGTTTTCAGTTCACCAAGATGGTGTCAGTACAGCTAGTGAAATGGAACACACCTCCTTCAGTGCCCCCGCCTCAGGAAGAAGCTAAATTGCTGAGGCTCTGAGTACAGAATCTAACGGAACTCAAGAGTGACATGACAAGAGCAGAAATGGTTAGTCCGATCCAACATTTTTTACATGCCCTATTACTACAGCAAATATGGTAATTTGGAGGGTGGAGCGACAAATAAGGAAACCCATTTGGATAGTGTGAGTTTGCAAACCAGTACCTTACCCCTCATATTAACAGCTTGTGTAGAACAAAATGCTATTTTAAAAGCTTGTGGTTTGTACAGTCTTCTCTTGTAGTTTTTGTAAAAAAAAAAGTATCAAAACCTTGTCTTTAAATATATATATATATATATATATATTTATACAGGTAGCTTTTTTAAAATTAGTGGTTTTTTTTTTTTTACAGCACAAAGTGTTTGCAAATGCAGTTCCTGCTGATTCTTAAGACTGTGCACGTGGTGCATGGCCTGAATGAAGCTTCCTTTAATTAACTGAAAATTTGAAGCTGTAATTTCCTCCACCTTCTAAAGTCTTCATATGCTGAAAACTCCCAAATACCCTAAAAATACCGTGTAAGGAGACTCTGACACTCATCTTCACGCATCTATGGGGAAGGAAATGATATCTTTTGAAACTGCTAACTTATGACTTTATAAAATGGTATGTGGTGGGATGAGAGCATCTTTGTAGACCTGTGGAATTAGAACTGTTTTCTCCCGAACCCAATAGCACCTGACTGTACTGTGATTGGGGTACCCTCTCTAGATCCTGTGTCTCTTATCATTGTGGTTCGTGAACATCTAAAAGGAACATGGCTTCTGTTGAAAATCCCACCGCCCTTACATTAGTTTTCACTAACCATATCAAAATCTGACTCAAATCAATAAAAAGCTGTCAACTTTTCCCTGTGGCCACTGGAAAGCGTGAGGAGGGATGATGTCGTGCTTGCAAAGTGCTGGCGGTACGTTCCCCGTGATGCCTTGAACACAGTAAGTGACCAAAGAAGTGTCTGCTTAGTTATGTCAGAAATCATGTCATAAAGTGCTTATGCTGCGGCTGTCTTTCATTCAGTTTCACTCCTTGCCAACTCTCCTGGAGTTCTTTGCTCCAGGTAAAATGAACTACGTGTTGTTCCCCAAAGCCCCGCTACGGAGTCATGCCTCGGTGGCAGCTCGGCGCCTCTGCCAGAAGCAGGATGAACACCACACTTAAGACTTGGCTTCGCTCACTTCCGTGAAGACCCGGTTTTCCATCTCTTCAGAAAAAGTGGTGATCTCTTTCATTGTGCCCTGGGAGTATTCTGAGTGAAATCTACTTTTCTTTCTTTCCTTCCTTCCTTCCTCCTATTTTTTTCCCCACATGTATGTATCTTCTACTGCTGTGAGCTCCGAAAGGGTGAAAAGCATTTAACTGATCTTTGATGTTTGCAGTTCCTAGCACAGAGCAACTAGTGGATAGTTTTAGAGAATACGTTGTTGCAAACGCATAAGAATAACTGAAGGGCTCAACAATATTAGCTGCCATCAGTTTAAATTCCATCTCACCATTTTCACTCAATGACACCAGGAGCCCTTTCGGTCTGTCTCTATAACCCCACACACACTCTGAAGAATAAACAGTTTTAGTTTCTTGTTTTGGAACGGCCACTTCTGTTGGTGCCTTCATCTGTTCACTGGATAGACAGCCGAAAAAGAGGAAGCAGGCTTGAGGAGGCAGGGATGTTCAGGCTGCCCAAAGTTGTCTTCTGGAGAAGGGAGAGCTGGGCTGGCTTCATTTTTTAATAAGTATTGTTGACTATTCTGCTCTCTTGACTTACCACTAAGCATCCTCCCGGCTCTTATTGGCTGTGGATACATATGCACAGGGGCAAAAGGCAACAGAAAATTTGGATTACATCTTAGAATGTGGCTCAAGAAGTTTTCCAGCATGGGAGAGAGTGGATCTGCCTCCTTGGACTGCTTCTGGTCCACTGCCAGGGTGTGTTTGTCACGGTGTCTGCTGTAGGCTGCTTCCACAGTCTCTGCTCTCAGACTCCATCGCGAAACACAGGGTGTCTAAGTTGTGAATTTAATAATCTTTTGGAAACCCTAGACTGTATGTTTCAGCCTTATTTTGAAGGCTAGGATCTGACTAAACGTTCAGAAACTATGCATATCATGAAATAACTATGGTTATTTCCATTTCTTTGGAGGCAGATTAAAGGGGGAAAAAAAGCTTGTCTTGTGTAATTTTTGATGCTTTCACTTTCACCTTTTTTTCCCCAGTCATAATTGGTCTTCCTCCCCATTCTTGGATGAATGGTGGTGAGTAAGCGCCATAGGAGTTGGCCACCTGTTCTTAAGACTGTTCGGGATGGGTCAGAGGTCAGCTGCACCTCTCCAGGGAGTACCTCAAGACCATTAACACAATGCATACCAAAAGGAAATTGACAGACAAAATGGCCAAGCTTAGAACACAGCCATTTTTTTTTTAAAGGTTAGGAAAACATGACTGGCATAAAGCAAGCTCCTAGGAACAGGATGACAGAACTCCAGACGTCCACCTGGAAACTCAGAGGGCGTCACGCTGGTGAGCCACTGAAGTTCTGTTGGTTTGGTGGGGGGGGGGGGAGCTGGAGGATGGGAACAGGGAGGCGTTTTCTTAAGCATCCCACTCTAGGGGTGCCAAAGGTAGGCATCTGTCTGCTCCCACTTGAGCCAAATACTTCCAGGTTGCACTCATCCCTGGTCATTTAGCTGGCGGTGAACTGGCAGAGTGGCAGAGTCACGGAAAGACCACACTTTGGAAGAGAAAGCTACTGGGGACTGAATCCCCTTCTGGGATTGTGGGACTACGCATCCAGTAGTGGATTCCACTGACAGACAGAAATGGCATTTCTCCCCACCTCAACTCCAAGGTCCAGGAAAAGTAAATGTGGTGTTCATGATGAAGAAAAACCTATATAAATACCCAGAGTTTTTCCTTTTATTTATAAAGCAGTAAAACAAACCCTGTGTGCACACATGCCCGAGGTGCTATAATATCGCTTATGGTTTCCCCCAAATAGAACTTTAGATGTGGTCACCATCCTGGACTTACACTTTATCCATGTGAACATATGGTGGTAAGGGGCATGTTTATTATTTCAGAATGTTTCCCCTACTTGAGAAAATGGTAGAAAGCAAGGGGATGGAGAGGCAGATGTAACCAAGCCTATTCCAAAATCTTTGTCCTCGTTGGCACTGAACTCAGAGGTTCAGTGCCTGAGCCAGTCCTGACAGTAAACTTGGGAATCATAGAAATGTCGTCACTTAGCTCTGGACCAGTGGCTCTCAGCCTTCCTAATGCTCCACACTTTAGTACAGTTCCTCATGTTGGGGTGACCCCCCCAACCATTTGTTTCTACTTCAAAATCGTAATTGTGCTACCGCTACAAATCATAAATATCCGTGTTTTCCAAAGGTCTTATGCGACCTCTGTGACCTGCAAAGGAGTCACGACCCATGGGGTAGAGAATCACTGCTCTAGAGACACCTGAGTCCTCACTAAGAGCTGAACTTGAGAAAAAGGATGCACTGAGCTCTGCTCTCTTGAGCTCCCGGGGGCTCGCGGCACTGTGCAGCATCTGTACACTGACCTAAGCCACAGAAGAGAAAGCCTTAGAGGGCATCGTGGTGGCCATGGAGGAGCTGGGAACCCAGGGCTGCAGGAGTAGGCAGAGGTGAAGAGATCTACCTTTCCCACTGCACGTCTGTACAAACCCGTGGCATCTGTTTTCTGAGCAAGGTTTTCTGAAGGTGTCTCTGAAAACTAGATACCCCTCCTTGTGGACTGTTTTAAAATAATCTTATTTTTATGTATCCGAACAATAGTCATAAGCGTGCCTCTTCTCTACAGATTTTTTTTCCCTCTCATACAAACATACACACATAAACACAGAGTCTGTGCAGTGGGCCAATCATACCAAAAAATAAATACTCTCTCTTCTCTAAATTATTTATAGAGCTAGCCTCACTTTTGAAATATGTTAATAAATAATCTAAATGGGGAAGGGAATTGACGTGTTCTTTCTTTTTATACTTATGTTGATGGATAGCCACAAAGCATAATTTTATTTACAAAACAAAACAAAACAAAACAAAAACCCAAGCTCCTCAAACTTAAAAAAGCCCTCAAATCAAACATCCCCTGTAAATATAGTATTCAAATGATGGGTAAAGTTTGTACCATTGGCCCCTGTTTGGTTATGTACATCATGTTAGTCACGCAGCAGTAGCTGTCCCACGAATTCTTCATGGGTAGTGCAACCAGTTAAAAAGTGTATAAAACATTATACATATAAAAACTTTCACATCCTTTGGATGTCTGCAGTTCATCATAACTTTGTGGTTACCTTTCCGCAACATAAATTTAAAAAAAGTTACATACACACACACACACACACACACACTCACACACTCACACAGACCCATATATAGAAATGGCATTCATCCAGCCACACACCATCCAGAGCGAGTAGTGCATAGGACTGAGCTCCGTGAGGCACGAAGTGGGTGGTCCCATCCTCAGGGCAGTCCGTCATCTTCAAGACTTAATGCCACTCGCTGGGGAAATAGACCAAAGAAATTGTCATTAGATCTATAAGAGGCAATCTTTACTGAATATCAACAAAAGCACCAGATATGACATTACTTAAGAGATTAGCTCACATAGCCTCCAAACCACCAATGACAAGACTTATCTTACTTATTTTAGAGGTGAGAAAGCCGAGGCTCAGTTACGCCACCCCGGCTCACACAGCCGACAGCTGAACTACAGTGGATCCCACGTAGAGCTACAAGTGTAGCTTTCCCCATCATTTTGTTCTGTCTTTTCAGAAGGAAGGGTAGCAAAGGTCTAAACTTTGGTCCCTTGTGGGACCTTGGGTTCACCCTTGGGTGAACTTAAAGAGAGCTATCTCTTTAAGTTCAAACATTAACTCTTGGGCCCTTAGCACTTGTCTCCAGAATACAGATCCCAATTAGGTGGGTACCACGCTGCACCCCTCTGAACTGATAAAAGAGCACTGAAAGCAATACAAGCAATCGCATTCAGTCCCTCATTTCCAGTTCCAGGATGCTCAACTCTCTTCTGCCTCAAACGGCTAACTAATGGCTCTGTTCCCTTAAGGGTTAAAATTCTTTCCTCCACTGGATGTGATTTATATTGTCTCATGTTCCTGGTTCTGTATTAGTCTCCGAGTCTGGACAGGAATACTCCAAAACTTATTTTTGAGTAAGCAAATCCCTTTTCCAGGATACACACCTAACATTCCTTAGCGCATCCTGATAGAACCTCAACTGCCACTTTTCTGGTTCCTGGACACCTTCCTTGGATGGACCCTTGTTTCGTTACTTTTCTCAAAGCTACATGATTTGGGGATAGCCTCATTTCACTTTTCTAAGTCTTAGTTTCACCGCTGTCACTGAGGCTAGAGTTGCTTCATAGGATTGGTGAGAAACTAAGCGAAATAACCTATCTAGAGTTTTCACATGCTACCTAGCAAGTATGGCGCCTGGAGTAGCCCAGTCAAACTTAACCAGCATAAAATAAGCATTTTCCCATCTCTGGACATGCTACATATGACAAAAACAAAACAACAATAAAAACAAAAACAAAACAAGAACAAAACCTGGCAAAACCAACCCATTGCCTTGCAAGTTAATTTTGCGTTACTATTAATTTCTCCAGGCCCACTTGGCCATGCTTTACAAACAGTGATACTGTCGGGCCACCCTCTTATTCTCACCAAGCCTATTCTTTAGGCCAAAGACAGGCCCCCGTAGTGACAGCAGAGCAGCAGGAGCAAGGGACAGGAGAAGACAGGTGGTCGAGAACTTCTGATTTCTAGAGATTGTGGGACAGTACCCCGTGACAGAGTGGAAAGGACAGGGGCCTCTCTGCACACCACCTAGAGTTTAATCTTGGTCCTGCCATTTTCTGCCTATGATCTCAGGGAAGCTATTAAAATCCTATGGGTCTTGGTTTTCTCAGCGGCAAGTGAAGCTAATTCTATCTCCTCCAAAGGTGACTGTCAAGACTAAATGAGAGAAGGGCACGCGAAGCGCTGAGAGCAGTGTCTGATACAGAGTGGATGCCTGCCAACTCCACTTCGCTTACTCCATTTCTCTGCAATGGACACAGTGCTGTCACACAGGCCTTCTGTTAACCAGGGGTAACTGCACTGCCACCATGTCCTTCTCTATGGCTATACTTTGGTGCTGACCGGTTTGTAGTTTACAAGATCCTCTTAAACTTTATAACCTCGGGAGGCAGAGACGGAGGTTCTCACTCTCACTGCGCTAGTAAAGGTAAGAAGACCCAAACCACAGGGCTATTTAACAGTGGAACGGAGTCAAGGCTTGGAGCCTGTACTATGCCTTCTCTGGTCTCTAAAAAGCTGTTGGCCTATAACTGGCTACGGCTAAGGAGCCTCAAGGCCATCTGCTAACCCTCACAACACTGTTCAGCTTCGTTTCTAGGTCTCCTCTCCACAGTTAGCCTCAGCAGCAGTTTGCCTGCCACACACTCAGTGACATTATTCCACATGCCACGTCCTCGGTCTGTGACGAGCCCACTCTTCCTCTGTCCCAGTATCAAGCTTACCCTTGTAGCCTTCCAAAAACCAGAAAGCCTTCTAGGATTTGCTGTGCCTGCCTAGGTTTAAGGCCCTCACTCACCAGCCCCTCAGGCTCAGAGTGGCGCTGCCCTACCTTGCACTTGACGACAGGCAGCTCGGAAAGAGGGTTCTTCGGGAGGTGGTGCGGCTGTGACCTTGGTTCCCCCGGCAAGACAAAAAGCTCCTTGAGGGCAGGGGCTGGGTCTTCCAAGTCTCTGGTCTCCCCAAGACAGGGCTCTGCCCACAGTGGGCGATCAAAGCTGCTGATTGCCTGACAGGGGGACGGACTGGATGGCCTCTGAGGTCATACTCAGCCCCCTGACTCTGCTGGACACCAACGACACTTCCTCTCACCCTTCACAATCCTTGCTCCCCAACGGGCCGCGCTCTTTTGTGCCTCTAAGCCTTTGCACGCGACTCTGGAATGTCAGCTCTGTTCTTCCCTACCTGAAAAATCACTTTTTTTTTTTTTTAAAAAAAGAAGACACAGCTCATCTGTTACTGTGAGTCATTATGTGCCCCGGTTTCCCCAGACATAATTAGCAGCTCCCTTGCTGTGCTTCCATACCGCTCAATCAGTCAGCATTTGTTAGAAGCCAGCTGTGCTATGCCAAGCCCAGGAAAACAGACTAACCACATCAGATCCTGCCCTCGGGGAACCTCATGGTCTAACGGGTTAACTACTAAGCAGAAGGTTAAGTGGACTGTGTGTGGATAGAGAAGCCCAGGAGGCTATGGGAGAAGAAAGCAAGCCTGGGGAGGCTTCTTAGAAAGACAGATTTCTCCAACTTCCACCCATGACACTTAGCACCGCTAACTCCCCACCAGCTATGTGGGAAGCAATGTGTTCCTTTAGTGCTTTGGAATACTTGCTGTCTAATGTGGTGTTTGGCATTTAAGTGGCATGCAGAGCTGTTGGAATTCATATATATTAATTATTTGGTTTCTTAGCTGCCCGGAAGCCCCTCCAGGTAAAAGGCAGCCCTTATGGTCTGCTACCCCCATCACCTGGTTCAGTAGGTCTGTGTTCTCCCAGAGCCAGAACAGCATGTGGGAGGTTCTTGATTAAGGTGGAAGGGAAGGAGGGAGAGAGGGAAGGAGGAAGGAAGGAAGGAAGGAAGGAAGGAAGGAAGGAAGGAAGGAAGGAAGGAAGGAAGGAAGGGCATAGGGTGAGAGGAAAGGTGGCAGGGAAGGAGCTCTCTAGTGAGGAATACTTACTGCGGGGTAGACATGGCCGATCTGAGCAGTCCTCCCTATGTGAAGCTCGTCTTCATCTTCTTCTTCCGTTGTCTTCCTATACACTGGGTTGTCGAAATTCATGCTCTTGGTGTTCTTCCGCTTCCAGTTTCTCCAGATCAGGTACCCACTCATACACAGCAGGGCTATTACCACTGGCGAGGGAAGGACACATCACACTGAACATGCAGGAGCTCTGGCCCGGGGCCAGCACACATCCTGCCGCCTCCCCAGCTTCAGGGCCTCCTAGCGCTGTTTCTGTGCGCTCATCTTCTCCAGCCTGAAGTCCTCTCACCACTGCTCTCCTTTGCTAATTGCTCCATCCTGAAGTCTTTCCCAGCTGCTCTGGGAAGACTCTGCTGCTCCCTTAGGTGTGGTCCCAACTCACACCTTTGTTTGTTTGTTTTGTTTTGTTTTTCGAGACAATGTTTCTCTATGTAGCCTTGACTGTCCTGGACTTGCTTTGTAGACCAGGCTGGCCTCGAACTCACAGCGATCCACCTCCCTCTGCCTCCCAAGTGCTGGAATTAAAGGCATGTGCCACCACGTCCAGCTCACCATTGTTAAAAAAAAAAAAAAGATTTATTTATTGGTATGTATACAGTGCTCTGCCTGCATGTACACCTGTAGGCCAGAAGAGGGCATCAGATCATATTATAGATGGCTGTGAGCCACCATGTGGTTGCTGGGAATTGAACTCTGGACCTTTGGAGGAACAGTCAGTGCCCTTAAGCTCTGAGCTGTCTCTCCAGCCCCAAGTCATACTATCTTAAAACACCTGTTTCCCCAACTGAGCTGAGCCATTGAGGGCTGTGCTAACTTTAAGAAAAAAGATTTTTATCCGGGTGTGGTGGCGCATGCCTTTAATCCCAGCACTCAGGAGGCTGAGGCAGGCAGATCGCTGTGAGTTCGAGGCCAGCCTGGTCTACAAAGTGAGTCCAGGACAGCCAAAATAACATAGAGAAATCCTGTCTCAAAAAAAAAAAAAAAAAAAAAAAAGATTTTTTTATTATTTTTATGTACACGTGTGTGCAAGTCCCTGTGGAAACCAGCAAAAGGCATCCACTGTCCTGAAACTGGTGTTACAGTTTGTTGTGAGCCACCTGACAAGGATAGCGGGAAATAGAACAGCAAATGATGTTAACTGCTGAGCCATCTCTGCAGCCCAGGGTGTACTTAGTTATCTCTCCGTGCACATGCCGAGTACTCATGTGCTCAGTGACACATGCTAAACGGCTGAGAAGTGTTTGCCTCCACCTGTACCCTAATGCTGCTGCTTCTCTGGATCCCTTAGGGGGGAAGCCAGTCCCTCCAAATGACAAGTCTTTGCAACTTTAAGGCTCCATCAGGCGACAAGTGTCTCTAGAAAGGGACAGAGAAGCGCAACACGGGTTTGGGTTGACAGCTTGGGAGCTGGTGAAAAATACCAAGCAGCTTGGTTCTTGTTGGACAGGATGAGAGAGTCAAGGCCAAGCATGCTCTTTGTCCCCAGTGCCAGAGAGAACAAAGTAAGGAGCATCTTCTAGGTCTAGAGCCAAGGCCTAAGAAGCGACCCGTGCTATTCTAACGTGAAGGACAGGTCTTTGGAGCTGGTGGAAGTGCAAGCAAAGAGTCAGATCAAGATGATAGGGATGGGAAAGAACTTGAGGGCCACATGGGACCCTCAGAGGTGACCCAGGGTGACCTACAGGAAGGGAGCTTCTAAGACTGTGACCACCAAAGTGCACAGTGGTTCTGAGCTATCGGTAGAAACTATTTAGGGTGCTATAGAAGGGTTTCTGTTTTAACCATAATTAAAGATAGCAATGAGGAAAACTTAAGAGTGCTAGAGAAGTGGGCAAAAAGAGTATTAGAAATAATCTAGGTAGCCAGGAATGTTGGCGCACGCCTTTAATCCCAGCACTCAGGAGGCAGAGGCAGGCAGATCTCTGTGAGTTTGAGGCCAGCCTGGTCTACAGAGTGAGTCCAGGACAGCCAAGGCTACAGAGAGAGACCCTGTCTTGAAAAACCAAAACCAAAACCAAACAGACAAAACAAACAAACAAACAAACAAAAACAAACAAAAAAACTAGGTAATCAAGAATCAATATAAAAACTCAATAGCTTTCTTTTTAACTAAGCAGTAAGATATTAGAATTCTGCAGTTCCAGCACTCAGGAGACAGAGACAAAAAGATTATCATAAGCTCAAGGACAGTGTGGACTACAAGTTAGCTCAGGCAAGTGTGGCTTACAGAGTTTCTGCAACCCTGTCTCAAAAACAAAAAACAAAACAACCCCCCCCCAAAAAAACCCTCAAAAACAAAACTCTCATTCAAACAAACAAACAAATTCCCCAAATAAATAACCAATTAGGAGGTGCCATGGAATGAGCACACTCTTAGCAGCGCAGTAGAGTTACAGAAATCCTGGAGTAACCTAGCAAGAAGCAGCCAGATGATCCATCATCAGATTCTGCTAAAGGACACAGTGCTGGCTGGAATAGAGACGTCATGTCCTAGAACGGAATGGTTGACACTATAAACGTGTGACTTCCCCTTACATAAGTGTATATCCAAAGCAAGTCAATGGAAATCTTGTCATAGATTTTACAAAGTGGCACAATTATTCTAAAGTTCATCTGGAAGAGAAGCCAGATAGAAACACTTTAGAAAGTGTTTACAAGAAAAGCACTTCATAAAGTGTTGCTAGTCTATGGGAGGTGATGGGGAATACACAGGCCAGCATGTATAGGCATATACATACTACATGTAAATAAAGACGATTGCTCAAGTCAGAAGGAAATGATGGGTCTTTAAATATGGTTTGGGAGAATCTAGACACACATAGAAAAAAAAGTCACAGATTAGAACAGATATGATTACAAAAGAAAACAGCTAAATCTCTATCTCATGCCAAGACAGCCAGGGCTACACAGAGAAACTCTGTCTTGGAAAACAAAACAACAGAAACAAAATAAAACAAAACATGAAGAAAGGAAGGAAGGAAGGAAGGAAGGAAGGAAGGAAGCAGGCTGAGCAAGCTACCAGAAGCAATCCAGTAAGCAGCACCCCTTCCACAGCCTCTGCTCTATGTGAGCTCCTGCCCTGACGGAAGTGTAAGCCAAAGAAATCCTTTCTCCCCCTAAGACAGGAGATAAGCCTGAAAGTGGGCAATCCGACTCAAAAACACTGCTAAAGGCAGGTATGAGAGAAAAGTGGGTACGGGGCGCGGGAGAGAATGAGTGAACCCCAGGTTCTGAGTCTTCACCAGGGTTGCTCTGCCGGACTGAACTCCGGTTCACCTCCCCAACTCTTTCCACGCCTCTCCCACTCCGGGCTTTGCACATGCTGTCTGCACTGCTCGCGACTCTTCCTCACTTGGCCCCCTCAGCTCAAGGGTCAGCTCTAGTGGGAAGCCTTGCTAGTCCCTTCCCTTCTGGACTACAGTGATTCCTCGGCATTCCCGCTCAGTAAGCAGCCCAGCTTACTCTCGGGACTGGCCATGTCACAATGAGCTCACCTGTGCTATGTGTCCTGTCTCCTGCTAGTTATTTTAGAAGTTACATGTATTTACTTATTTTGTGGGGTGAGGCATGCATGCTACAAGGTGGTGTGTGTGTGTGTGTGTGTGTGTGTGTGTGTGTGTGTGTGTGTGTG
>OU015754.1:45343117-45378642 GCA_907169655.1 Acomys percivali | reverse complement strand
ACACACACACACACACACACACACACACACACACACACACACGGAAAAAAAGAAAGAAAAACGAAAACAAACTAGTTGGAACCACTGCTGTTCCCTTGCTCTGACGTGCTAGAAAACTTCGTGTGAGGATTGCTCAGAGCTGTGCCACAGATGAGAGGAAGTGGAATTCTACCTCGTCTGCAGGCATCAGGGTGAGTGCTCTATTCTTAGAGTTGAGCTTCTGCTGGTAAAATAGCCCTGAGCTGAAGGCTGTCACCAGGTTGCTTGGTTTCTGGGCCAGCCATGTATGGGAAAAAAAATGTAAGAGATGGTTTAGCCTTTAAAATGAACTCCCCTTGCAATTACAAAGGTGTCCTCTGAGTCATGAGATGGAGCAGTTCCCACAGAGACAATTACTGCACCCAGTGATTTAAGAAGTGGTGAGCTTAATTATTTCAGCCCAGGGTTTGGAAACAGGCACAAGCAGATCACAGTTACGGGGTAGTGTCTAGGCAACTCACCTAAGGCTGCCGGGAGCTCAGATCAGAGCTTTCCAAACTTGATGACACCCACAGCTCAGAAGCTCATGAGACACTGACAAACACCCAGGCAGCCAGGCACTTGCATTTACAGTGACTCTTTTGCTCATTCCCCCCGCTTGAGGCAGGGTCTTACCATGTTGTCTTGGCTGGACTAGAACTTACAGTAGAGCAGGCTGGCCTAAAACTTACAGAGATCCACCTGCCTCTGTCTCCTGTTTGCTGGGATTAAAGACGCACACCACCATGCCAGGCTCCTTTGCCTCATCTTGAGAAGCAAGCAGCGGGGAGGTTATCGTTTGTTTCACTTGAAAAGTCAACTCTCCTTAGTCCCAGGATGGCCCCTTTCCTCCCTTGCTTCCTCCGAGGAGGTGGGGGGTTCCTTAGTTCTGGTAGGTTCTCCCTTCCCAGGCACTCCCAGCATTCACCCTGGCTGCACCAGGACCCCCTCCCCTAGTCATGAAGGCTGCAGAGCTGGTTTCCTTACAGTGCTGTGAGTGGTTGCTGGTTGC
This sequence comes from Acomys percivali, assembly GCA_907169655.1. Taxonomy (NCBI): domain Eukaryota; kingdom Metazoa; phylum Chordata; class Mammalia; order Rodentia; family Muridae; genus Acomys; species Acomys percivali. Next base: position 45,377,612 of record OU015754.1, on the reverse strand, counting down.
AGGGCTCAGAGTAGATGGGTTGATGCTGGGAGCCGTGGGGACACTAACTGAGTTCGGGACAGCAGCTGTCTGGCTTGGTGTCTCTGTGCTGTGGTTCTGGTAGGTTGGGCTGTGGATGGTTGTCCCGGGGGTTCGTGTGGTACCAGGTATGGTTCTTGTCATAGCGGAGGCTAACGTTGTAGTTGAGGTAGACTGAGGTGCTAGAGGGGAAAGACCGGGGAAGTCACTTAGACAGAGCAGTTTGTTGCTCTAGCGCCACATTCTTGCTACGGAGTCACACGTAGGGGCCCACCCTCTGGGCTTAGCTTAGACGCCACTTCTGTGAAACTTGCCCTCACCACCACCCCCTTACCCTTCCCCCCCCCCCCCCCCCCGAATGAGCCATGGTCTGCACTTCAGCTGAGTCCGTGCCCTTCACTTTGCTCTGATAAAGATGAGTCAGTGCAACAGTGCTGCAGAAATAAGTGTGGAGGGGGCCTCTGTAAAAGACTGGGGGTGGGGGAGGGGCAGAAACTCACATCTAGAAGCATTTTATCCTAATATGCAGTTATATCATTAGGTTTAAGCTCTTCCCACTAAACAGTTGGACCTAGACATTATAAATGATGCAACAGATTTAACGTTCAAACTAAAGGTCTTGGCTGTACATGGGGACTTGGAAATAAGCCCCATTTATGAGAATGAAGTGCTCCTCCAATGTTAGTTACAACTGTTCTACGCCGTGTGCTAGGCCGAGCTAAGAAACAGGTGAGCACACAGCCATCTGTGTAGAACAGTCGGTGGAGATCGAGGGCTCTTCACACGAGGCTTGCTTTATTTTATTTCTTTTTTTTTTTTTAAAGGATTTATTTACTTTGTTTTATATCTATGGACATTTTGCCTGGGCACCATGTGCTTGCCTGGTGCCCTCAGAGGTCAGAAGAAGGCATCAGAATTGGATCCCCTGGAGCTGGAGTTAAGGATGGCCGCGAACCACCATGTGGGTGCTGGGAACTGAATCTGGGTCCTCTGCAAGAGCAACAAATGCTCTCAACCACGGGGCCATCTCCAGCCCCATTAACTTGAGGCTGTCAAGGAATTCCAGAAACTTCCTGAAAGTCGAACTTAAAATACTTTGTGCATATTGCACTTTTCTGAGAGATGGGAAAGCCTTAGAAGGTGCCAGGAACTCACACACTCAAGGAAACAAGAGGAATGTGCAAATGTAACAGGAACCGGGGAAGATGGAGGAAAACCAGGAGCACACTGTGTCCTAGACGCCAAGGGAATGTCTGCCGCTAACCTCGGTAGCACCTCTTCATGTCTGGACCCAGCCACATCGTGTCAGGACAGGCACACGTGTACTTGAGAGAGTGGCTGGAGATCTGAGGAGCAGGAAGGCACAGGTATTCACAGCCGCCGTTGGGCTGGGCACTCAGTTCACAGGCGTCTGCAGCTAATGCAGGGAGAGAGGCAGACAGACACCATGCTGGGACCCTGGCAGGGGAATAAGATCCCACCAACTGGACTTGCTCAAAAACCTTTCCTTACTCTGATTTGGGCACCTACCAGCCCAGTACTTTATCCCTGCTCTCAGTCGGTTCTAACAGTTCTGAGAGGTGTTATGGTCCAACTCTAGGAATTTTAGGGATAGACTTTAAAGATTTATTTATTTATTATTATGTATACAGTGCTCTGCCTGCATGTACACCTGCAGGCCAGAAGAGGGCATCATAACCCATTATAGGTGGTTGTGAGCCACCATGTGGTTGCTGGGAATTGAACTCAGGACCTCTGGAAGAGCATTCAGTGCTCTTAACCGCTGAGCCATCTCTCCAGCCCAGGGACAGACTTTAAATTGAGGTATTTATTGATTCCCAAACTAAAAACTCCCCACTACTGTTATTGTTTTGCTTTTTCTTCCTCTGTGTTCCTGTCGTCTCTTTCTGCTTCAGATTTCTAGAACCAGAATCAGGCACCCATCTTTGTTGTTGTTGTTGTTGTTGTTGTTGTTGTTGTTGTTGTTGTTTTTATTTTACTAAGACAGGGTCTCTCTGTGTAGCCCTGGCTGTCCTGGAACTTACTTTGTAGTCCAGGCTGGCCTCGAACTCACAGCGATCCGCCTGCCTCTGCCTCCCGAGTGCTGGGGTTACCACGCCCGGCTTCAGGCACCAATCCTATCATCTCCTTGCCCTCTTGGCTGTCTCCCTCACCCTGGCAGCTAATACCTGTTACAGTTAGTAGTGACAGAGGAGACAGCCTAGCAGTATGATTACTGGACTCTGCTTCCAGTGCGCCACCTGGCTCTCTGTATGGCCTTGAGACACGATATTTTCTCTTGCTGCCAAGTGGGAGCGAGAAGTGAGCAAGAATTGAAGCGTCAGGAGAGAAGGAACTTTGCCATCGTCGGGTAGACCTGAGTTTATAGTTTTGTTTTTCTACCCGCTAACATCGTTTTCTGTCCGAGCCTCAGTTTCCCTCTATCGTTGAGTGAGAGATATAAGCACCTCTTATAGCTCTGGCGAAACTAGGGCCCCTGTGTGTTTATTTACTCCCAGCCTCGCTTCGCCGTGAGACAAAATGTGGCAGCACACTCTATAACGAGAGAGGCGGCTGTGTTGTTCCTGGGCATCCTGGGCCATGACACGAGTGGAATGAAACACGGCTTGCTAAGTGGCAGGGGAGGGTGCAGGCAGGCCACCGGGGGGGACCGGGGGGGCCCTACCTCTCGGCTGCTTCAGCTCATGGAAGATGACAATGTCATGCGGATTGTTCAGGTTCTCAGCCAGGATGGAGATTTCCAGGCCGTTGAGCCGATTGGCACTGAAAATGGCCTCGTTCTCCAGGTCTGTCCAGAATACCTTGTCCTGTGGGATACAGATGTGATGGGTAGAAAGCCCAGAACCCACACTCACGACGCAAGACTTAAGACCTACTACACCCAAACCAGTGGCCGGAAGAACTGACCCACCGTCTTCGCAGCACTAGCTACCCTGTCTGTCCACAGGCTTTCCGAGGACTCTCTGCCTCCGGTGATGAAGCAAATTCTGCTAGTTTCCTTCTACCTTAGATGGTTTTATTTAGTGATTCTGTGCTGCTGAGCTAGGCTTATTTCCTGGAGCCAAAAGAGACATGCATCTCTAGGCAAATCCACAAGTCCAGGCCACATCATGCATCTTATCCACAGATCCAGACACACCACACAGGTCCATCTACACTCATAAGGGCAGAGCCATGCAAGTGTCTCGATTAGTGCGCACACATACATAAACGTGCACACACAGGAACACACACTTTTACTCTGGTGCATTTATGCAGACACGTGCACATACTTTACACATGTCAGGGAGATGTTCAAGCACACATACACGACCAAGACACTTGAATTGAAGCAGGGGCTGGATTTAGAGGAGATACTTTGCTCACAGGCTCAAGCCGTGCCGAATGCAGCTTGTCTAAGAAAACACTGCCACTGCCCACCACACACCGCCGGCTCCTCACTCCACCTCCCCTCGATGGCAGCATTAGCTTTGTGTGAGAAACTCTGTGTAGGTTCTGGCTTCCTTATCTCCCAAGAAGAAAGGCTGTGAGGGTCAGGGCAGGTGGGCGTCTTGACTCTTTACCTTCTCGGGAGCCTCTTGGATAGTGTCTAGTTTACTTCTATGACGCCCCAGGACTCGGTAAAGGCCAACAGAAATGAGCCAAACTGCAGAGCATCTCTCAGGCTGGGTCCTACACTAAAGGGATTCCAAGGACACACATCCTCATTCCCTTTCCTCCTTTGGGTAAGTGCCTTCTGCATGTGAGACACAGGGCTAGGTGCGGAGGATGTGGGAGCCGAAGTGTCTGTGCTGAGACATTTACCTATGTGGCATTCTCTGAACGAGGCCCCTGGGGAGGGAGTCCAGGAAAGGCTGCCCGGCAGACCGGGCTGCAGAGCCTCTCGGAGTATATCCAAACACATCAACTTAGCCGTCCCTGTTCTTCTGTTTCCCTTTGGACAAGTCCTCAGGGAAGCACAGGGAGAACCACGCCTACCCCCCTTGTGGGGCTCACCTCAAATACAGCTACCCCAAAAGGGTGACTCAGGAAGTCAGCCGAGAAAATCAGCATCTTTCTGTTGCCTCCATTGAAGTCGATACTGGATAGCTGGTGCAGCTTGGAGTCCACCCAGTACAAACGCTGGCTCAGCAGGTCTTGGGGAGGAGGGGTCAGGTCAGACAGCCGTTACTGCAGCTGCATCTCTGCTCCACTCTTCTCCTCCCAACCCACATTCCCAGGCCTCGGACTGAACTTAGCCTAAGGGAAACAAAGACACTGGCGACCGTGAGGGGACACTGAGCCAAGACCGATGGATGGAACTCCTAACAGTGGTCAGGATCAGATTCTAGTCCAGGCTCCCAATTCAGGTAGATAGGCAGGGCTCACCCAAGGTGATTCCATTGGGCCATTCAATATCGTCTGAAACCAGTGTTTGCCGGTCTGCACCATTGAGCCCAGATTTCTCAATCTTTGCCTGGAACCCCCAGTCAGACCAGTACATGAACCTGAAAGACAGAAGAGCCCAAATTTAGGTTCTTGTTTGGGACAGTTGGAGCAGCCTGAGTTACGAAGGCTCAGTGACCCAGTGAATAGCTGGGGATTATGTTTAATGGGGAAGCCTCTGAAATCCTCTAACCAGAAGGCTAGAGCACCTGTGTGGGAAGGGCCCTTACAAACGTCTCCTGATTTACAGAGAAGAAAGTCCATGACCATCTTAAGTCAGGTTCTGTTCCTAGGCCTCAGTTCTTCTAGAGATTGTAAGAGTCCCCCTCCCCCACACCCCACTCCCCGGTTTTGAGTCACTCTCTCACAAGGCTGCTGTCAACAGCTGACTATGATTTAAGAGGGTTTTTAAAAATCATTTTGTTTGTTTTGTTTTTCAAGACAGGGTTTCTCTGTGTAGCCTTAGCACTCCTGGACTCACTTTGTAGACCAGGCTGGCCTTGAACTCACAGAGATCGGCCTGCCTCTACCTCCCGAGTGCTGGGATTAAAGGCATGCGCCACCACGGCCGGCTTTCTTATGCCTCCCTTAAACAACCAAGGACAAGGAAGAAGGAACGTTTCCACTACAGAAGAAGAAGGTACTGTTTTGTTCAGCATTCCTAAGCCTCCATGCAGGTGTAGCCAGAATGAGGCAGCCTAGGTGCCTACATACTGGGCATCAAGGGGCGGGGGAAGGTGAGGAGCTAGGAGCAGAGCAGCCCCAGGGTGGCACTGTCTGTGGTTTACGTAACTCCCACTGGGGAAAGCTATAGGGAGACAGATTTGGGATTATGAGGGAAAACTCCACTGTGCAATGGGTAGGTATTCCACAGTGAAATACGCTCCATGAAAAGTAATGAGTTCTCCACCTTCTAAAATAATTAAGCAGCTGCCAGACACCCACAGACAGAAGCCTGAAGAGAGGCCTCTACCCCAGAAACTTCTACTAGGAATCTCTAGTCCTGTGCTGCCCCAAGACAAGCCATTTCAGTGGCAGAGTGAGTGAGCCAAGAGTCCTGGCCAATACCTTGGCTGGGGACGAACAGCATGAGGGCTGTTTGGACTTTCTTCTCTGTGTCTGACTGGCCCACAGGCTTCTAGAACCTTCAAGAGCTCTTGCAACTGACGCATGAGAACAGTACCTTTGCTGGTGGAATGGAAAGTTCGAGCGGAGGCTACTCACCCTCGCAGGGGGTCCACGGCAATGGCTCTGGGCTCGCTGAGTTCACGGCTGAACAGAGTACAGCGGCGGCTGCCATCCGTCGTGGCTACTGAGATAGTCTTATTGCCTGAGTCTGTCCAGTAGATGTGCTTATGGACCCAGTCGACCGCCAGGCCCTCTGGAGAGTGCAGCTGTTCATCAATGAGGACCACCTGCTCATCCGGGACACTGGCCTTGTCCATATGGGCGCTTGGGAGAAAGCAGGGCTGGCCATGGGCAGATGCTCCACCCACGGGCCCATGTGGAGCTGCCTCTGCAACCCTCCCTTTTGTCTTCTCTCTGGGCCACAGCAGTGGGTTTCCTAACCTTTCCTCAACACATTCCTTGAGCCACCGGGATAAGGACACAGGCTGAAGCGGCTAGTTTCTGGCCTGGTGGAGCTCAGTTAGTGGGGGGGTGGGGGAGATGCTTGCAGGCAGGTACAATGCAGTGCGGGGAGCTACTGCAGCTGGGATTGGAGACTGCATCATCCTGCCTGCCGAGTGGGAGAAGCCTCTGTGGTTGAGTCCTAAAGGACTAGATCACCAGGGGGCACTAAAGACGAAGCCGGACACACGCAGAGAGCAGCATACACAAGCGTAGAAGAGAGTGTGTTCTGAAATGATGCAGAGCTTGCTGTGCTAGAGCCGGTTTATGGGATGCAAAAGCGGAAGTGAGTGCAGCAAGACCCCACACCCTGATAGCCCTGAGAGCACTGCCAAAGGATTGGAGTGCACCTTGGGGTAACAGTGGGACAGGGAACTGAATGGGCCCAAGGACTGTTAGGTTACATGTGGAATGGATGGATGGACTCGCAAGTGAGGGGGATGAAGGGAGGGAAAGTGCTGGCGGTGGGGGGGGGGTGAGGCTTACGACACGCAGAGGCGAGATGAAGAGGGTCTGCTGGGGCCTGCGCAGTGCAGAGAGAACTGACTATACAAACACACAGGAGGCGGCAGAGCAGCCATTGCATGCAGGTTGCTGTTCCCTCCTCGACTGTGCTCTGTGCACGAGATGCTTCCATACTGTCTTTCCACTGCCCTAACTCTGACGCTGCGATCCTGGCACAGCAGTCTTCGCCATCACATGGGCACCTTTGCTCAATGCATTGAGAACTGCTCACCCGTGTTCCTGTCCCTCGAGCACAGACTGCCCACCCCCCCCAACCCGTGCACCCACCGCCCCCACCCCCGACCTCCTAGGCTTCCATCTAAATGAGTAGCACAGCTGGTGAAAGCTCCAACCAGATTCCTGAGACGCCTAACCAGGGAGTTAATGTAGGTAATGTCTCATTCAGCCCCGTGCCCACTCTCAGTAAACACTGCCTCCCAGTGGCATCTATTGGGCAGGTTCTAGCTGCTTCTGTGAATGTAAGCATCAACGTGTGTGTGTGTGTGTGTGTGTGTGTGTGTGTGTGTGTGTGTGTGTGTGCGCGCGCGCGCGCGCGCACACGCGAGTGCACTGTAGGAAGGGAGGAACCTAGTTGTCAGTGAATCACACTTCTCATCTACTCATCTACCTACCCATCCATCTTTCTTTCTACAGTGACTCAGCGTCTTCCCCATGTCTGGTTATCAGTAGTCCAGCCAAGTGGATCTCAAGGGCAGCCACAACAAAAATTAGCTCTCCAAGGAGGCCAGATATTACGGCATCTGAGAAAGACCCAAGGGAGAACTTTCTCAAATGTCCCAGGAGTTTCCCAAGTGTCAGAGTCCACTGCTGAAGTCATAGCCAGTGATGGGGGGATGCGGGGGACCCAGTGATGAGTGGGTACCACCATCCAGGAAGTTTTCCCAACCACCAAATTGATCAGAGGTCTCCTTAGAAGTTCCTCTCATAAGGGCAAAAAGGTGGCCCACTAACTATATGTGAGATCCTCCAGTCAGAGATCACATCTTTGTCATCTTGAGTCCCCAGGGTCCCGAACACACATTGCCTTATTTGTAGTTCTCAGTGGAGAACCCAGGAGTGTTCTCCCTTACTCATTTCCTCTGTGCTGCACTTCACTGCTACGCCACCAGAGGGCAGGCACAGTCTAGGATGTGGCCTCAAGGTTATGCTCCCACTACTGTAGCTCTCAGCCTTGGCAGGTCCTGGCTGGTGAAGTCATTGGCACTTCTACTGCCACTATGAGTCTGTATCAGTCGTTCTCAAGGCCAGCTCTGCCCCGGGAGGCTGGGAACTGGCCCTCACGGCTGGGCTGCAGGGTGCATGCCGCTTACCTGTAGATCTTGCGGTAGGAAAGGTCGCACCAGTATATTCTGTTGGTAGCTACTTCCACGTCCAGTGCCACCACATTCCTCAGCATAGGGATGAGGCGCGAGTAGTCCCGCTTCACCAGGTCTATTCTTCGCACCTCGTGTCGGTTGGTGAAGATCAGGGAGGGGCTCTTCCCAGCTGCCACGCAAGGGGGGGCAGCGTCAGTGGAGGAAGCAAGGAGTCTAGAGTCCAAGCTTCCGCCACTGGGTTGCCGGGGCGAGGGCTCCTCTTCCTACGAAGTAGAGGTGATGGTCCCTACTTCATAGGCTGGAGGGGCAGGTGAAATAATGAGTACCCGCAGACCGCGGAAGCTCTACAATCCCGCCCCACCCCCCACCGCGGCCTCGCGCCTGCACTGAGGCCTTTTGCAGCCTAACCCTGCTTCCTGTCCCACCTTTCTCCTGTCCTGGACTCCAGCTAAAACTGCCCGCCAATCGGCTTTTACTCTAGCCAAGCCTCATTACCCTAGGCTCTTTGCAAGTTTTTCCTTTGCCGCCCCCCCCCCCCCCCCCCGCCCCCTCCCCCTGCCCCCCTCCCCCCCTGCCTCCCCTTCCCCCCGCCGCCGAGTATCTTTCTTCCCAGCGATCACTACTCTTTCTGCTTGGGGCTTCACCTGCCATTCCTATGAGAACGGCTCACCTAAGGCACATAAAGGTCCTAGGAGTGGGCTGGATTAAGTTTGCCGAGCCACCCACAGAGACAGGACAGGGGCATCTGACAAGATCACATACATGCACTGACCATGTAGATCCAAAACCGAGTTTTAGACTCTAGAGTTGGATTCAAAAAGGTCCCTTCCACCTGGAAGGCTGCTGTCCCAGAGGCCTTTAAGGACCTTGCACTGGCCAGCCCCAGGTGGCTTTGAGACGGAGCAGGCAATTCTCAGGCCCAGTTCCCATGTTTTCGGTACATACTCCTGTCAGCCACCGGTCCCTATTTTTGTGCGTCGGTGCCAGGCTAATGGAGACAGGATGGGCCCTGTAGAGAGCCATGTAAGAACTGGGGCTGTGTAGTATACACACAAATATACTGTGTGTGATGATGGAAACTATTTCAGGGCAGAAGCGTAAGAGGGAAGCGATGATACACAATGGGGCTCAGAGTGCAGGAAGCACCAGCTGGAAAGCTAGGTTTTTAGGCCTGCTGGGTCACCAGCAAAGCAGGACTTTCCTCACGCTGCCGATTAACAGCTGCGACTTTACCTCTCTGAGGTGATAAGCTGGTTTAGAGAGTGTCTTGTGAATCTGATTGACAACTGTGTCAGCAACAGGGATCTGTGTGTCTATGACTTGAGTTTCTGTATCACTGCACCTTAGATAGTCACACGGTTTGGTGTATATATCCAGAACGTTCTCTCTACTGCATATATATACTGTCCATGTTACTCACGTCCCATATGGTAATAAAGGCAGGTCACATGTGATGTGTAAAACGTGTGTTATATAGTGTACAGCATGGTGGTATAGTTGGGGATTTATGGGTCTCATATCAAGCATTGTAGCTACGGTGTTACCATAATCTATGTATTCTATCGAGTATTTATGTGAAACTCCAGACTTTCACTGAACTGTTTGTTTAATCTCTCCATGTGGAGAGCTACAGTTTCCTTATACTCACCTGTCCAACACACATTCCCCCTAAACTTGCTTCTTTCACCATCTGTCTCATATACTGAAATAGCAACACGCCCCACCCCCACCCCTGTTATTTGTCCTTGGAATCTTCTGGCTCATTTCTCTCTAGCATTCCATATTAAATTTATAAGCAAATCTTGTTGGTTGGCCTTCAAAATATACACACGTCTGTTCACTTCTCAGTACTTCCCCCCAACCCACCCCCCATGACCATCCAGCTCCAAGCCCTTCTCCTGGAATACTGCAGTAACATGTGGCTTCGCCTTGGCTCTCGGCTGTCTGCGCTCAGCAGGGAAGCCAGGCAGAGCTTTAAATGTTACAACGCATCTCCCTTCCACTCAGAACCCTCTGAGGGCTTCCCTCAGACTCAGGAGAAATCAAGTCAGTCTTAACAACAGCCTGGAAGGCTTTGGGGGAACCTCACCTCCAATTTCCTCCCCCAGCTTCCTCGCTATCCCTGTAACATCCAAGTGAGCTCCTTCCAAGGGCTTTTGTATTTTCGGTTCCTTCAGGCAGGAATGCCATCACTGCAGGTGGCTTTTGGGCTCACTCTTTCAGCTCCATTAGGCTCCCACTCTCTTCCAGTGAGGGCTTCCCTGACTATTGCGTTTAAAACCATAACTCCCCATTCTGTCAGACTGTCGCATCCCCACATCCTGCTTTCTCTCTCAGCCTTACTTCCCAGCCACCCTGTGCTATATTTTATTTATCAATCATCTTTTCTTTTCTTTCTTTCTTTCTTTCTTTCTTTCTTTCTTTCTTTCTTTCTTTCTTTCTTTCTTCCTTTCTTTTTTGTTTGTCTCAGTCTTGGTGTCGTATGCTGACTGAATCTCTAGTGCCTACAGCAATGCTGTTGCATTTAGTATGAAGAAATAAACAATTACGTCAGCTGGCTGAACGGATCACAAGCTATGCTCCTCATGTGAGCTGCCTGTGTTGGCTATGTGGTCCAAGTGTGTGCTGTGCAGATGTAAACACTGCGGGCTACCATGAGTGGCCCTAGCCATGCCTGTGGGTGTTAGCGTGCAGTGCGCTGTGCATGCGATGTTCATTTGTACTTTGAGTACCGTATGCACCCGACCTGCTTCCTAGTGTGTGTGCACATGTGTGTTTGACCACTCCTAACATATGTGGAAGTCTGGTGCATCCTAGACCCTCCAGAGTTGATCCCTATCTTTCCCTTAGGAGGGTCCGTACCTACAGCTTTGCAGTTCTTGGTCAGCGTATCCATCTCATAGCCAGGGTGGCATTCACACTTAAAGTAGCCCTTGTAATTCACACAGATTTGGCTGCAGGCATCTGGGTCCTGGCATTCATCAATGTCTGCAGAAGAGACCAGAAGTCAGAGCTGGCAGGAGGAGCTGCATCTGCTTGGGTGGATGGGGGAGGGCTCACCACCACAGGTCTTCTGGTCCAAGAGCTGGAAGCCTGCCGGGCATGTGCACTCAAAGCCAATCTTGAGGTCAGTGCAGATGTGGGAACAGCCACCATTATTATGTAGACACTCGTTCAGGCCTGGGGAGGGGACACAGGCTGCTGGACTCCTCTGCCAAGCAGGGAAGTGGCCCAGAGCAAAGCAAAGCCTTGGGGCAGCAGGCCGTCCCCCATGACAGAACCAGGAAAACAGGAAGCTGAGTGAACCAATAGCCAAGTGACTGGGAAGGAAGGGAGGATCAGAGGGCAGGTCCCTGGCAGGGCCAGTGGAACAAGGGGAACACAGGTCCTTGTCCTCCTAGGCCAGGGCTCCATCCGCTATCAGACTAGAGGCAGCTAGGCCTTTCCTGGAGCTCTGAGGTCTTTCACAAACACATTGCTTTCACAGTCCTTTCTTCCTTCTAACCTCTGAGCCTAAGCTTGCGTAGATAACATTCACCCCTGAAGAACGCCTTCTGAGTGCCTCTGCATATCCGTCTCCGGATTCAAGGCAGGAGAGTCGGCATGCTGCTGCCCTTAACAGATCCCTTCCTGACAGGAGCTGCCTCCTGTAGCTTTGTTCCTCCTCCCAGTGCTGCTCTATAGGGTTGGCCAACCTGCAGGGGCTCCCTCAGATCTCTGCAGACTGCCGCCTTATGCACCCCCCTCCGGTGACCCCCACTATTGTATGCTTTCTCAAGGCAGGGCCCAGAGTTAGTTTGCCCTTATTTGCTACAGCGCAGTCTCTAGGCCGGACCCTTCTTTACCTACGCCTGTGGCCAAGTCAAATCTTCTCTCCTACCTGGATCGGAGGTAGGAGCTTCTTCAACTCCCATTCATCTACCTTGCCACAAGCCTAGACCAGGATCACCAAGTACTGCAAAGGGTGAAGAGATGCCAAGAGGTCATCTGGGACTGGTTCTCTCATTCTCCACCCCCCTCACTGCCTTCTGGAGCATCCTAGGGGAGGCTAGGACCAAGGCTTACCAAGTTCTCACAGCATCTCCTGAGCTTAGAACCACAGAACCACAGAAAGTTAATTCCGCAAGCCAGGGGAAAAAGTCCCACACCACCCTTCAGCCCACCATGCCAAGCAAAGCAGAGCTGAGTGGAGCCAGCCGTGGCCATGCGTACAGCTGGTCGGAGCTGCCCATCCCAGGCCATGCACAGCTGTGGGTGTCCCCACCTCCAGCCGGAGCCATGCTTTGGGAATGTCCCCTTTACCCCTGGGCCTCCTCCTGTTCCCCTGGAATGTTGGTGCAACTGAAAGAACAAGACCACAGCAAGCCCATGACTTTGGGGGGACTGGGAGGAGCTCAGTCAGACCCATCCCTGGGAAGCCTCCGACTTCTGGAGGTGGTCTAAGCCACGGAAGGGTTTGGAGTAGTTGCTGGGAGATCTACCTACTACGGGGAGTCATTCGGTCACTCACAGCCTCGGTCACCTGTCTCGGGTTTTATTATTTATACTATGAGCACCATCCTTTCATTCGTTTCCCGCCATTCACTGCCTCACTCATGCGCTCTCCACTTCCTCCCTCTCTTTTTGCAGGCAGCAGCAGCAACCAACCCCACAGCTCTGTTTACCGGACACTTAGCCCAGTGCTATGTGTAGGATGCTGGCTGCTCGGGAAGAGCTCAAAATGACTGTGGCTTTTGGTGAAAGAAGGTACAGAGTGCCCCAAGGCCAGCATAGGTTGGTAGAAGAGAAAAGCTAGGAGATCTCAATTATTTTATGCCTGGCCATCTTCTTTGGAAGGCCTGCAGGGAGTCCCCACCCTGCCCTAATTCTGTGTAGCCTTGGAGAGGAAGGAAGAGGAGTGGTGGAGAGGCCTGGGTAGCATTCGATGTCACTTTCCCCAGCACGGTACATACTTGCATGCACACACCTTCATGCACACACACATACACATACACACACCAGCTATGTGCAGAAGCACAGACAAGTCCTCAGGCTCCACAGACATGGAAACGCAGGCAGAGATGCATGAATGCAGTAATTCAGAGATGCAGGTACAGACACTGGCCTCTCATCAGCACAGACAAAAAGAACACACACAGGCACAAACAAGTGAGTTATTTCTCTTTGACGCGTCATGCAGAAGATGAGAATAGAGTTTGGTGGGTTAGTAGTCCCTGCATAACTGCGGCTCTGAGTGTTGTGGGGAGCCAGGTTCAGCGTCTCCTGCTTCCCTGTCCCCCTTTTCAAGAGCCCTTTCTGGATCTCTTCCTGGGGGCAGCAGGGTGACTATCTGTCTCCTGAAGCCCAGGCGGAGGCTCAGCGAGCTCTGCTTAGCTACGCTTCCTTTCAGTCAGTCTGGTTTTATTTAAATCCTCAGACAGTGAGCCAAGAGGTGGGAGCCTGGGGCATGGTGATCCTCTGAGGTTTGGGGGGGGGAGGGAGGGGAGATGCTGGGCAGTCTTCTCCAGAGAGGACAAGGAGGGGTCAAACTAGACTCCATTCTCTGGAGGTGCCTTTGCCCAATTCTTTGAAGTTCTGGCCAGAGACAAGCAGAGAAGACTCTTCCGTATGCACACTCACTGGGTTCCTTGCCCCCCTCAAACTCAAAGCCTCTGCTCCCCTGGCTCACCTACTTCTCTCTAGAGCCACTGAAAGTCTGAGCTCTCCCATACGCTCCAGCATCTTAGGATGTAGCGCAACGGGGACACCACCGCCTGCTGCTGGGCGTGCCCTCCTCCCATGCTGCTGGGCGTGCCCTCCTCCCATCCAGGCCTGCCTGGCCTGAGCAGTGAGTGGTGCCTGGACATGCTTCTAACTGGTTCCCTGGCTGCCTCTTCCAGCCTTTGACTTTGTGAAGTGTCCTGTCCTGCCAAGGACGGGAAGAGTCCAAGGGCCAAGGCCCAAGGCCATGGCTAGACCAGCAGGGCGGGAACGGAGAGGAAGAGAGAAACTCGCAGAGGGCACACACTCAGTTTGTATGCGGCAGAAACGAGGAGGCTGACTTTGCGAGAAGCAGCCTAATGTTTGAAGATCTAGAAGGCACCAGAAAGGCCCCTGGAGCTTTGCGGCAATATAGAACAAGAGATCCCAGTGGCAAATGGCCCAGCGTGAGGCTGCAGCGGCCACAGGAGCTAGAGGGCCAGAACAGGTGTGGAGGGCCCTTCATCCCGGCTGGATGCCAGGAGGGTACACGGTGCAAGCGTTAGCTCAGCTGTTAGGTATAGACAGGTAGCATACCACACTCTTTCTGAGGCTCATCCGACCAGTCCCGGCAGTCCCTCTGATCATCACACACTTTCCCGCCGTCCACGCATTCGCCACTCTTACACTGAAATCTGCGGGGACCCTCACAAGTTGACTCTGTCGGGCCAGACAAGAGAGTGGACAGTGCCTGTGAGATGGTGGGTGGGAAGGGCGAGGCTGGGCGGGGTCAACCGAGGCTCACAGAAAATGAACCGAGTTCAAGCACCAGCCCTAATGGGTGTCTTAGGGGAACCTTAGGACAGACAGTGGGGCCAGGCCTGTAGAAGCTCCTCTCACAGGACAGAGCCTCATCTATCCACACAGGGCGGTCTTCGTCTGTTCTGGGGGGTGCTAGAGTCTTGGGAAAGACCGTGCAGCAGCTCCATAGAGATTCAGTCTGGACTGACCATCTCTCAAGGAAGGGGGATGTTTGCCTCATGAGCTTTGGATAAGGTACACTGCCTCGCTGCCCACTGTAATGAGCTCCCCCAGATGACTAGTGGGCAGGGCAGGTGGTGAGGTGAGCAACCGAGCCACGTGACACTGAGAGGGACTCTCTGGGTGCAGGGCTTCAGTCTGCTCAGTCCGGCAACTAATAAGGAAATCCACAGATGGTGGGGGGTGGGATGGGGCTAGATTTCCTGCAGTGCCCTGTAATGTCCCCTTAGCCCTCTGCAGCGTTTACAACATGATTAGAAGTCCAGTTCTTGGACCTCAGACCCCCATGGGCAAGTGATAATGGGCAAGTAAGTGATGCTGAAGGGGAAAAGCATCTCAGAGATCAAGAGGAGAACACCCCCCAACTCTGTTCTCTCCAAGCCCAGGTCACAAGGCCTCTCTCCTCACAGAGGCCCCTCGGAGCCTCTCGTCTGGACCGCACGCACCCTGCAGGCAGCCGGTTTCATCACTTCCATCCAGGCAGTCGTGTTCCTGGTTGCAGCGTTTGATTACAAGGACGCAAGTCCCGTCGCCACACTGGAACTCATTCTCACCGCAGGGTCCTGGCGCTGTGGAAAAGAAGGCGAGGGGAGGTCAGGAGCAGTGTGGCGACAGCCTTCCCCCACAACCTCACGTCCTCACATCCACCCCTGGAAAGAATGGAACCAGTGGCTGAGCTTAGGAGGCCTCAAAGGGCACCTAGGCAAATCATCCCTAGTGTACACACGGGGAGACTGAAGCTCAGAGAGGGAGAAGGCCAAAGGTCACACAGCACTCCAGCTTCCTGTTTCCCCATCCACCACCTCAGCACAGACATGAGGTTTTCCCACTGACTCCTGGGCGTGCTCATGGCTTAGTGGTTTGGTCCACACAAGTCAACCTTTCCTGAATACGCTGAGCCTTGCTGGGTGTTGGAGGGAGCCCGGAGACTGAGGGCTCGTTTCCAGAAGCTCAGGTGCAGGCAGAGATGGGGAATGCACAGATGAAGATAGCACAGTGTGAGTTGGGCCTGGATGAGAGGGACCCAGCACAGCTTCTGAAACAGTAGCAGAATCTGGCAGGCCCAGTGTGCAGACACTCCCCTGACAGAGGTCTCTGGGTTGGGTTGGGTGGGGACTGGGACGGGGTAGAGAACCAATGCTAGACTGCCTGTGACAGGAAAGGGCAGCGACAGGTGTGATGCAATGAGCACACAGCAGAGACAAAGGTACCACTGAAGAAGCCAGAGCTGAGCTCCTTAACAGGCATGTGACCTCCCACAAGTGACTTCATTCTCCTAGTGTAAGTCTCTGTGAAAGCAGGGTATATACTCCCAGTACGAGGGTCATATCAGCAGGCTCTGGGTGGGACTGGGTGACCTGTAGGGGGCTTACAGCAGTCAGCCTCGTCAGACTTGTCCTTGCAGTCACGGTCGCCATCGCAGCGCCAGCCCAGGTGTATGCACTCGCCGCTGCGGCAGGTGAACTGGGCGGTCGGGGCGCAGGCTGCTGGCGTGACGGAGGTCCCCTGGCCCGCTCGCCCGCAGAGCTCGGCCGCCTCGTCCGAGCGGTCCTCGCAGTCGAACTGGCGGTCGCAGACCCAGCGCTCGGGGATGCAGGAGCCGCCTCCTCCACAGCGGAACTCGCGGGGCGGGCAGGCCGGGTCCGAGCAGCCGCGCTCGTCGCTGCCGTCGCCGCAGTCATCGTCGCCGTCGCACACGAACACAGAGGCCAGGCAGGAGCGGTTGCTGCACTGGAACTCGTGCGGGGCGCACACTGCGCGGGACAGAGAGCCGGTCGGCCGGCCAGATCCCACGCCCCATAACCCAGCCCGCTGCTCCTGCTACAGGGGTACAGGGAGTTCTGACCCTCACCTACAGGCTAGAATAGGTCCTGCTGGAGAATGGGAGCTGACCTTGGGCCATGTTTGACCCTTTCTGAGTCTCTGGGCTTCACCAAGTACACAGAATTTCTGCCCTGCAGCCAACAGCATGGTGGGGCTGATTAGTGCTCTAACACTGTAGAGCACCATGGTCTTGATGGACAGGAAATCGTCTGTAACATGGCTGACACCAGATGACAAGTCAGGGGTTTGCCCACTTGTGGATAGCTGTGTATATAGCCTGTAGAGACTAAGTCTCCAGACTGGTGTCTACTACCCTCACCTCCCTCACTCCTGAACATACCCCAGCTATGGCCACCCTGACGATTTGCTAGGCCCAGGGCACACAGCTCCCCTCCAAGTTTTTATCCAAGCCGCTCCATCTTCTGGGAACCCACCGCAGCCCATCATTGTTTCCCCAGCCCCGGGCCCAAATTCCACCTTCATCCATCACATGCTTCCTGTTTTCCTGCTTAGGACGCCTCCCTCTCTTGCAGCCTGCTTTCTGTGTGCCTTTCACAGCCACCCCACATGGCTGGGTTCCGTATCCTTCAGACCCCACGCACTATTCTAAGGACTGGCACGGAGCCCCTTGCGGGGTGTGGGTGAAGTGATGAAGAACAGGCCCTAGCCCTGTCTGGGACCTGGGCTTCCTCTCTCTGGTAGGCTAGTCTAGAATCCACAGCAAAGGCCTTAGAGACCAGCCAGCCGGGTTGCTGAGGCCCCAGAGAGAGGGGAGCACCTCGCTCATGGTCACTTATGACAAGACCCCCAGAACTTAGGTTCCGGGCATTTGCTTCTACTCTGACTCATCCTCTCAGATCTCCTGCTGTTTGTTTGTTTGTTTGTTTGTTTTGTTCTTGAGTGTCACTACTTTATGGCATCTACCCCCTTGCCTCCTCCTCCTCTCTTTATCTTCAGACACTAGTCAGAAATGCTGTGACTCCCACCACAAACACGGTGGTGGCAGCAGCTCCACATCTCTCCACACGAGGGCGCCCTGAGCCCACGTTTCTATGGTCTAGTGACAAGATGTCAATTCACAGTTACTGAACATAAAATAAAAGCGCTATCTTCGGTGTCGGAGATCGTGTCACGTTCTCCTGACAGCGCTACCAAGTCCCTGACAGATGCATTTTTTCCCCCTTCTGGGCTTTTGGGATGTGGGAGCACCAAAGGAAAATCACATCCTCTCCGGGTCCTAGGCTCCCAAGATTGCCGCTGCCAACACCCTCCTCCCTGTCCAGACACAGCTTAGCCATGCCCAGGGACCAAAGAGTCTGTGCTCCATACACTGGATTCTCAGCGAGGTTCTGAAAGCTGACGGTAACTGGCAGACCCCCACCAAGGCCAGGGACCACACTCCTTGCATTCACAAATGGAAGAGGTTCAGAGAACTGGAGACAGAACGGCTCTTTCTCAGCCCAGGTCACAGGGAGCCTGATTAGCCTTTCTCACCTTTGGTTCCTAAAATTACCAGGAAATGTCCCTGTCCCAACATGCCCTAGTTAGATACTCTCATAGTGGCTTTATACTAGAAGGGCCATTGAGTACAAGTTAGGGGTGTTGAGAAGAAGAGGGGGGAACTATCATGGGTGGATGAGTTCTCACAAAACAATCAGCTGAAGTCAGCTGCCATCACTGAGGCTTTGAATTGCAGATCCTAGCCTGGATCCTTGTCCACACCCCCCCACCCCCATCCATACCTGTCCTGCTTCAGACCCATCAACCCTCCACACCTGAATCTCAGAAGCCTGAAGAGGAGATGGCCTTGCTCCCGAACCAGGAGGGATGGCTGGGAGAGACCAGGTGGGGGTGGGGAGATGCTTGGAGAGGCAGTGGCGGGCAAGTACCTGGCACACACCCTCCGGAATGACCACTTAGTATGTATCTCAAGCCCAGGCTAGTAGCACGGCCAGTCTGTGGTCCCCAGGGGAAGACTGAAGGGTCACCTTATTGTCCCTTTTAGAACCTTACTCCCGACCTGGCACATGGCAGGTACCCAGAGAGCCAGGCGTGGTCATCATTGTCGCCCACCCCAGCCCAACATCCCCATCCTCCGGCCCCAAACCTTGCTGGCCTGCTCTCTGAGAAGGAGATAATCCTATGTTTGAAGTTCAGCCATGTGGAACTGTCCCAATGACCACTTCCATCTGTCCCTGCTGAGGCTGCTTCTCTGCATGCGACAATGCGCCCCAGTCTGAGATTTCAGCAACAGTAGTCCTTCATACCCTAGGAATCTTGTCGGCACATGCCCCGTTCCCAGTGCCGCCAGTGTCCTGGCACAAGACACCTCACTTCATTCATCCAGCCCAGTTTTCGATCCCTGCCCCCCCCCCCCCCCCCCCCCCCCCCCCCCCCCCCCGGCACGTTTCCTCCCTTGTCTGAGCCTCAGTTTCCTCAACCCATAAAATGGGGATGGTGATGGCTAATCATGAGGTGGCCGTGAGGATGAAAGAAGAAAATGTCTCCCAAGTGCCCAGCCGTTTCTAATCTTCTCCTCATTACTCTCCCCTTCCCTCCTACCAGGCCCCACAGAGAAACAGGCCCCTGCAGCCCTGCAGCTGCCCTTCTGGCCCTGGACTCACAGGTTGGACAGCCGGCCTCATCGGCCCCGCCCTCACAGTCTTTTTCCCCATCGCAGCGCCATGAAGCAGGCACGCACTTGTGGCTGGTGGGTCCGCAGCTTAACTTCTCGGCAGGACACTCTTCACTGGCTGTGGAGACAGACATCCGTGCATGGCTTAGCTAAGGACGACACAGAACAATCCCACCAGCCAGCCCTGCTACTTGGTATAAGTCCCCAGCACTCCACCAGGGCCCTCCTCCTCCACGTCTTCGGCGGAAGCCAATCCTCTCCAAAGGCTTCTTTCTAAATCCTAAATCTGACCACACCCCGCACAGCCTCACCTAACACTCTCATGGTCTCCTGATCCAGACGCCCAAGTCTTTCTAGATCCAAGGACCCCTCCTACACACTTCATCTCCCCTTTAAGAACTAGCAATACGGAGCTGCCACACCCTTACTATGTTTCAGCTGGGTGCCTTTGGGTGAGATAAGCCTCACTGGACCTCGGTTTGTTTACCTTCCGATCAACAACTCTGCAATCTGAAGCTGCGGGTTTGGAAGGACCGTCAAAGCCTCAGCAGCAACAACCTAAGTCTCTGCAAAGATGGTGTGGAGCCCACCATGGAGAGCAGCCTCCACATGCAGGGCCCAGCGGGACTGCGCAGCTATAATTACTGCAGTCGCAATCAGAGGCTGACTCAATCAGGGGCCTAGAGCCCCAGGGCTGATTCTCAATTTGGAGGAATGAGAACCCTATTCAGGACTAGGGGAAGCTCTTCCTCCGAGCTTCCCCTAATCCACGTGACAGCTGAGGCAGATGTGTCTTCGACCTCTTTGGTTGGCCTCCCCCCTCCCCCCCTACCCCCCTGCCCCCCCACCGCCGCCACCTTCCACAGTGTGCGGGAGTCCCAGCCTCAGGTCTCTGGATTGTGCCAGGCACAGTGCTAGACATTTCCATTTGATCTTCATAACAACCCAGCAGGGTGAGGATTATGTCTTGGCCTCCAGCATGGAAAGTGAAGACGTGGGCTCTGAAGGCTGGCTGCCTGGGCTTGAATCACGGCTCAGTCATTCACTGGCCACGTGACCTTGGCCTAAAATACTTCTTTGTGTCAGCAAAGTGTAGATGACACCACGACCTGCTGCACTGGATCAGTTTAATGACCAGATCAATGTCTGTAAAACGTTTAGAAGAACACTGAGCCTAGGCTTCCTATATGCTGCCCGTTGTTATTATCCACACATAATGGATGAGACTCTCAGTCTTGTGTGTCCATTCAGTGGCTAATGCTGAGCACTGCTGGGTACCAGACATGATGGTAAGAGGCCTGAGTGCCAGTCACATACACACACAGCAGAGAATGACACGAGGATTCGGCAGCTTTGTCTGATATCAGGGACTGGGCACAGTTTTGTAGGCCCAGAAGAGGGGTGACCCATGTCTCACTCTGATCTCTGGTCTGTTTCCTCTCATTGTATTTCTGTGGCTGGAATGAGATGCTATGAGAGATGCGTAAAAGTGGCCCAAGGCAAGAAAAGGCACAGAAGAGTGGGTGGGGGCAGGGGGCAGGGGGCAGTGGGCAGGCGTCTAAATCAAGGTCCCCAAATGGTACACGTTGCTCTGGGAGGAGTGGGTCTTCAGTCCCATGTGGGTCCAGAAGCTATCCTGTGGGGGCACCTGTCCACTGGGAACACAGTGGCCGTTGTTTGGCCACTTGCCCTAGAAGATGGTGGTGTATGCCTTTAATCCCAGCACTCAGGAGGCAGAGGCAGGCAAATCTCTGCGTTCAATGCCAACCTAGTCTACAGGGTGAGTTCCAGGACAGCCAGGGCTACACAGAGAAAGCCTGTTTTTTTTTTTTTTAAAGAGGGAAAAAGGCTGCTTTGGGCCTTGTTTGGAGATAACATTTCTGTCTGTCACCAGCAATGCAGAATCTTGGGCCCCTCTTGATACTTCCAAACACAAAACAGCTAGAACTGACCAGCTGACAGGCCAGAAGGCACTCTAATCAAGAGGCCGGGACTAACGGGGCTATTAGAAGCTCAAGTTCCTGGGCCCCAGGCCATATTAACTGGATCTAGATGTTTAAAGACAAGGAATTTGCATTTTTAAAAAAGTGTTATATTTTTCTTCCACTGAATGTGTGTCTGCTACGTGTGTGTGGGTGCTGGTGTGGGAAAGAAAAAAAAGGACATCGGATCCCTGGGTGCTGGAGCCTAAATTCAAGTTCTCTGGAAAAGCAGAAAAAACAAAAACAAAAACAAAACCCCTGGAACCTGCATTTCAGTGACTACTTTCAACTCCAGCAGTTCCCAGGCATCTCTGTGGGAGAACCCCTGACTTAACAGCCTGCATACTGAAAAGAGATGGCACACCTCGTCTCTTTGTAATACCAGGGTGCCCTAAAAGTGATGCTGGTGTTTGAATGTTTGCAAGCCCCCGAGAAAACAATGGGGGTGGGAGAAGGTCACCCCTGAGCAGTAGCCCACTTGGGAAACTAAGCCTCACAGGGGAGTTGAAAAGGGCCACAGTTACAAGCACGTGAGTGGGTCAGGCTGCTCTGGGCCAAAAAAACCCGTGTTTTCCCTTTCCACTTTACAGCTAAGCAGCGGGCTTAGTGCCCTCTTATAGAAGAAGCTGCAGAATGGATTAAAAAATAAAATGTGGTCTATATATACACGGTGGGATTCAGCCATAAAGAGCAAAGTTATGTCATCTGCAGGAGAATGAATGCAGCCGGAGATAATCACATTAAGCAATTAAGCCAGACTCGGAAAGACAAATATTGCATGTCTTCTCTCGTTTGTGCTCCTAATTTTATATGCATATATAAAATTAAGTGTGTATATATGACATTAAAACAGAAGCAAAATTATATACAGGAACAAAGAGGCTAATAGGGGAGGGAGGGGTGGAAGAGGAGGAATACGCTTAACACAGGGTACTTGTATGAAAATGCCCTTACAGAATACAGCGGCACAGACGTGAACGCACACAATGAAAATTACATATGACATTATGATACGGTGTAAATGCTCGAGGTGGACTCTATGCCCTCTATTATGAAGATCCGAGTAAGAAAACAGCATCTCTGAGGAAGGCACCCTCACCAGATGCCAATCTGTGGGCGCCCTGCATAAGCACTAGAACTACATGAGATAGATTTCTCTGTTCACAACATACCCAGGCCGGTGTGTGGCACTTTGCTTTACTATCCAGAACCAATTAAGAACCAACTCGTCGGGGGCTGCAGAGATGGCTCAGTGGTTAAGAGCATTGACTGCTCTTCCAGAGGTCATGAGTTCAATTCCCAGCAACCACATGGTGGCTAACAACCATCTATAATATGATCTGATGCACTGTATACGTAATAATAAACAATTAAAAAAAAAAGAACCAACTTGTCATCCCCCTCACCCTGAACTCTGACAGGCAAGAGGCTGCAAGTACAGATTCCAGGACCACTGTTCTCAAAGGGACTGTGGCAGTAGGGTTTCCTAAACTGAATAGGACAGCAGTCCTAAGATTCAGAGACATCAAGTCACTCACCCAAACATGCACAGCACATGAAAGACGGAGTCTGGGTCCCTCACAAAAGCCCCGTCTTTCCATCAAACCACAGATGACTGACAGCCAGCCCCAAACACTCTTCCTCAAAGCTGAGGTGACGGGAACAGCCTTTGGCCAGATGTACCACCACCTCAGTGCAGCAGGCAGCCGATTGAACTTTTAATGAATATTTATACAGTTAACAGCATAACCTTTCAACAAGGACAATGATTAAACAATCTGTCTGCTTCCTTTCTTTATAATTAATAAGGCATTTGCTGTGTCCCTAAATAGACAGTTCTAATTACAGGCTCTCAAGGACCCAGCACTGCCTGCTACCAGTCCCTTCACCCTCTAAAGAGCCAAGGCTCTTGGAACGCCAGGACAAAAGAAGCCAAGGAGGTCAAGTTGACAAGCGTCTCTTGGAGTGACAGTTCAGGGTCCAGACACACGGGCAGGTGGGTCAAATGCCTGTCTCTCTTGCAACTTTACTGCCTGCACTTCTCTTGTGATCTGGCTCTTTCCCCAAAGCTGGGACTGGACCTGGCTCTCCAATTCCGAGCTGCCACAAGTGCTGATGGGTATCTCCCAGGCAGGGGGCAAAGCCTGGAGAGTGTTAGTTGCTTGCTGAGAGTCTTATGGAAGGAGTAAAGCTGTATTTCCACTCCAGGTCTACCCTGCTTAGCCGGTGCACACCAGGAGACAATGGCTGCTTCTCCAGGGTGGCCAGAAAGGCCAATGGGGTGCCCACCTAGGCTTTCCTCAGGAATGCTGGGCAATGTGACCATGTGATGTCTACTGCCAGGGTCCTTGAAGCCTAGACCTACAGGCAAGCTGGTACGGGAGAAAGAGCCGGAGGTTTAGAATTGATAGCCTTAGGACCATATCTCATTTACTAAGGTTGTTAGCCAAGACACTTGACTTCTGTGCTCCCTGGGTCTCCTCTGCTGAAAACGGAGTTGAAAGATTCCCTAGGAGGGCTGGGAAGTGGTTTGCGTGAGGCAACGCAGAAATCCCTACTCTCAAAAGCCAGGAACACAGGTGGAGCTCAGGAGACAGTTGCTCTAGTCTTGTCCCAGGCAATGAAAATGTAAATGACTGGGGTGGGATGCTGGTTCCACCTCTGGGGAGTGTCCAGGAGCTTGTGTGTCTCCTGATGATTATGGTCCCCACCCTAGGACAGCCTCTTGGATAGATGCTCCCAAGGGACACCCTTGGCTTGCTGTCCAAGGCAGAAGCAAAAGTCCCCACTGCCAGACAACATTGGCGAGGGGGCTTGAAATGCCACCCCGCAGTGACTGAAGGCATTTATTAATTTCCTGAGAATCTCGTTCCAGAAATCCAAACCCTCGGGTACTTTTGCCAGCTCCTACTTTAATAAATTAAGGAAAAAGGAAAATGTTTGTTGTTAGTACCTGGCGGCTACTCACTAGCCTGTAGTTTTAGAGGCTTGAGCTTTAGGGACAAACAGCTTCCAAATGGGGATTGCCTGATCTAAGGGGACTGGAGACTTGGGCCATAAGGAACCACTAGTGTCACTTGGCTGGGTCCTTGTCTTAGGAAGCACACCCTTGCACCCTGTCTCCCCGAAGGAGCAGCGTTACACCAGGCTCCTCCACACGGCTTCAGGCACAATGGGTGACCTCAGATCTCCTGTACTTTCTGTTCTCTAAGAAGGGGAGCAGGGGAGCAGGGGCAAGCAGCGAGGGCTAAGAGAGAAAAAAATCCATCCACACGCAGTAAGTAGCACCTAGATCTGTAACTCATTTCCCTTGAAGCAGTCTCTCCTCTTCCTGCCTGCGCCCCTCCCAGCAGATGCCTGAAGGTGGGTCAGAGGCGTCCCCAATCAAGGGAGCTATAATTAGAGCCCAAATGATACCTTCATTAGGCAAACGTTCTGGGTTTTCCATTGTGTCTCTGGCTGTACTTGATGAGTACCTGATCCCAGGTCCCTCTGTTTCTCTCTCTCTCTGTCTCTCTCTCTGTCTCTGTCTCTCTCTGTCTCTGTCTCTCTCTGTATCTCTGTCTCTGTCTCTCTCTCTCTGTCTGTCTGTCTGTCTGTCTGTCTGTCTGTCTGTCTGTCTCTCTCTCTCTCTCACACACACACATACACACACACCCCTTATAATGTTTTAATAGCGATATTAAATAGCATGAATCTAGTGTCTACATAGCCTAATAAACTGTTATGTTGGGGGCAGAGATTTTGAGGTCCAAGTACAATAATAAACAACCCCGGCACTTACTCCAATGCCTGTATGTTTTCGCTGGAAGCACACATCCCTTATAAGGACAGTATCACTATGCCACTTTACAAATGGAGAAAGTGAGGCTCGGGAAGGCTAGGCAACCAAACTGAGGTTTCAAGGCAAAGGACCTGACCCAACCGAACCAGATCCCAAGCCTCCTGTACTCTGTCGTCTTTCTGTTAGGGATGAGGAGTAAGTGCTATCCTGGGGCTGGCACTGGTCCAGGAAACCGATAGGCTATGGAGGTTGCTATGGCAACTCCAATTAACCGGACAGTGGCTGGCTGCTGGGTTTTCATTCAGTTGGGAAGCTGTGAACAAGCCTGCTGCCCCAAATTCCGCCTGGCCTTCAAGGTCCTCTCTGGCTGCTTCTTCCAAGCAGCCCTCCCTGGTCAAAGATTCCACCCCCCATGACCACTGTCTCTGACCAATGCAATATAGTTCAGGAAACAGGGATCCCAAACTTTGCATCCCACTGGACAAGGGCAGAAAGAGGTTCTTGGACTACTAAGAATTTAGGAATCTTAAAAGGAGGAAATCTTGGGGGCTGGAGAGATGGCTCAGAGGTTAAGAGCACTGGCTGCTCTTCCGGAGGTCATGAGTTCAATTCCCAGCAACCACATGGTGGCTCACAAGCATCTATAATGAGATCTGGTGCCCTCTTCTGGTGTGCAGGCATAGATGTAGTCAGAATACTATATACATAGTAAATAAATACATATTTTTTAAAAAGTGAGGAAATCTTTGGGGTTCTAGATTGGCACTCATATTTGCAGGTGCAGGGGGGACAAACCCTCACAGGAGTTGCCTGGGATGAACCACGGGGTGAGGAGGAGGGCCTCTTCACTTCTGGGAGCTGCCTCGGCACCCATGAATCTCGGTGCCCTTGAAAAGCCTGACTTTTGTCACGTGAGTGACACTTGCCACAAACAAGCTGTGTGTCTGTGAGGCAAGTCTACCAAGTTCTTGAGCCCTCTAGCTGCTCAGCTGTTAAGTATGAGGGGACTTGGGAGTCAGGAGGAGTGGGGTCTGAGGGTCCAGCACAGACCACGCGGTAGGAAGGCAGGGACACTGGGAGGCAGGAGGAGTGAGGTCTGAAGGAGAAAGCTGGCAGGATGGGAGAAAGGGGTCGCAAGGGGCGGGGCCTGGGGGCAGGAAGTATGAGCCAGAAGGGAGGAGCCCAAGAGAGTGGAACAGGTGAACATGGTCCAAAAGGGCAGGGAGGAAGTGACATCACAAAACAGAGCTGCAGAGAGAAGGGAGCACAGCCCTCAGGTAGCAAGACAGCTCCCCCAGCCCTTAACCTACGCCCAGGGTCACGGCAGAACTGGCTGTTAGGGCAGGAAGCCCCAACCCACCCCAGAAACTCGCCAGGAGGCACAAGGACTTTGTCCCTTCTCTGCTGACCATCCACGGCCTCTTGGCTTGGCCAAACCTGGTTCGTTCAGTTTCTTTCTCTGTGGGGAATCTATCACCCTCACTCGCTCACTCCAGGCTGGCATGAGGATGACAGCCACAGCCAAGTATGGCAGGGCCAGAGAAAAGCACTGGGCTTCCTTCTGCCTCCAGGCCTCCAGGCCAGCGTGAAGGGGCATTTGGTGTGGTAAGGGGAAAGGATGGGGCCTGCAGTAAAAGTGGGGAGGGCTTGGCAGCTGCCTAGGAAGTGAGGAGCCCTTTGTCTGGGGCAGGGGTCTCTCTTGCTCTCCCTTTCTCTTTCTCTCTTGGAAACTGGTAGCTAGCTCTGTTGCTAGGAAACAAGGAAACCCAGTTATCATCATCAGCGGCAGCCTTAGATGGGACTCTGGCCTCCATTGTCCCTGCCTCTACCTCTGGGGCAAATGTTAGCCCCAGAGAGGGCCTTCTGGATCTCCCCCCTTCAGTCCCACCATCCTCCACGTGCTCCTCCCCACCCGCCCCGCCAGCCTTTTGTCTCAGTCTAGCACTACTGCAGCTCTGGACCGCTGGGCCCTCCCCTCCCCCTCCACATCTCCTTTTTAATTTAACAAATGTCACAGAATGACCTGCCAGGTCTGAGTTTGCTTTGAGGATTAGAGCCTAGAAAAGAAATCACGAGAGAGACAAGACCCTGAGGGTGGAAGGCAGTCCTGGAGCGCCAGCTACCATGCCACCTCACCCCTGCGTCCTCATGTCATTGTCTAGATGGCCACGAAGGACAGAAAGAGCCGCCGCCACCGGCCCTTGACGTCCTGGCTGGATGGCCACGGACAAATCACCCCAGCTTGGGAGTTTCTATGTGCCCCTTTTGAAAATTCAGAAAGTGGGGGTTACCTGCCCCCACCTAGAGGCTGCTGTGAAGATAAGAGGAATGATGGCCCGTACACAGAGCTTAGCGAGGTGTGGCACACAGTAAATGATTAACACGCACCAGCTGCCGTCAGTGCTACTGGAATTACAATTAAGATCCCCAAGAATGAGAGCAGGGGGCCTGGGAGATGAGCCCTGGCTGGCTACATCTGAGCGGTATTTGGGGGCTGATTCTAGCTCCCGGTGCTGCAGGGAGCTGAGGAGAAAGCCAGGAAATCGGCAACTAGACAGACATTTGCCCCCTTACCAGGAGCCTCCTACTCCCCACAGGGCCTGGCACAGAGTATCCATCCTCCGACCATGTCCCCATATCCTGCCGAAGAGGAAGCTGAGGTGGGGTTGGGGGAGGGGCGGGACTCACAACATGTGGCCTTTGATTCGTCAGATCCATCAGGACACTCCTCCTCGCCATCACACTTCCACCGCTCCGGGATGCAGTGGCCATTGTCACAGGTAAAGTCGCTGTCTGTGCAGGTCCTCTTGGCTGTGGGACAAAGATAAGGAGGAGCATAAGGGGTCTGGTGAGCGCTGGATGCTTTTCTGAGACAGGGGCAGGTGACAAGCGGGGAGCTGGCATGTGCTCCGACTAAAAAAGTGCACCACCAGCCCTCCCACAGGGTCTGCAAGGCAGGAGCTCAGTCAGGCCCAGCAAGGCTGCCACCATGGCTTCCCCCCACACCATCTCTCTTCTCAACTCCTCCTTCAGGAAATTCTCAGCCTCTTCGTTTGCTGATATCCCACCGCACAAGCAGGCCCCTTGGAAGAGCCCCAGGGAGCTCAAGACCATGAACCCTAAACGGAGACGTCGGTTTTGTGGCAAGACAAATGAGGAATTTTGTCCTTCAAGTTGTGGCCGAGACGGACCACTTACTGGTCAAGACACTCACATGGGTCCCCTGTTCCAGAACTCTGCGGGAAGACTCAAGTCCTGGGCCCCTGCCATCTGCGTGAATTTGAGGACATTACTAACCCCTGAATTACCTCTTCTTGACTATAAACTGAGAGAACACAAAGGGCTGAAGAAGAGCAAGGGGTCCATGTGTGAGGAACTGCCACCGGGCCCCGGCACACGGCAGGTGCTTGCTGTCACCACAGCTGTTGCCATTTGTCTGGACAGTAATTAGAAAGGAAAGAAACTGGGTGTTGTGTGCACACACAGGCTGAGGTCTCATGGCTCAGGGGGCAGACGGGAAGGGAGAATGTAGACACCAGGTCCAGCCCCAAACTAATAGCTGCCCTGTGTACCTAGTTCTGAGAGAAACTGCAGTTTAAGGGTTAGAGTGGAGAAGAATGCCATGTCCCAAGGTTGTCCCCATATTATTTCCCTGTGTTATCCCGGTGCCTGGCACTCACCATCTCTTCAGACAAGGGCAGAACAAAGCAGCTGTCCCAACAGGGAGCCTACAGGTGAGCTTGGCTGCCTGCCTGCCCACCCTGGAAAGTGTAGCCTTGACCTTTGGCTCCTGGCACCCTCTAGGCATGCCAGGACCTCCAAGGGACTTCTCAATATCACCTGCATTCCCGCTTCCACGAGCTCTGCCTAGGCTTGGACACCAGATCCCATTATAGATGGTTGTGAGCCACCATGTGGTTGCTGGGACTTGAACTCAGAACCTTTGGAATAGCAGCCAGTGCTCTTAATCTCTGAGCCGTCTCTCCAGCTCCATCTGCCTAGGCTTGGACTGAGGGTCCAGCAGTGGGGGCAGGACAGGGGGAGCACTGTGCAGGAAGCCAGCAGGCCAGGATGTGCACGTTGGCTGTTCTGCTTTGCCATGAACTCTCAAGTAAGACACTTTTCCTTCCAAGCCTTTGGCTTCTTTGTGGGGAAAGGGAAAAGACACAGTCTTTTGGACGTGGTAGGTAGCCACAGGTCAAGAGGCCCAAAACTGGCAGAGACAGTGTCTTCCTAGCCTAAGAGGGTCCTTAGGGAGCCCAGGTCCTGGAAGTCCTCTCACGGAATGACAGTGGGACCAGAGGTGATGTTCGGGCCACCTGGAGATCGCCCCTCTCTATGGGCTGAAAGGTTTTCCTCCTCTTT
This sequence comes from Acomys percivali, assembly GCA_907169655.1. Classification (NCBI taxonomy): domain Eukaryota; kingdom Metazoa; phylum Chordata; class Mammalia; order Rodentia; family Muridae; genus Acomys; species Acomys percivali. Next base: position 45,348,368 of record OU015754.1, on the reverse strand, counting down.
CTCCCCTCTCTGACTTCTCAGTTGGCCTCACCATGACTACTGTTGGTCCCTAGCTACTGTTAACACCATCACACTCTGCAAGGCTGTCATCCGAAGACTCTCACTCTAGACACTGCTTTCCCATTATAAGCTTGGGTGTTACTTCCTCTGGAAGCCTCCCATCACCTCCCGTCTCTGTCAGGACCTCCCCTGAGTTGCCATCGTTTCTAAATGGTCCTCTACAGCCTGGCAAACTTGGTGTTGATGGTAGGGGGCTTCCAGCTGCAGAGGCTCTGTCCTGCTCCTCAGCTTTGTTATTGCAGACAGAGAGAGCCCTGATAGAAAGTAGGTGGGTTCACAGGGCTGGGTTTCAGTACAAGTTTATTTTCTTTTCTTTTTCTTCGGTTTTGTTTGTTTGTTTGTTTGTTTTGTTTTTTGAGACAGGGTTTCTCTGTGCTAGCCTTGGCTGTCCTAGACTCACTTTGTAGACCAGGCTGGCCTCAAACTCACAGCGATCTGCCTGCCTCTGCCTCCCGAGTGCTGGGACTAAAGGCGTGTACCACCACACCCGGCTTTTTTTTTTCTTTTTAAAGATTTATTATTATGTATACAGTGCTCTGCCTGCATGTACACCCACAGGCCAGAAGAGGGCACCAGTTCTCATTATAGATGGTTGTGAGCCACCATGTGGTTGCTGGGAATTGAACTCAGGACCTCTGGAAGAGCAGTCAGTGCTCTTAACCTCTGAGCCATCTCTCCAGCCCAAGTTTATTTTCAAAGGCCAGCAATGGGCTGGTTTTGGCCTGTGTCCTTAAATCTGATGCCCTCTGCTCTAAGTCATCACTGATCCTGTGGTCTGGAGTGGCTTGTCTAACTCCTGTCCCTCCGCAACAGGGACCATGTCTGATTCCAACGCAGGACCCAACTCAGGACAGACCCCCAGGAGGACACCATGCCCATGTCTGGCCTCTCTGCTTTTGCACATCCAGGGTAGGGCTCCTTCCCCTTGGTAAGCACATTCCATGGCCTAAGGATTTTGATTTGTTTTTATCTTTTCCCCTTCTTGTGGTCCTCCAGCTGCCTAGCAAGGTTCTGGAAAACCTGACTGGTTTCTTTGACTCCACCCTGTGTCTCCTTTGCTTTTCCATGGCATCCGTCAGGGCATCTCTGTCTGAGGAGCTTTCTTCACATCTTCCCAAAATAGATGCCTCCATTTTCTATTTACCCAGCTCTCAGTCTCTGCTGGATGTTTTACTCAGGAAACCCCGGGACAACAGCATGGTATTTCCTCATTTGACATAGGCAGAGTCCCAGGAGGAGCTGTGAAGTTATACGCCCGAGCTCACATGCCAGTGGGAACAGACCTGAACCTGTCAAGTCAGCAGGTTTCACCAGCACAGTCCTCAAACAGTGGCACATGTGACAGAGAAGCCCTTCAAATAAGTGGAGCAGCCTGTGAGAGCCCCAGTATCCAATAAGCCACTGCCCTGGGGATGCAGAGCCCAGGACAGCTAGAACAAGACGCTCCAACACACAGGCAAGCCTGCCAAGGAGCAAGACATATTACATAAGATGATGGAACTGTCACCGGGCACAGGACAACCAGATACCATCCCGGGACCCTTTCTTCCTGGGTATTCTGGGAGTAAAAAGGAGAGCTTGCTCTCTCCCTGTATGTCAAGCCACTGGGCATGGAAGCCATAGCAATGGCAGCTTCAGGGATAGCTGGCCCATGGCGGACTGTGGGACAGACTATTTCAGCATCTGGGCTGCTTTGGTCATTTTCATTAAGATCTAGATGTGTAACCTTTCACCCAAGTCCTAGGAACCCCTCACGGCTACCCTGGCAGTGATGTGCAAAGAGTTGAGTGTGTAGGTGTGAGGAGGAAGGAGGGCCTCAGGGGTCTGTGTGGCAGCTGCCAAAGGTGAATCCCTTCCGGCAAGGCCAGGGTATTGGCAAGTGAATAGTGAAGGCTCCTGAAACAGATGCCCCTCAAACCTCAGGGACCTCGCTGCAAGGCAACCACCCAGCACAGAGGTTCCTGCACACCGCTGCCATGCACCCGGAAGTGGGCAGCAGAAACCTGGCCTGTGATGAGCCACGCCCTGGGAAACTAAGGTGTCACGGTCACGCTCAGGACAGAGACTAGACTACGCCGCCTTTGAAGGTTGGAACTCTGTGATCACTCAGAAGGAGCTGGCACTGAAGCCCAAGATGAATTCTGGCATGGCCACCTCTTTGCTAGGTGACTGAGGGCAAGCCCCTTCTGTCTCTGAACCAGTGAGGATATGGCTTTCCTGTGTAGCACTGCCACAGGACAAAAGCCAAAAAGCTCAGTGAATAAATTCAACGTCATCATCAGGCCTCTCCAGTGTAACCGGGCTAGCTCAGCCCTGCCACAGGAAGAGGCCGAGCATTGCAGGCCACAGCAGCCCCTGCTCTCCTGGCCTTGGCTTTGGTTCCCAGGGCAATCCCCCAGCTGGGCTCTAGGCTGTGGTTCCCTGTTTCCAGGGATTTATGTCCCTCTGTGCCAGTCTGCCCCTCGGACAATGCCCACCTCTGTGAGTCCCTGTACTCCACGCTGCAGGAGTGATACATAGTCATCCAGGGTCTGCGACATCATAATCTGGTGCCATGGCAACAGATGGACTGCCACAAAGGACTTGGGATTCCACGGGGTGGTGAGGAGGGGCCTACCCCAGGGAAGAGCAGAGGACAGTGGGAAACTCAGGACAAAGGGGGGGGGGGCTACTGCTGTTTATAATAAGACCAGAAGCCAAAAAGGGAGCATCAGACAGCAGCTCGTGGTCAAAGGGACTCTGCTGCCACTTGCGGCTGTGTGACTTTATTCAGGATCTACTACTACTCTGAGCCTCACGAGACACGCAGGGCTGCTATGAGGAACAAATGGGATAAGGAGGGTCCTAGGGATTTGTGAACTGAGAAACAAAAGGGAACATGGTTGAGGAGTATAGAGTCACAGCCCTGGCCCCAGCTAAAAGGAATGTGACACAGGGGTGTCGGACCAGCCGTCTGGGTGGTTGGTGCTCCTCAGTGGATGGAGGTGTGGTGCCGGCGGGCCCTTCAGCAGCTCTCAGCCCCTGTGTGATCCCGTGAATGATTACGATCACTCAGCGCTCCCACTCACCACCCCTAGAGGTGTCCTTCCCCAAACAATGCATGTCCTCGGCCTGTGAATCCCACGCGCAGCACACAACTAACTCCTATGCAGAGACGTGGCTTCAAATAGTCCAGCTGCCAGCTGCTGCTCACGGCCAAGAGAATGTCCCAGCAACGAGTGACAACTCAAGGTCACAGCATGTGCCCGTGGGAGGCTGCATGGTGTGGCCAGGAAGCCTGATAAAGGCCACCGGAGGAAGACTGTGGCCAAAGAAAGAGATGCCTATTGTGAGGATGGGGTGAGGGGATGAAGGGGCATTCTGGGAAGGCCTTATAGGCCTGAACTGGAGGAACCAGCAGAGTCTGTGAGGGGTTTGGGGAGCAGCAAGTACCATGGAGCCTGAGGTGCTACCAGGCTAGCAGCCAACTTGCTCTGCCTCGCATCAAAATGTCCCTTGGAGACCCGATCTGATCTTGCTTTCCTTGAGCTCACCTAGGGACCCACTCATCTCGCTAAGCCCAGGATGGCTTATTCAGCAGCCGGTGAGACCCACATCTGTTTGCTTTGGGATATGGTAAGGCTATGCCACACAGACCAATGGCTCCTAGCAGAGGAAGAGAGAGATACAGGCAGAGGAGCCTGGATGGCCATCTGCCCAGATCTTTGCCCCAACCCCTTTGGATGCCATGTCTATTAATTTTCCAAGAAAAGCAAGTCCAGTAAGCCATACCCAGGAAACACTGTGTGATGCAAGCTCTCCATCCTGTGAGAAGAGGAGGCCCTTGGAAGGAAAGGCTGGTCATTAGGCACCCAGCAGAGAATGGTACCCAGCCACCTCACTGGGGGCCCCCTCCTTCTAGACTCTGAATAACAGGTGCTCAATGGGCAGTCAGCACTGGGGAGACACAGTCCTCAGATCAGGGGCTGCTTGAGGGAGGGCTCAGGACAGCCACCTGGGCCAGGGAGGTAGATGCCAAGGATGCAGAGTGTCTTCCTTCTGGTCTCCTGAGCTCCAGAGAAGAAGCAGAGCAAAAGACCAATAAGAAAGGTGGAATCGAGCTCAACACTGCAACTGAGTGACCTGGGGTGGTGGGTGGGTGGTGGGTGGGTGATGGGTGGGTGGGTGATGGGTGGGTGGGTGATGGGTGGGTGGGTCCCTGCCCACTAACAGAAAGCTTTCGCCTCAGAACCTGCCCAGACAGACTCACTCAGCAGCTTCCACATCCCCCTCTTAGACCTAGGCCAGCACTGGGTGGCCTGGCTCTGCCTGCAGCCAGCCCTAAGGCAGCTGGGCCGCTTGTACTCTGTTCGGGGAGATGAAAGGGCTGCTCCCCACACAGTTACCCTTCTGCCGAGCTCGCCAGGCCCTGGGGTTGCCAAGACGACTGCTGCCAACAGAATGAAGATCCGGGGTGGGGGCAGCGGGGGCGTGCCAGCCCGCCCCTGGCCTACTAACCTGGCAGGCAGATTTAAATGACAGCCCAGGAAGCTACTATTAAACTGTCACCCCAGTCAACAGGACGACAGGCTGGGAGTGCTCTCTAGCTGCAGCAACACCACAGCAGGAGTGAGAGGGGGAGGAGACGGTGGCCTGGAGCAGCCTGCACCCCCCCCCCCCCCCCCCACGCGCCCCTGCCCTGCCGCCTTGCCCCCCCCCCCCCCCCGACAACCCCCCTCAGGCTGTTGGCGGGTCCTGGCATGGAGCTGTCGCTTGGTGCAAGGCCTAACAAATGTTATTCTTTGCACTTAAGCACAGGAATCTTTTCCCAAGTGAAACCCCAACACGACCGGAAAACATAAAAATGGAGTTGCACTATGGAAATCAGGCCTGGAAGGCAGGATCCCATCAGCTGTTTCCCTTCAACAGCCCTGCACAAACCTTCGTGAAACTCTGGGACTCTGAACCCCCCTGGGAGCTACTTTGTGGCTCAGCAGCTCTGGGTTCAAATCCTTACCCCTCCGTCCCTGGGCATATGACATTCCCACAGGCCCTGAGTTTATAGATCCCATAGCTCTGACGTTTAAAGCAGCTTCCCCGTGTCTCAGGCACTAACTCTCTAAGGAGTCCTAATTCTAATGCCACACCCCCTGAGCTGCTATGTGTCTCTCTCTCTCTCTCTCTCTCTCTCTCTCTCTCTCTCTCTCTCTCT
>OU015754.1:45307903-45327531 GCA_907169655.1 Acomys percivali | reverse complement strand
ACCACACATACCTATATACATACATACACCACACAGACCCATATACATACATACACCACACCCAGATATACACGTACACCACACACACACCCTCATATACATGCACACTACAGACACACATACACCACACACACACCCATATACATACATACACCACACACATACACCCTACACATACACACACCACACACACCCATATACATACACACACCACACCCAGACATACACACACATATACCACACACACCCTCACACACCACACATATACACACACCCACATACATCATATACCACACTCACACATACACACAACACACACACACACACACACACACACACACACACACACACCGTTAAACATGCTTTCCTGTCTTTGTGTTCAGTTCAGACCATGTCCGCTTAGGTTTAGGGCAGGGCCCTTACGGTCCATAGGGCTGGCTCTCACAGCTCCCCCTTCTGTCCATGGTCTGAGCCTCCTGAAGGTCCTTGGAGACTCCCCATGGAGCTGACCATGGTAAGTTCCAGCTTCTATGAACACCCTGAATTCCAGGGGGGAAACAACAGAATCCTAGAGGATTTGGGATGAATAGGGCCTAAAGGTGCCCCGCTTCCAAAAAGTAGAGACCCCCCAAAAGGTTCAAGAACCTGCCAAACAGCCATGTGGCAAGATGGGCCTGCAGCCTGGTCCCCAGCTGTTGGTAACTACCTCAGTCCTCAGGGAGAAGTCAGATAGCACACCCCAGGCTGTGGCCAGGGTGCAGAGGCACAAGACAGGCTAGGAACAGAGACCCTAAGAACAGCACCCTTTCAGTTACAAATAAACCCCAGCCACAATAGCCTGGAGGGGGACTTTTGCTTGGTTTGGGCTGCCTTGGCAGGGGTAGGAAGAAGAGTGTCACCTTGGTTTGTCCAGAACAGTCACTTTCCCTCCTGGTTATACTTGCTCTCAAGCATACAATGTGTGCACAGCCAAAAGAAGGGACTTTCTTTTTTTTAAATTGAAATTTTTTTCATACACTCTATTTTGATATATTCTTTCCCCACCCCCAATCCCTCCCAGATCCTCCCCACCTCCCTACTTACCCCACACCATGTTTTTTTTCCCCACACACACCACATATTTTTCCTCTCTAAAACAGACAATAAAAAACCTGGACTTAAGGGTGATGGGCAGCAGATGGCAGATCAGGGTCTGGGCAGTGGGGATGGAGGAGAGCTGGCTTGAATGTCCTTGGAACCCAGCCATCAGGAAAGCCCACGCTGCCTGCAGCTACTCAGCCAGGCGGCTTAACCTAGGCCTGGTGGGACCTTCCTGCCTCTCATCAGCTGCCATGTCCCTGATGTCACCCTGGACTCACTGTGAACCAAGGGTGAGCCAGTTCCCGGGGCCACCTAGAAGTAGCTGCCCTGGGCCCCACTACAGTCAGGTGGGGATGGCAGCTGAGGCACTACTGCAGCCTGGTCACCTCCTTCCCGCCCTCAGAGCAGCTGACCTACGTCTCTCCTGTGCTCTCTCGGTAGCGTCCTTGGCAGAGGACAGTGGCCGACAGTGCTCTTCCCATGTGCAGGGATCCTGTGCCCAGGAAGGGGCTAGGAGTGTCTAGAGGTCTTCATGCCGCCACGCTGTGGCAGGTGTTTCAGTTTGGCGTGAGGGGCTGCTGAGCATCACTTCTTTCTCCCCTCCATCGCTGTACTTCATGTGGCCTGGCCAGGAGCTTAGGCAAGCAGAAGGGAATGTGGTCTGAGAAGCCTGGACCCTAAGACTGTGTTCTGGATCGTAAACCACTCAGCAGCTCTCTCTCTATAGCTCAGGGTAGTCTCCCTTCCCCCAGGCTAGCTCCAGCCCCAAGCTCGGGCCCCAGACAGGAGTCTAAGACTCCGAAGGCCCCGCAGTGCAGACCAAGCAAGGACCAACAGGTGGAGGGAGAAAGCCACTTGCCCAAGTCACGCAGACAGTTTGGAACAGACACAGATCACTGAAAGCTAAAAGGGAGATGGGTTTTACAATGTGTTAAAACAAATGAAGCAATAGTTGGGTTCTATTGTGGGTTTTTTGGTGAGTAAGTGCCCTTCGGGCAGAACATAGTTGCCCTTTAATCCCTGCTCTGTGTGGCCCAGATATGGCTACTTTGTCTGTGTCGTGGGGTTGGGACAAGGTGGCCCTATGCTTAGGGGACAGAAGGTCCTTTGGGCTGGCTGGACACCTGGGTCATAAGGGCGTGTAGGGGTGTTGCTGAGGTGGGAAGGGACGTGGCAATGATAAAAATGCACACGCTAGGCATGTCCTTCCTAGGGCATCGCCACCTTCTGGTGTCTGTTTCAGCTTCACGTATTTTGTTTCGTTTGTTTTTAGTTAGGATCTAGCTATAAAGACCAGGCTGGCTTAGAATTCACAGGTCTTCTTGCCTTAGCCTCCCATGTGCTGGGGTTTCAGACACCTCTCTCCATAGGAGTACATGTCACCACACTGCAGGTCACCCTCCAGCCCTTTAAAACAGTGTGCATCTATGTTACTGGCACAGGAAGCTACATATGATATAAGGAGAAAATGATCTGAATAACGGGACCTCATCTTTAAAAAAAATTACTTTCATGTAATCAGAAAAAAGCTATTTCTGTGAGGTAAAATAAATGCATGGATAAAGAGAGTCACCCAAAGTTTTAGCTCCGGAATTACCAGTACCTGAGCGAGTCCTGTGAGGCTCCTCAGCCTGAAACTGTCTTCAGGGCAGTGGGGCTTACTCGCTGCCAGTGTCTGCCTCCCAGGTGCAATGTCTATTGGGGGGCCTCGAGGTGTGACAAGCTGGTGACAGGAAACTGACAGAATAACAAGGATGAAGTTCCTTCTATAACCTCAAGGCCAGTGTCCAGGGTAAAGTGGGGCCATAGGACCACTCCCATGGATTTGGCGGATGCAGTTTCCCAGGAAGGCTTTCACCTGTGTCCTGCCATGTTCTAGAAGGCTCTAGAAGGGGTCGGAGAAATGGCTCAGCAATCAAGAGCATGTGTTACCCTTGCAAAGGACCCAGCGCCCACATGGTGGCTCACAACCATCCATAACACCAATTCCAAGGGATATAACGCCCCCTTCTGACCCCTGAAGGCACCAGGCACACATGTGGTGTACATACGTATATGCAGGCAAAAATTCATACACAGAAAGTAAATAAATCCAGAAGGTTGTAGGTGAAGGCAGTCAGGAATCATGGGAACTGAGTGGATGGTGTTGGGTGAGTTAATCATCTGATAGGACCCCAGAGTCTATACCCCCAAGGAGTTGGTACTGAGCAGGGTTTCCCTAAGGCCCTCAGCTCTTCCTGGGCCATTCCAACCCCAGGGTGGGTGATATAGCAGCTTGTAGTCAGAGAGAGAGCTTAAGGGCTGATGATTAAAATATCTGCTACCAGCGGTCCTTCCTGGCAGATGGTCAAGGGCATCCCGGGGGCTAGTATTGCTCAGGAGGGACCAGCACACCCCATGACAGGGACTGGCAGAGATGCCTAGAATGCTTGGAAAAGTATCTGTGGTACACCTATGGGTCCAACACGCTGTTGTGACTGGGGTGTGTGTGAACTGATCTCTTCCTTTTAGCTGCCAAGAGTCGCTACAGCCAAGAGCAAGTCCCACCCCTGACCAGGTGACTTAGGGCAAGTGACTTTGACTCTTGGCCTTTTCTTTGATGACATGCAATCACACAATGCCAGGCCTTGCCTAGAAGTCTTGTGTAAGTTAAGACCCTGCAGAGAGCACACTCAGAAAGCCACAGACACAAAATAATCACTTTATCCAAAGATCTGGGGTGTGGCAGGCATGTGTCTGCCCCTTGGCCAGTGAACAGAGAGGTGTGGCAGGTGGCTGTGAAAGAGTGGGAGGGCGCATATCTGCTGTTCTTCACCGAGTTCCGCTAGGGAGCTGAGCACCCTGCTTCTGAGAATTGGGCCCTGATGGTGCCAGGCGTCCAGAAGCCAGGAGGCAAAGTGTAGGTGAAGCCGTGACAAAGGGTTCACACTCCCTTCTTCCCATCATCAGAACATTAGGGTCTTTCTTTCCGAATGGCACAGCTAACAGACAGAAGCCCGTGAGGCTAGGAGAGGGGGCTCATGTTGTAGCTCCATGGGGTCTCCAAGAAGGCCCCCTCTCAGACCCACTCCCCAGGCCAGAAGCGTGTACCCTAGGGAGACACTGCTGAGCAATGTACCCTTTGACCCCATCAGGATGGACAGAGCTGAGAGAAGCTGGTTTGTGTCTGTAATTGTAGTACTCAGGAGGCTGAGGCAGGAGAGTGAGACCACGTCTCAAGGGGGAAATTATGAAGAAGACGAAGAAGAAGAAGGAGAAGAAGACGAAGGAGAAGGAGGAGGAGGAGTAGAAGAAGGAGACAAAGGAGAAGAAGATGAAGAAGATGAAGGAGAAGAAGGAAAGAGGAGAAAGGACTAGAAGGGGGAGGGAAAGGGAAGAAGGAGCTACAGCTTTAGACATCAGGGCTCCAATCCAGAAGCACCAGGCCCCATGCAGCACACAAGCCATGCCATTTCTCTGTGAACCCCTGTTTCCTCTTTAAAATGGGGATGAGAAGAAAACAGACGAGAAATGCTGAAAAAAACAAGCTGCCCAACACCACCACAGGCTTCGAGCTAGTAGCCGGTTTCTGTTGGTGAAACTCTCCATAGAGGAAGACGTCTATTCCGGAGTCCCTGGTGCTCAACACAAGGCCAGCACAGTGAGGAAGAGCCTGAGGCTAAAGAGGGGACAGGGTGAGGAAAGGTACCCTGAGAGAGGTGGCACCTAGGCCACACCTTCAGAGACCCTGCTGGCACCCAGCCTGACTTCCTGAATAAGGAGGGCCTTGGGGACAGCACCATTCTCTCTGGTCCAGGAAAATGCCACCTGGCTACACCCTGAAGGGGCGCTTGCTCTACTAAGCCCTCTGGGTCCCTCGGCTTCACCTGCCACCTCATTCTCCAAGGAAGAAAGCTGTCATGTCAGCAGCCTGTAGGCTACGGGGGAGGAGGAAGCCATAGCCACGGGGCCAGCTGTAGCCTCAGAAGCTTAGGGGACTCTGACCCAGGAGGGCCTATAGAAGGCCCAAGGGAGAGCCTTCAGCAGCACCCCCAAGTCCCGCTGGAACAGCCCAGCAGCACAGCCTGGACCTACAGCAAAGCAAGCTTGGGGCCTGTTGGAGTGCCACGGTGGTAGCCGACACAGCTGGGAGAGAAGACGGATGCAGGAGGCTATTCGCTCAGGACCTGCTCTTCCCAGACCCACACTACGTTCAGAGACCAGCCTTGTCTGTTAGAGTCACCTCTTCCCCAGCCCCGCCCTAGGTACTTTCTGCCACCATCTCAGAGCCACCTCCACAGCAGCACTTGCCTGAAGCCACACCCCCTGCTGGAGCCTTCAGAAACTTGGAGCAGGGTTTGGGCAGCCCACTCCAGTAGCAGCCTTCAAGGGGCTCAGCACAGTTTCTCCCACCATGCTACCCACTGCCATTCATCAACCCCGCATCTCTGGGAAGGAGGGACTATTGTCACCAGGGCCATTCAGCCAGGAGAGGACAGCTGGGGTTTCTGATCCAGGGCTACACAGAGTTGGGATTTCAGCACTGTCACCGAAGTCCCTTATCTAAGCCCGAGGAGGAGAGAGTGGCTGCCCCTTCTTCTAGAGGTGACCCCTCTCTGACCTGTCTAAGTCTCCAACAGTGGTTCTCAACCTCCCTAATGCTGTGACCCTTTAATACAGTTCCTTATGCTGTGGTGGCCCCCAACCACAAAATTATTTCGTTGCTACTTCATAATTGTAATTCTGTTACTGCTATGAATCATAATGCAAATCTCTGACATGTAGAATGTCTGCTATGTGGCCTTCAATGGAGTCCCAACCCACAGGCTGAGACACACTGGAAAACCGTGGAACACGTGAGAGGAGGGTCCTAGGAAAGCAAGCAGCACACACAAAGGGCCACAGGGCAGAAACAAAGGGAAGGTGACCGAGACGCGATGGTGACCAGGCTCACAGGAAGATGCAGGAAGAGGCTGGAAGGCAGTGGGCACAGGGCCCGACAAGGAAGGCCAACAAAGAGACCACTGTGCTAGCTTCATCCTCAGGGTGCTGAGAGGCTGAACAGCTTGGTCAGACAAGGAAGCCAAGGTTCAGAGAAGAACAGCTTTGGCAGTGATGTCATCGATCCGAAAGGGGAATAAAGTGGGGCCTGGTGTCCCGGCTGTACCCTGCAGGCCAGATGTGGGCTACATTACAAGCCAGAGCCGGTGGCCAAGCTGTCATCATTCATAAGGCCACCACCAAGCAAGCTCTGAAATTCCTGTACCCTGGCCTGGACCAACTAACTAGTGGGCTTGAAGCCTGGAAGGCCGAGCTGTAACTGCTATAACTGCTCTTCCCTGAATGCGATGTACGGATGGTGGTGGTAGCTAGCTAACGCGAGGGACAGGTGAGCACAGAAAGGCTGCTCCCTGACCCAGTCTCCCACAGAGCAGTCCAGCATTCCAAGAGCTGGGGCAGTCGGCCTCACAGATCGTCTCAAGATGAGAAATGGAGGCGTGGGGAGACCTGCGCAGGCCCCATCCTTGCATGCCTGAATGCACACACCAAAGCAATTTCCCTTAAACACAACTGTCCCTTACCCCTCTGAGCCGCTACAAGGTGGGAACGGCTCAAGTCTCACAGGGTCAACCATCTTACAGATGGAGGAGCACCAGGCCAGAGTCGAATGCTGCGCAAGGGTAAATAGGTGTTGTGTCTCTAATGGCCCAGAGCAAAGGCCTGGCCAGAGACCAGAATCCCCACCTCTGCTCCCAGACACCAGGAAGCAACAGGAAACACAGTCCTACGTGAGTTCACAGACTGGAGTCCCACCCGACTTCCCCTGGCTGGAACCCTAGGGCGTCAGACCCTTCCTCCGCTTTGAAGGCATCTTGGGAACCGAAGCTCCTGTAAGCTTCCTTTCCCTAGGCCATCAGCTGTGAGCCAAAAGCCCTCCCTGCAGATAAGGGTCAAGACTTAGAAGACCTCGGTGTGAGTCACAGAGACAAGGACAAGCGACATGACTTAAGTGTCGGGTCACCGCTCTGAGCACAGGTGGCCTCCGTAGCATGGTGTCTGTGCCACCTTTTATGTGTGTTTGTTTGTTGAGACTGGGTCGCACTATGTACCATTCGCTGGACTAGACAGAACTCACTATGTAGACCAGGTTGGCCTCAAAGCTATAGAACTCCACCTGCCTCTGTCTCTCAAGGGCTGGGATTAAAGGTATGTGCCACCATGACCCACCCTGTGCCCCTATTTTAAGAAGACACGTCTTCTAGGAATCAGCTCAGCAGTAGCTTTCTACAGGAAGCCCGTCACAGCCTCCTCAATGCAAAAGCTCCCTCCTTCCCTTCAGTCCCCTCCCTAGTACTCTGGGCTATATCAAATGCTTGGAGATTCATCATGCCTACATTGACCCTTTTTTTTTTTTTTTTAACTAATTACAACCACTTCCCTTGCCCTGTTTTGCAGCCTAGAAGGGTACAGAGGCTGAGCAACCAGGCCCCTTGTGCACAGGGCAGAGAGTGAGGGATCAGGGGTGGAGTGATTCTGGGCAAGTGGCCTGGAATGGCAGATCCTCAGTGTGTAAATGTGTGTGTATGCACACGCTGGTACCACAGAGGCCACAAGAGGGCATCAGATCAGATCTCCTGGATCTGGCATTACAGGCAGTTATGGGATACAGGACAGGGATGTAGATGAAAGGAATTGAACTCTGGTCCTCTGCAAGAGCACTAAGTATCTTAACTGGTGAGTGATTTCTCCAGCTCTGTGGGGTAGAATATCTAAATACCGTCCCCCCAGCCCCCTTCTTGCCTGACCCATGAGAAGGCTTCCTATGTTCTAGTGTAGAGGAGAGACAGGTTTCCTGGTGGGCATCCAGTAGAGTCAAGCCGTGTGCAACCAACATCTATTGCTACTAGAAGCCACTACACTTTCCACCTCACACCACTAGCGCCATGGACGTCTGCCCACTGAATTCCTAGGACTCCGCCTCACCCATCTCAAACCAAAGCAGTTTCCAGACTGCCCGAGAGCTCTCCTAGTCCAGTCTCAGATGACCAGCCACCACTGCCCATCATGCCCACATCCTTCTGTAGAGTAACAGGGCCTCATGTCCACACCACACTCCCCACCACATTCATTCATGGCCCGAGCTAACAGGTAGATGGAGAGCTTGACCGAATTCTGCCACCCTGTGCTGTGTGACCTTGGGCAAGCCACCTCATCTCTCTGAGCCAGTATCTCTCGCTATAAAACGAGATGACAAGAAAAGCAGCACAACCACAGGGATAAGATATGAGGTTTCGCCAGGCGTGGTCACGTACGCCTTTAATCCTAGCACTAGGGAGGCAGAGGCAGGCGCATCGCTGTGAGTTCAAGGCCAGCCTGGTCTACAGAGTGAGTCCAGGACAGCCAGGGTGACACAGAGAAACCCCACCTCAGAAAACAAAACAAAACAAGAACAACAAAAAGATACGAGGTTTCTATTTCTGTATCCAGCCCTCTGTGTGCCCCTTTAAGAAAACCAGAACAAGTCCCAGGCATGAGATCCCTTCTAATATTTTACCCAACCACCGGCATACCCTAAGATATAAGGATTAGGCTAAGAACTCTGTCTGGTAGAAGATGCTTAAGTTCAGGCTTCTATTTAGCAACTCAGTAGCCACGGAGCAAGTAACTCAAGCCAGAGCCGGCTTTTCATCTGTAACATAAACCACGATGAAGAGTGTTAGCATCCCATGGGCTGCAGCTACAGCTCAAATGAGAAACGGAGGCAGTCAGGTTCAGTATGCCCAAGAGCCTGCTCTAGGCTAGTACGGAGTGAACCGTCAGGCTGACTGGCGAACAGTCAAAAGAACTCACCAATGCCCGGTTGGGACGGTGAAGGCATTTACTGTCAAGCTGGAAAATGTTGAGTCAAGGCAGGGCACCCACAAAGTAGGAGAGAACTATCACAAACCGTACTCTTATCGTCACATGCATGCTTTTCACATGCACCCCGCCCCCCAAAAAATGTTAAACAAGGACTTAACAGACTGCTTCCGAGTGGGAGTGCCATCAGCCTACCCTTCCTGAGGGCTTGGCATGTGCCCACCTGGGGCTCTCCCTGTTCTGACTCTGTGCTCCCACGCTGCGGGGTTTGGCCTGATCATGTATGCCCAACACTGGCAGGCAGCGCAAGCAAGCCTCCTATAATGACTACTGAAAGGCCTCCAGGGTATAAGTGGCTAGAAGAGTCTAGGCTCTTGGTACCAGGAACTCCATTCCTTTCATCGAGCGCTCACTTACAGCCCCACAGCCACCTGAATACCGGCCCGTGCAAGAGAAACTTCCATTAGTTACTCAGGGTGTACAGAGTCCACGCTCAGCAAAGGCAGCCGTTGCTTCTGTGGTTTCCAGGAAACACACTCTTCCTCCTGAGCCCATCCTTGCTGTCGGCCCCATGACTCACACCCAGGCTGGGCAGACGGAAGGAGAACGCTGTCTCAAGGGTGACTCGACAGAAAGACAGCGGGCTGTGACCAGGATCTGTGCCTACCACGTGGAGGATGCGCGCAGGGGTGCGGCCTGGGCGGGCCAGGGCAGGGCCTAGAGCCCGGCGCACCGTACAGCACACAGCACACCGCCGGCCCCACGATTGGCCGCTCCGGCCACGGGCCTGTGGGGTGGTACTTGCGCAGCCAATCAGGGGCCCCGGGGAGCCCATTCATTCATAAAACCGAGCCGGGTAGGAGCCCCTCGCGGCCCGCGCTGCGTGGAACTTTGAAATGTGCGCGCCCAGTGGGGTCCAGGTTGGGGTTCCGATCCCTAGAGGTTAGAGGTGTGCGGAGATTGCCGCGTCCCCGCCCACAGTCTTGGGCCAACAGCCCCAGCTCGTGGCGCTGGGCTCCACCCTAACTAAGCAAGACACGCCTGCCACCCAGCTCCCGCCGACAGCTAAGAGCTACCCAGACAGGAACAAGGCCGCCAGCTTGGGGCAGGTGGCCCCGTGACGGATGCAGCCACGTGCGCAGCGAAGCATGGCGCTCCCCACACTTCCCCCTCCCCTGACCACCCGGACTCACGGCAGTCGTCCTCGTCGCTGTTGTCCGAGCAGTCGTTGTCCTCATCG
Source organism: Acomys percivali (assembly GCA_907169655.1). Taxonomy (NCBI): domain Eukaryota; kingdom Metazoa; phylum Chordata; class Mammalia; order Rodentia; family Muridae; genus Acomys; species Acomys percivali. The sequence continues at coordinate 45,317,372 of OU015754.1, read as the reverse complement.
CATCTCCATACGGAGGGGATGCAGCGCTCATTCCGACACCGAAACTGGTCCTCTTCGCACTCCTTGACTGGCCCTGCAGGGGGTGGGGGTTGTGAGCTGGGTCACTGCACTGGCGCTCGCTCCCTACGGCGCAGCTCTGGTTGCCAAGAAGTCCAGCAGATATAGGAAAGGGAGAGATACCGGTAAGCCCCGGGGTTTCAAGCCCCTTAATTGGAAGCGAGCACAGGATGCCACGGATTCCTTCTCTGTAGGACCCACCGATGGCACCGCGAGACCCGATACAAGCTTACGGCCCGTGACTATACCTTGCTTTCAGACACACTCACCCTCACACATAGCCCAAGTCAGGTCTACGCAGACCCAGCCTGCTGGGAGCTCCGCGCACTGGCGACACACGCACCGGGAGCACAGCTCAGCTCCCCTCGCTACCTGTCACTCTCCTCGGCCCGCAGGGGTCCCCGGAAACGCATTGTCAAGAAAGGCTGTGCGGCTTCGCTCATCATCGCCGCGGAGCGCGCGTGTCAAATAAACCAAACCTCTTGCCCGAGACCCTGAACGACTACCCCCCGCAAAGTTCAACGGCCAGGGAGCGTTCCCCCCAACACCCATCCCCCTCAAGAGGGTGCCCGAAGCCCCAGCAGAGCTTCGGTAACGGATGCGGAGAGCGGGTGTCCAAGGCAAATCCAAGGAGCAGGGGGCTCCGGAGCCTTTCTCGCGGGGCCTCGCCGCACAGCGCCCCCTCCCCACGGCCGCGCTTTGTTGGCGGCTCCGAGCCGGCCCGGGAAGCGTAGTACGCACCTTGGCCGCCGGGCAGCGGATCCGCTGCGGAGAGATGCTGGAGCTGCAGCAGCAGCAGCAGCAGCAGCAGCAACAACGCCAGCGGCCGGAGCGCGCCCCGCTCTGGGCGGCCCATGGCGGGCCCGGGGCTCCGGCCGCCGCGCCCCGAGACCCCCGCGCCGCCGCCGCGCCTCAGCCAGCCAAGTCTTTGCCGCGGCGCCGGGGCTGCCGCTGCCGCCGCCGCCACCACCACCGCTGCCGCCCGCCCCGGCTCCCCGGCTGCATTTCAAGCAGGTTCGGTGACGCTCGGCGGCGGGGCGGGCTCAGGCTGGGCGCGCGGCCCCGGCCCTGGGCGGCCGCCGCCGGCGCGCGCGCTCCCTCCTGCCGCCGCCTCCGCCCCACGCTCCTCTTGCCGCCGCCTCTTCTCCTCCCCCTCCTGTCCTTGGTCCCCTCCTCTCTCGGAGCGAGCCACAAGACCCTGCTCTACGTGCGCTCTGGTGCTGGGGGCTGCAGACACAGTGACGAGCCCGGCTAGGTTCTGGCCCCCTGGTTTCCCCGCGGAGGTGGCAAGCAGATGACAGAAGGAGGGATGTAGGGGAGAGCCGGAGCGCGGGGGAAGGCTATGTTCCAGACTCACAAGCCGATATAAGGAACGCGCGGAGCGCGGGAAGGCTGAAAGCATCGCTAAGGGAAAAGCTAGAGGAGCCATGTAGAACCTCTGCACCTGTTATAGCTTCAGGATCAGACGAGTAGTTGCTTTCTGCGATCATGTACATCTGTGATTGTTACACACTGTGATCCGAGGCAGAGAGGTGTGGCAGATGTCTTGGATCTGAAGCACAGACTGTTGTAACCACATTCAGCCCTCTCCGCTGGCCCAGCAGAGAAGCGGATCAGAGCCCTGCCGGCATGGCAAGGTAATCATTGCAGCGGAGAAAGGTAGGGGCTGTGGAGGCCCAGAAGAAGGATGTGTCATCCCTGCCGCCAGAGGCCGCACGTCTTCGGTCTCTGTTTAGGCCCCACTAGTCTCTGCACAAAGAAAGCCCCTCCTCTGGCAGCGCGGCTCCACCTCCCCCACTCCACGTTGTCGGGAGAGCAAAGCTTAGACTAGATTTCAGCCACCTGCACAACCTTCTTCAGAGAGTGAAATTCTTGGGCACTGGTTGTAAACCAGGCCCACGGAGGGTCTCTCTCTCTCCAGAGGAAAAAAAAAATTAAAAATGGTGCGAGCTGTGATCCCTACATCAGGCTGGGTGTGCTGCCCCGCTGGGTCATTAGTCTCTTCTATCTTAGGTCTTTTCCCCCCCCGAAGGGTAGCCATTACAATGGCTATGGTCACCCCACCAAAAAGAACAGAGGCCTTGGGCTGCCAACATCCCTTGATTACGTTCAGGCCCCGTGTTGGGTCTGGAAGTTTCGGCCACAGTGAGGTCCCTAGCTGAGAGGAAGACAGACCATCCACAGAAGATAAGAAAATGTAACAAAAATTTGTGAAGCATATGCTGGCTGTCAGGCACTGTTCAAAGGCTCAAGGCTACAGAATGGTATACGAGTTCCTTCCTGGACCTCCTGGTGCGTACATATTAGTTAGAAGCGAGAAATACAGAAGCAAAAAAAAAAAAAAAAAAAAAAAAAATTACATCAAACCATTGTAATCAGGGTGAGAAAATAAACAGTATGAGAGCACTGAGGGCTGGGGGTGGTGGCCCACGCCTTTAACCCAGCACTCGGGAGGCAGAGGCAGGCGGATCTCTATGAGTTCAAGGCCAGCCTGGCTTACAAAGTGAGTCCAGGACAGCCAAGGCTACACAGAGAGACCCTGTCTTGAAACCCCGCTCCCCAGAGAGAGAGAGAGAGAGAGAGAGAATGGAGATAAATTATAGAAGGTAATCATCTCCATGACCGACAAGCAGAAGGTCATTCTTGGCAGAGGGAAGAGCAAGGCAGAGGCATCATGGTGAACTGGAAACCCAGTGACAGGGAGAAGTCAGCCAATCGGGGGAGGCTTTGGGAAGTCAGCACAGCCCAGTCATAGGATGGCTTTGTAGGCCACAGCAAGGAATTTGGATTTTGTCCCAAAAGCAAAGATGCCTACTGTGAAACCTTTGGAAGTTAGGATGGACCCCCTCCTGCAACCCAGAGTCACCTCCACAGCCGCACTTGCTTCTACTCTGTACTCCTGGAAAGTCAGCCCCATTACTACTGAGCCTCAGTGAGCAGATCGAGAACTGGGGAGTCATTCGTGGAGGCTCCCTCTAGTGCTGTGATGTTGACATGGGATAAAGTTTAAGCAGCAGGTGAAAAGGACAGAAGCATTAGCCCTTGGGTCTGACTGCCTGGGTCTGAGCCTGCCTTCTCTCCCCGACTGTACAAACTTGGGCACCCCCACTTCTGTGGTTCAGGCTCTGCATGTAAGTGGTGTGTGTGTGTGTGTGTGTGTGTGTGTGTGTGTGTGTGTGTGTGTACTCACCACACAGGCTGTGAGGTTTAGATTAGATGCAGTGGTGTGATAGCCATGTACAGAGCACAGTAGATGCCTGATGAATATTAGCTACTGTTACTATTATCCGAACACTCTCAGGGAAAAAAAAACCTCTGATGGCTCCCCTGACTTCAAAGAATACAAACTGCCCAGCCTGGGGATATAGCTCAGTGGGCACAGGTCTGTAATTCAAGCTACTTGGGAGGCTGGGGCGAGAGGAGCACAAGTCTAAGCTGGTATCTGTCCATCCTTGGGCCTCTGCTCTCATAGCCTTCTCTAGGGAAGCTTCTGGTCCTTCTATAGAAACACTCTGCTCCTGCCAGTTCCCATGGGCTCCATGGGTCAGTCTCTCTGAACTGCCATTGGGTCCACTTCTGTGTAGAGACCTCAGGTCAGAAGGGCTTCCCAGTAGCCCCTGCTTTGTCTCCACTGGCGGCTTGTGAAAGGTGGTCGTGGCCCCATAAATTTGCTCCAGGACCAGAAAGCCTACTGTCCTGATTGGCTCAAGGATGGGGGATGGAGGGGGGGACATAGATGATAAGACTCTGTTCCTCTCCTTGGCGCTCTGTCCTCGAAGGACCAAGACAACTTTGGAAAGACAGTGATGATGTCACAAGAGGATGTGCACCCCAGAGAGCCCGTTGCTCATGCTCAGGGACATCAGATTTCACCGCCATCACTCAGGCCTGCGTGGCTCACACGGCCAGGGTGCAAGACCACTGTCCCAGCTGATCTGCAGAGCATGGCGCTCCCTCCCTGCCCCCTCCCTTCACTTTACAGATGTGTAGCCCCGCTCTCCCTTGCTGTGCTGTGGACCTGTTGCCTAGCTCTCCTTGTCAGTGTCTTGTAAAATAGCTGTTCTAGTTCATGAGATGAACTTCAGGGGTTAAACCACTTGATAGCTATGTGTGACCTCGGGGACGTTTCTTGGACTCTGTGTGTTCATTTTCTCATCTATAACCTGGGAATATGGCCACGTGAGGTGGCTCAGTGGGTAAAAGTGCTTGACACAAAGCTTGGTGACCCGAGTTTCACCTCTAGGGATCATGGTAGAAGGAAAGAACTGACACTCTCAAGTTGTCCTTTGACTTCCACATGGGTGCCATCAAATGCATGGGTACACACACACACACACACACACACACACACACACACACACACTAATAAACTTTTTGATAAATAAATCAAATAGTAAGTAGATTAAGTAGGAATGGAGTCAGTCATGGTGGCTTCTGCCTGGATTCTCAGCACTTGGGCATCAGAGAGAAGGAGCATTGTCATAAGTTTGAGGTCAGTCTGGGCAACGTAAAGACCCCATCTCAAAAATAAAAATTAAAAAGGGGACTGCTCCTTAAGAGTATTTGTCATCTATTGCTACGTAACAAATGACCCATAAACTTAGCAATTTAAGACAAAATGGCACCTGGCATGGTGGCACACGCCTTTAATCCCAGCAGCCAGGAGGCAGAAGCAGGCAGATCTCTGTTGAGTCCAGGTCAGCCAGGGCTATGTAGAGAGATTCCGTCTCAAAAAGCAAACCACCCGAAAAGACAATATGGGTCTGGGGCGGGAACTGGGGAGCAGCTCAGGTGGGAGCTGTGTGCTCTTCCAAGACTTAGCTGGGCTGGAGGCTCTAGGATGGCTTCCTTGAGTGACTGTTGACTTTAGTTTTCACATGTGTCACTCTGGAACTGCTTGAGTGTCCTCATGATGTGTCAACTGGCTTCCCAGGCAGCTGATCCACTTGAAATCAGGGGACACAGTATTCTTTAAATTAAATTTACCCCTTAATTAGCACAGAAAGTAACAGACAGACTTCCCTCTGCTGTTTCCACACATGTTCAGTCTCGGTTGACCCTCCCCACTGTGTCCATCTTGTGCAATTCCCGCTATCATCCCCATTTGCACTATTTCAACTCCAGCAACCCCCCCCCCCCCCTTTCCCCCCCCTTTCCCCCCTTGTTCCCCCCCCCCCCCCCCCCCCCCCTTGCCCCACCCCCCCCTCCCCCCCCCTTTTCCATTTTTCCACCCCCACCCCCCCCCCCCCCCGTTTTGCTTTCATGTCACCTGTGTTCTGCCACTCTCCTCACCCACTCCCTTAGGCGCCCCCCTTCTCCCCTCACGGACCTCTCTCTGGGTTCCTGACCTCCACCCGCACTTAGGTGCGCACACATACACATGGATCCGAGTCAGAAGCTGGGGTCCCCTGATGGGGCAAGAGGAGGTGCTGTCTTTCCGGTTTGCCTTAATGCCTCTCCAGCCTCACCTGTTGTCCTGCCAGCATCACCATTTCATGTTCATTTCATTTTCACATGTGTGTGCAGGTGCATGCCTCCATGCACATGTGTGTAGATGCATGTGGAGGCCAGAGGACCCCTCCCACAGACATTCTCCGGCTGCCATCCGTGTTGTTTTTGTGACATGGGTCTTTTACTGCCTAGGAATTTGCTAATTAGGCTGGCTAGCCAGCGAGCCCTCGGGATCCCATTTCAGCTGATTTCAGCATATGGGATTACAAGCACACAACACCATACCTGGCTGTTTACATATGGGTTCTGGGGATCAAACTCAGGCCTCGTGTTTGCAAGGCAAGCGCTTTATCAGCTGAACTGTTTGCCCAGACCCGTAATTTCACTTCTCTATGCAGCTAAATAAAATTCCATGTGTATATCTATCATATTTTCAAACTGTCAATCAATAAATGGGCCACTGACCTGAACATACAGTTTTCAAAGGAAGAAGCATAAATATTCAATTAATATTTCAAGATGCATTCAATATTTTTTAGCCACCTGGGAAATGTAAACTAAAGCTACTTTGAGATTCCCTCTCACTCTAGCGAGTGGCTATCATCAAGAAAACAAATGACAATAGAGCTACTGATGAGAGTAAAAATCAGTGTGGAGGTTTCTCAAAAAAAAAAAAAAAGAAAAGAAAAGAAAAGAAAAGAAAATTTGAAGTATCATGGCCTAGCTTTATAACACTCGTGCACTTATCTAAAGGACTGTATGCCTATGGCTGAGGTACCTGAACATACAGCTTTATTGCTATTTTATGATAAAAGCAAGGGGACAGAATCAGCCTAAATGTCCACAGGTGAGTGGTCAATGAAAATGTGGTGCATACACACAGTGCCTTTTCTGACCTAAGCATGGATGCAACACCAGCATTGCTGCAATGTCCTGTTGATTGCGCAGGTCAGCCTATTTCATGGGAGGCAGAGCAAGCATGTGACCACCAGGAGGCAAAGACCCTGAGGAACGTCTCTCAGGCTGCCTGCCTCAGCATCTCCTAGGGTATGGGGGCCTAGGTTAACATAGCTGACGCTCTTCAGAGGGTTTCCGGCATGCAGCCCACAGCGCATGAGCGATTGCTCTGGTTACTGCTGTGGCTCCTGCTTCTGTCATGCAGAGAATAAGCACCTCAGGAGGACTCTGAGCAGCCACCATTAACACGACTGTGGGACCTTTTGTAGAGAGAGAGAGACTCAGCCGCTGACAGATGACCCTTGTTCCAGAGTCACAGAAGAGAAGAACAAATGCAGTCTCCATCTCTGGCTCCTCAGCCAAGCGCTGTAAGCCGGGCACCACTGCTCCTTCATCGCCTTCTAGCAACACAAGCTAGATCCCCTTTTCTTCAGCTTTGCAGTTCCTGTCCCTAACCTTTCGGGGTTTGGACCAGGTCAGCATTCCTTGTGTCTTCTGCCATCCCCTTCCTAACTTAAGTGAAGTTTCCCATTTTCACTAGTCTCCTCGGGTGCCTCCCTCCTACAGTCAGCTCTCAGGGTCTCGGGAGCATTGGCCCAGGAACACTGCCCCCCAGAGATGCCTAAGTGAAAGCCCATGGATAGCCAGGCAAAGTGGCACCCTCAGAGCACTGGGGAAGCTGAGCGAGAGAGGACTTCCAGGCCAGCCCGGGCTACACACAGAGACCCTGTCTCAAAAGAGGAAAAGACCAATTTATGGCTGCTTGGGTGCCTAATATAAAGTAGCTCCACGTTTGCATATAACCTAAGTGCATGTTGAACACGTGGGTACATCGCCTGCAGCACGTTTAGGACGTCTAAGACAATGTGAGTGATCTCTAGGTGTTCTGTTGTATTGTCTAGGAATGGCAACAAAGGGGAAATGTCTGTACACGTTCAGTAGATAGAGACGCTGTTTTTATACAGTATTTTGCTGCCCATGGTTGATTGAATCTGAGGATGTGAAACTCATGTATATGAAGCGTCCTTAAATCCTCTCACTTAATAAACTTGGCTTCCTCCTAAGCAAAAATCTCCCCGAAACCACAAGGTTGATATGCGAATTGCATTTCTGAGACACATTAAAATGAGTATGTGGCTATGACAGTAAGTGACAGAGCCTCTGTCAGGGGTGAGCTTCTTTAATGGATGCTTTGAGGCACCCCATTTGTTCTGGCAAAGGAGGTGGGGCGCCAGAGCCCTGAGCATTCTGGCTAAACAGGAGAGTGTTTCTCAAGGTGTCTTGGGACGTGTCCCAGGTCCTCGATGTCCTTGACCTACTCATAGGGCCTTCTAGAGGACACTCACAATTTTTTTGTCATATTTAATTACCTTTTAAACAAAGTTTTAAAAATAATTAGTTTATTTTAATATATACTGGTGTTTGCCCTGCATGTGTGTCTGAGTACCACGTGCATCCCTGGTACCTGTGGAGGCCGGAAGAGGGGGGCATTGGATCCCCTGGAACTGGAGTTACAGATGCTCGTAACTACTCAACATGGATGCTGGGAACTGTACTTAGCTTCTCTGAAAGAGCAGCCAGAGTTCAGAACCTCTGGGGCACCATCAGCCTTTACTCAGTTATATTTGCATACAGTTTATGAAAAACTTAAGTCACTGGGTCCCCACTTCCTTTTCCCTCTCCCAATAGGCAGCTCCTATTGACTTTGGGCTGAATTATTTGGTAGGTATCTGCATCACTAAATAACACAGCTCTTTCTGTTGCTTATATATCCAATTGCTTTGTTTATTTGTTTGTGTGCAGGCGCATGCGTACCAAGGAGTGCGTGTGGAAATCGCAGGACAACTTGAGGGAGCTGATTCTCTTTCCATTGTGTGGGTCCCAGGAATCAGGCCTGTCAGCAGGCATCCTTAAGGAAGTCATCGCTGCCAAGGAAGCAGGCAGTCGGGTGCAGTCGGTTCCCTCTGCTTTCGACTGTGGATCCAGTCTTCGAGTTCCTGCCTTGACTTCCCACAATGGTGACTGTAACATGCAATGTTAGCTTCTTTTTCTCCTCTGGGTCGATTTGGGTTAGAGTGTTTTTATCATAGCAACAGAAATGAGACTCGAACAATGGCATTGAGTGTGTTCATTTGGTTGTGAAACTATCACCATCAACCAACCACACCCATCAAACAGGAGCTCCCGTCCCCACCCCAATTCCTGGCAACCACCCATTTCCTGTCTCAGCCAATTCAAGTGTTCAAGGAAGGAGCCCCATAAATTATTTTCCCTTTGGGGCCTGCCTGTTTCACATGTCACATGTCTTCAAGGTTCATCCGTGTCACAGCATGTTCCAGGATCCCTTCCATTATAAGGATATGTAGCACTCCACATCCATCCAACTGTGCGACATTTGCACTGGTTCCATTGTATCCATCACAAATGATGCTGAGTGAGCACATCTGCACACGCACCTGCTCGTGGTCATTTGGAACATGTCGAGACATGGACTTGCTGGACCATGTGGTGACTGTAGTTTTAATTTTTGAGGTGCCACTGAGCTATTTCCACAGCAACACTTCCATTTCACATTCCCATCTACAATGTACAAGGTTTCCCAGTTTTCCCCATACCAGCCAGAAGTTGCTAGTTTATGGATTTTCTTATTTGTTTTGTTGAGTTTTGAAAGTATAATAGCTATCCTAATGAGCGTGAGGTTATTTTTTTTTAATTGTGGTTTGAATTTGTATTGCAAATTGTCAGTGATAATGAGCATATTTTCACATGCTTATTGCCCATTTGTTTATCTTGTTTGGATAAATGTCTAGTCAAGTCCTTTGCCCAATTTTAAATCAAGATGGGATAGTTTTTATAGTTGTTATTATTGAATTGTAGAAATTCCTGGATTTCTTTTTTTCTTCAAGACTATTGTTGTTGTTGTTGTTATTATTATTATTATTTGAGTGTGAGTGTGAGTGTGTGTGTGTGTGTGTGTGTGTGTGTGTGTGTGTGTGTGTGTGTG
>OU015754.1:45262989-45307893 GCA_907169655.1 Acomys percivali | reverse complement strand
TGTGTGTGTGTGTGTGTGTGTGTGTGTGTGTGTGTGTGTGTGTGTGTAGGGATATGTGCATGTGAGTGCAGGTGCCCTTGGAAGCCAGAAGAGGGCGTTGGATCCACTAGACCTAGAGTTACGGGTAGTTAGTTCTGAGTTGCCTGACATAGGTGCCAGAAATTAAACTCAGGTTCACACCAGCCCCTCATCAGTTATACATTTACAAATGTTTTCACCATTCTGTAGGTGGCCTTTTCCCTCTGTTGATGTTCCTTTGCTAAACATTTTTAAATTTTGTTGTAACCCAATTTTTCTATTTGTCTTTTGTTGCCTATGTTTTGTTGCTGCATTTTGCAAAGCTTTTTATATGATCATTAAAAATTAAATAACAGTCACAGTGTGCTGTGATTAATATTTTTCTTACACAGCTTTGTGTTTAACTTGGAATTAATCATTGATATTTTTCCTTTGGTATTTTATTTCTTGCTATGTTTTCTGTATGTTCATCCCTTACCTGTCTCCAGTCCCCCTCATTTGTGTAAATCTCAATACGAACACGCACAGTAAGTATTCTGGAAGCTCTCTCTCCTGCATGAAGTCACTGCTGGTCTCTAGCTCTTTCTTCCTGGTTGTTTGTTGTTGTTGTTTTTTTGTTTGTTTGTTTTTTAGAGGGGGAAGTTGAGCTCTCAGGTCACCTGGGACTCTCCCTTCAAGGTCACCTGGAGCCTTTCTCACTTCTCTCCTGGGTTGGATCCCTCACTTCCTAGTTCCTCTGTAGATCCTACCTTACTCGAGGGACCACCTCTCTACAGTTTCCTGAAAGGAAATAGGATGTGCCCTTAAAACTCATTTCCCATGGCAAGAAAATAGCAGGGACCTCTGACTATGCTGTTTGGAAGCGAGGTCTTGGGGCTGGCAACACCGGTCAGTCCTGGTAGCTTTATGGGAAGGAGAGACAGCAGAGGGGCACGCTCAGCACATGACGCCCTGTGCTGCCTAAGCACTCTGCTAGCAAGAACGCCATTGCCGGATGCAGCCCTCCACTTCGGATGAGAATCGTGAGCCAAAACAAACCTCTTTCCAGTGAAAACGTACCCAGGGCTGTGTAGTTAGCAACAGAAAACAGGCCAGTACAGGGGTCCTTAACGTGAAATTCTAAGAAGCTTACATTTCTAAAAGTGTTTTGTATTTGACTGACAAGTTGCCAGGTACAGAATTTTTTAAACTGGAAATCATCTTCTTTCTGATTCTGAAGGCTTGCTCTGTTGTCTTCAGTTTCTGCCAAAGACTTCAACAACATTCTGTTCCCAATCTATGAAAAGAGCCCGTTCTTTCTCACTCAGTGTGTGTAGGAACACGTTTGTTTCTAGTCATGGTGTTGGGCACATGGTAGATTCTCCTGTTCTGGAGATGTACCAGCTTCAGTTGGAGGATATTTTTCTAGAACTAATTCTATATAGCTTTTGTCCACCTTTTTTTTTCCCATCCTTTTTTTTTTTCTTTCTCTTCGGGAAAATTTCACCTCTCCACTTTTTCATCATTACTTTTTATCATACTTCCAAGAGCACTTTGCTGTCTCACTGCTCTTTTTTCATATTACCTTGTTCTTTTTTCATGGGTACAATACTTCTGTTTTCTGAAGTAAGGCGTTGTGATGCTCTGCTGTTGCCTCTGCTGAGGTGCTCCTAGCCATGATTACACTCCAACTTAGCTTTCCCCTCTCATTACTGAAAACACACACAAGGAGAATGTACCACAGCATGGATAACGAACAAAGCGTTACCGCCCAGAACATAAAAGACGTCCAACAAATCACTGAGGAGACAAACAACTCAATTTAAAAAGAACAAAAAGAGATAAACAATCGATTCACATCAGGTGAAATAAAAACTGGAAAACAAACCGAAAGAAAAGCAGTTCACGCTTAGGAAAAATCAGGAAAATGCAAGTGAAGAGCCAGAGACAGCCAGGCATGGCCCTGAATTCCAGAGACAGGAGGATCTCTCTGAGTTCAAGACCAGCTGGGTCTACATATTGAGTTTCATGGCAGCTAGGAATACATAGACAGACCCTGTCTCAAACAACAACAACAACAACAACAACAACAACAACAACAAAAACAAACAAACAAACAAACAAACAAACAAAAAGATCCCGATAGTGACGTGTGGTTGATGTGTGAATCAACACATGCTCTTTTTTCCTTTCTTTCCTTTTTATTTTTGTTTTTGGTTTTTTAGTTTAGTTTTGTTTTTTTTTTTTGAGACAGGGTCTCTCTGTGTAGCCTTGGCTGTCCTAGACTCAATTTGTAGACCAGGCTGGCCTCGAACTCACAGTGATCCACCAGCCTCTGCCTCCCCAGTGCTGGGATTAAAGGCATGTGCCACCACACCTGGCCTCTTTTTTCTTTTTAAGGCAGGATCTTACTACTTAATTCACACTGGCCTCAAAATACCATCCTCCCAACCTGGCATGGTGGCACATGCCTTTAATCCCAGCACTCGGGAAGCAGAAACTGTGAGTTCAAGGCCAGCCTGGTCTACAAAGAGAGTCCTGGACAGCCAAGGCTACACAGAGAAACCCTGTCTTGAAAAAGAAAAATTTCATCCTCCTAAGTTAAGTAGAGATCACAGGGGGGCACCATTATGTCTAGGCAACAAGCCACTGCCACCTCTTCTTCCTCCTCCTCCTCCCCTTAAACATGTCTGAGTGTGTGCCATGCATGTTTAAGTGCCCACGGAGACCAGAAGGTGTCAGATTCTCTGGGAGATGTGAGCCACCCAACATGGGTGCTAGGAACTAAACTTGGGTCCTCTGAAGGAGCAGCGAGTGCTCTCAGCTGGTGGGCCTTCTCTCCACCTCCAAACTTTCTTATAGACTCCTTATATAGTAGTCAGTGTTGGTTGCTGCAACCACTTTGGAAGACTGTAATTTCATTACTAACTGCAAGGCCTAGAGAAGGAGGAAAAAAAAAAAAAAGAGCAGCTTATTAGTCTGTGGTTGAAATTGTGCTAAGGTAACAAACTCTGAAATCCCAGTGCAGTAGTCATAAAGGTTTATTTCCTGCTTGCGCAAATACAGTGCAGGTCAGTGAATCTCCTGAGCACACCAACTCACATATCCAATCTCCTTCCTTTCCTGAGTGTGGGAGCAGGGAACAGGGTCAGGGCCTCATGCAGCCCAAGCTGGCATTGCACTAGCAGTATAGCTGAGAATAACGTCAACTTTTGATCTTCTTACCTCAGCTTCCCAAGATGTTTGGTGCAATTTTTTTTTTTTCCATTTTTTAAGACCGCTTGCCAGTTGTGGTGGCACAGGCCTGTAATCCCAGCACTCGGGAGGCAGAGGCGGGCAGATAGATCTCTGTGAATCTGAGGCCAGCCTGGTCTACAAAGCGAGTCCAGGACAGCCAAGGTTACACAGAGAAACCCTGTCTCAAAACAACAACAACAACAACAACAATAACAACAACAACAAAAGAAACAAAACACAAACAAAAAGACCATTTATCTTCAACTCATGGATGTGGTGGAAGGCAGGGAAAGAGCAAGTGTCACTCCAGGGCTAACGGGGAAGGCTGGACCCAGGAAAAGCAAACATCGCTTCTACCTACACATCTTCTGTAAGAATCCAGTTGCATGGTGTGTTAGTCCATCAGATGATTCTATAGCACAGTGGTCCTCAACCTTCCTGATGCTGCAACTCCTCCTCATGCTGGGGTGACCCCCAACCTCAGTGAAAACTTATTTTCATTGCTACTTCTCAACTGTAACTTTGCTACTGTTGTGAACTATAATATAAATGCCTGGGTTTCCTGATGGTCTTAGGCGACCCTTGTGAAAGGTCCAGTTGACCCCCAAAGGGGTTGTGACCCACAGATTGAGAATTGCTTCTTCTACAGCAGCCCATCTGATGATACTAGGTCCTTTGTAAAGAAAGTAGTTAGTTTCTTTATCACACGGTTCTGGAAGCTGAGAAGTTCAGGATTTGGTGGTTTCAACTGGTAAGTTTGCCCTGCCATGGTGGATGGCATCAAAAGGAGAGAAGTGTGGGTGAGAGAGGTAGTGGACGCATGGGAAAGAGAAAAGGGGTGCTTTTGTGAGATCTAATCCACCCCTGCAGGAACTAATCCAGCCTCATGAGGAAAATATCCCTCTTAAAAGTTTTGCCTCCCAACACAATTACCTCGGCCACCCAACTTCACTATGAGTTTTGCGGGGAACCAACCATAGCACTTTACTGCCTTGGAAGTTTTGGCTGGGAAATGCAATCTACCCACGGGCCGAGGAAGAAGAAACAAGGCGGGTGAGCCTGTGGTCACACTGAGTGCTCTGCTGCAGGGCCAAGTCCAACACCAGGCAATGCCAAAGCCTGGCATAGGTGGGATTTGGTCAAGGTTCGCAGAATCCCAGGAGGAGAGTTCCTTAGAGGGCCAGGGGAGGAGGCCAGGCCAGCTGGGGTCATGTCAGAAGCAGCTTCAGTTTGCCTGCTTTAGATTGTTTCGAGGGTTCAGAGGGCAATTAACCCTTGTGTGGGGGATTTCCTGGTCTTAAGCTTTTCTTTTCATAATCTCTTAAACTTTTGGTGCCCAAGTGTTTCCCCCTCAGGGTCCATGATAGCCTAAGACTCCCACTTCTTTGGTCAGGGGTCTGGGAGCTTTAGGTCCTGCAGAAACTTTCCACCTTTATATGACAACCAGCCACAGCCAGTTCATACCTGGAAGTGCTAGTCAAAGCACCCACTGGTTTTCTGAGGTGCTTTCGGATGCAGAGCAGAAAGAGATGGTGTCCCAGTTCCCACAGGCCAGCTGTGCTCAGCAACAGCTCTCCTGCTACTCAACCACCTGGCTTGGTTGATGCTGTCATTTCTCCTTGTAGAGGGAGAGGACAGGGAGAGTTAACCAGCCTGGGGAACCCAGGGATCAGAACCACCCTGGGAAGACTGGGTCACCAGGCAATTTCCATCATCTCTCTGAACCTCCATTTGCCCATCCTTAGCATGAGTAGAATGATCCCCATTTGTCAGAAGGACCCCAAGAGGGTCCCATGAGACAGTGACTCTGAAGAGAGATGACTGTGGGTTCTGGGTCCAGGCTGTCAGGAACAGTGAACAGGAAGCCTTTGGGCTCCTGCTAATGAAAGCCTGGGCCAGCGCCTCACTGGGTGAGGGGCAAGAAGGGATCAGCACCCCCTCCCTGTCTGTAGGATCCTAACAGACGGTGTGTCTCTCCCTCAGAAGGGAGGTAGCAGCCTGGCTTCCTAGGCCCTGCTCTCCAGACTTTCTGCAAGAAAAATACGAATCCTTCTTAAAGGTCTACACCTCTACCTTGGCAACCAACCTTCGATCTGAGTTTTGGTGGGAACAAAGAGCTAAAAGGAACTCTGGTCATAGATGAGGGGAAAGGCCTGACGTAAAAGGAACCACTGTAGAAAAGAGCTTGAGGTCAAAAAAGGCACACTGAGCCGGGCGTGGTGGCGCACGCCTTTAATCCCAGCACTCCGGAGGCAGAGGCAGGCGGATCACTGTGAGTTTGAGGCCAGCCTGGTCTACAAAGCAAGTCCAGGACAGTCAAGGCTACACAGAGAGACCCTGTCTCAAAAAAAAAAAAAAAAGGCACACTGAAGACACAGCATGCAGGTCTCCTCATGAGATCTGGCAGGGTGGGAGGGAAGGCAGGACAGGGTAGGACATGCTTATGGCTCCCGCAAGGCTCCAGGAAGTAAGAAGGAGACTCTGGCAGGGATGGAGACCCGGAGGTAGACAGGACTCCCAGCATGCCCTGAGCCAGCTCAGCTTCCTGTGTCTAGGGAGACAGATGGCCCAGCTCCTGTGCTGTTGTCATGTTGCAAAGAGAGTTCTTTGCAGAGGTCACAGCCTGAGCACCCAGCCAGACTCAAGCAGTCACTGGGATGGAGCTGCAGGGCTTTGGCGGGGAGCCACCTGGGCAGGAATTCCTGTGCCCAGCATCTTCACGGCTCATCTGCCCACAACGTGATACAGATGGGGCCACTGAGGAGAGCTGTAGGTCTTAGGGTCCAGCACATCTGTGTTGTAGTCTTGGGGCCAGCAGCTTAAGCAAGGATGTAGAAAGCTTGGGTTAAACTCCGACCCTATCACACACCTGTTTGAGACCTCAGGTAAGACCCCTCCCTCCTCTGTCCCTCATTTTCCTAGTTCATAACACGGTTCAAAAAACAGGAACACCGGTTCCTGTCGAGGGTTGATTAAGTGAGCTAATATGTTCAAAACGCTTAGACCAGCACTTGGTACCGGAACTGTGAAAGCATCTGCTACTGTTTTGTTATTTATTATGTAATTACATTCTCATAACCTCCACATGTGGCTCACTTAATGTTTTCATCTCAAGAGCACAGGCTTTGGGCTCATCCACATCTGGAGTCTGAATCCAACCCCAGCTGTGTGGCCAGAAGAGTCATTGTCCCTTGCTGTGCGTTTGGTCTCCAGGTCTGGGAGATGTGGTTGCTGTCATGAATGGATGGAACGGTGTGAAAGGCTCTCCGTGCCACACCTTGTGCCCAGTGGACACCACTGATGAGTCATAACAAGACCATGAGGGCTCGGCCAGGGTGTCAGCAGGACCCTCAGCATAAGAGGCAATTAGTGGGTGTGACCTGAAACTCAGGCGTCTCCTTTTGTCTGCTGTCTGTCCTGGCCTTGACTTCCTCACCACAGAACTGAGAAGGTTGATAGATGGGACCTCAGGACAGAGGGACAGAGGACACAAACATGCAGCCTGCGGTGACAAGTGTGTAATAGGGAGCGGGATTGGAGTGATGTCCCCCTCACCCGCCAGGGGGAAAAAAAAGCCAGGTGGCAGAGGCACACACCTTTAATCCCTGCACTCAGGAGGCAGAGGCAGGCAGATCTCTGAGTTCAAGGCCAGCCAGGTCTACAGAGTGAGCTCCAGGACAGCCAGAGTTACATAGAGAAAACTTGTCTTAAAAAAAAAAAAAATCAGAATGGCATTTCCTGTGACCAGGTCTGGACAGCACCAGGGACCCTCCCTGGAGCCCAGTCCCTTATTGGAGTCCTCCCTGAAGCTTCCCCTGTGTGGCCTGTGTTTGTTCCCTGACCATTGTCTGTAACATTAGGCTGGTGATGTCATCTGGCCACCAGGTGAGAGTACCCGCCCTGTGTATAAATGGCTAGCGCACATTGAGCAAGCGCTGTGTGTCAGATTCGTTAACTACCTCCTGAGCCAGGTAAGGGTGGAAAAGGTGCCTAGGCTCATAGAAAGGGACAAATGAGACAATGAAAGATCAGAGCCAGGCACCTGTTAAACACTGGCCTTTGTGGTACCTCAAAGTTTATAAAGCACCAAGACCCCGTCATGATCCTTGGGAAAACAGGGCACAGTGAGCAAGCACTCTTATTATTTTTACCACAACCGAACACCCACCTGTCAGCCCAGGCCCCAGTCAATGACCAAATCCTTGGAATAGGAGACTAGGGGCTCTTAGGTTGACTGTGTGGTAGAGAAACCACTGGGTGCCGGGGGAAGTGGCTGGGGGGTGGGAGGGGGAGCACAAATGCCCAGCCTGCAGGCTGAGTGCTCCTCACATTGTCGCCTGGCAGAGATGGGAAATAATGAGATTAGATCTTCTAGTTTTTGAAGAAAAATTGGCAATCTGGATTTTTTTTTATGAAACCTGACCGTTTCTCCCCTGAGTGTCTGCAGCCAACTTGGTTAAAACAACCTGACTCCTGTGCTGGCTGTATCCTGTTGAGGGATGTTTTTTTGTTTGTTTTTTGTTTTTGTTTTTCAAGACAGGGTCTCTCTGTGTTAGCCTTGGCTGTCCTGGACTCGCTTTGTAGACCAGGTTGGCCTTGAAATCAGAAGCCATCTGCCTGCCTCTGCTGGGATTAAAGCAGACACCATGCCTGGCTTCTGTCAAGAAATATTTGAGGCCTTTGGGAATCGAGGCCCAGACCCACACAAAGCTGATAACGGCTGAGCCACAACTCCTGAGAGCCACGTGAGGACCAGGAGCTAGCATATTAACTGACTGTGGGTTGGGATTGCCTCCCAAGACGCACAGGCTCAAAGGCACAGGGCTCAGGCAGTGGGGCAAAATTCAGGAGGCTGGTCTGCATGCTGCTCCAACAGCTTCTTCGACTAGCTGCCCTGCCCACACTTCCTGCCTGTACGCCTGTGCTGAAGTTTGTCTGGGTTGCCAAGGGCAAGCTGAGGACAGCCTTGGGGAACTGTAGGAATTCTTGTTGCCCTGAGTAGCTCTGATCCACGTATCTGCCCTGTTGGTCTCAGCCACCAGGGCAAGGCCGAACCTCAGTGACCAAAGCCCAAGGAAACCACCACATAACAGATTTGGTCCCATCCATCAGTCGCTCCGATGGGACCAAGGCTCATTGGTTTCTCTGGGTCTCAGCTTTTCCATCTGTCTCTAAGATGATAGTCACCTCACCTGCTACCCCAACCCTCAAGAGTAAAGTGGCAGCCTGTGGCTCTGCAGTGGCAGGCCTGGTCACAAGAGGAGGCTCTGCCCGTAGAATGTGTCTGTCCTTCAGCTAGGACCTTCCTACAAAACGAGACCCAGGCTTCCGGGGACAGCAGGAGAACCTGTTTCCTCCTTTGTGCTGACCCTGGCTTCCCATGGCTCTGCTGCTGGTTCCTTATGCTTGGCCTGTAAATTGGGGATAAAATTATCACCTTGTTAATTGTCTATAAAACAAAGTGCTGAGAAAATGACTTGGTAAGTAAAGTCCTTATCATGAGAACAGAGGAGATCCGAGTTCAACTCCCAGTACGCACATAAAAGACAGATGTGGCCAGTGTGTGCTTGTAATCTCAGCACTTGGGAAATGGAACCAGAAGGATTCTGGAACCTGCCAGACATAATTCTGACCAAATGGGTAAGTTCCAGGCTTAGTGAGAGACCCTGTTCCAAAAATAAGATGGAGAGTGAGCAAAGATGGCACCTGACATTGAACTCTTACCTCCACACAGATACACACACACAAACACGGACAGGGACACCGACACACAGATATGCTCATGGTCTATGTAGCATACAGTAGGTGCCAACTAACGCCAGCAGCCTTCTTCCATGGGACTGAACCTCCCAGACCTAGCTTTAGTGTTGGAAATGTCTCCATAAGATTATTGCACTTTGACACTTGTGTGGCAGACAGTGATGGTCACACCTGGGCTCCAAATTCCTGCCACAAAGAGAAACCTCCTGGACCCAGGGTCTTGGTGAGACATGGCCAGGCTTGAAACTCTAGCTTGGAAGTGCCCAGAGCAGCCCTTTCAGATGAAACTTTCCCAGCAGACGGTCAGCCTGGGGCCACTCAGGAAGAAGCTGAATCCGTGTTGACCCTGTCCCAGGGTCTCTTAAACCAAGACACCACCTCTCGGTCCCTTCTAACACATGCCATGTTTCCCATCATCCTTCAAGCCTTGGCCTGGCATTCTAGACCTTTCTCAACTTGGGCCTTGCTGTGTTTCCCCTAACCTTACCGCCTGAGAACCACGCTGGGACCTCAGCCTCTGGCTGCACCACCTTCTTTCTTTCCATGATTTTTCACTCCCAGAAGCCTTTGCGCCTGCCGTTTGTTCTTCCTTTTCTTCTTTCTGTGTTTCATATTTGAGGCCGCTTGTGCGAGGCCCAGTGCCTCACACAAAGATAAGAAGGCAGCCATCCCTCTGGTGGAGCAATACATGCAGAGGGGAAACCGGAAAACAAACAAAGCAGTGACTTAAAGTGGGTCAGGTGGCACTGAGGGCATCACACACAGCAGGGGGAGCGGAGACAGGAAGGTCTGTAGACTTTGTAAGTCTGAGGATGTAGGCCAGGCGCACAGCGTGTGCTTTGAATGTGCTGGGCCCTGGCTTCAGTCCCCTGGGAGAAAAAGATTCCCCAGTTATATAGTTCCTACCTTTTAGTTAAAGGTTAGCTTTGAGCTTAGAGGGATCCTCCTGCCTCGGCCCCTCAAGTTCTGAATTACATAGACCTTGCCCAGCTCTGCGGTTTTGGAGCAGCTGGGAAGCTTGCATGTCTGGGAGTCAAGGGGCTGAATCCAGTGCTCATTTTGATGGGCAGTTACTGTGTAAAGTGTGAGAGCATCATTAGGGTTCCCGAAAAACCGGAAACCCATTCATTCCAGACCTATTAGATAGCAGGCAGCGGCAGTGGGTGGGAGACAGCCTTAACCCCTCAGCGGGCCTTGAACACAGACTCCTGGCCTACGTACCTCACCACCAAGAACTCTTTTTGAGGGAGACGTGAGCTAGCCTAGGCTAACCTTGCTATGTAGCTGAGGATGACCATAATCCCCTTATTTTTTATTTTTTTGCTTCAGTCTCCCGAGCGCTAAGACCATTACTAGCACCAGCAAGAACTGTTGACTCTGATGCAGCAGGCTGCCCGCCGCTGGGCCTACAGGCAGTCTGAGTGGTCACTTCAGGTGACCAAGCAAAGGCTGATGGGTAGAACTTAGATGGATAGGAAAACGTGAAGACTCTAGCCTGGGCCTTCCAGGAGGTCATGGGAGCTGTTGATCCTTCACGTGGCACTAGCCACCCCCAGCCAACACTAGTCAAGGAATGTGGTCTGGAGACAGGTTTCTGAGGTGCATTCTGACTTCATTTTTAAAAAAATATTTATTTATTTCTTATGTATACAGTGCTCTGCCTGCATGCACACCAGAAGAGGGCATTAGATAACATTACAGATGGTTGTGGGCCACCATGTGGTTGCTGGGACTTGAACTCAGGACCTCTGGAAGAGCAGACAGTGTTCTTAGCCGCTGAGCCATCTCTCCAGCCCCCTGACTTCATTTTTGTACCTAGTTTGTCCCATCCATCACAGCTTGGAATCAGGCCGCTGTGAGCCCCCTGACCAACGTCACCACCATGTGCTCAAGGTAACTGCTTAGGGCTTCTCCTCTGCTGATCTGCCTGAGGGCTCTCAGCCCTGGGGTGGCTCAGTTGGGTCTTGGGGGTCACCAAGATGGGAGTCTGATCCCCAATAGCTCCCTCGCATTGGGGTCCATGAAAACATGCTCTCCCCATTTTGCAGGTATAAAAGGTGAGGTTCATGGTCACACAGCTGCTGGGGCCTCAGTTGGAGTCGGCTGCATCACCCCTGTAAGGATTCCAGCAGGCCTCATACTCCCTGGTCCCCACATGCAGGCACCAGGCCCCCGAATATGATGTCAAAGTGGCCCACTGCTTAGGAAATTGTGACACAAACCTCTCAGTTCCCTCAGGACGTTACATTAGTATTTGAAAGAAATGCAAATCTAGTTTTGGAGGGACATTTATTTGTTTGTTTATTTGGTTGGTTGGTTTGGTTTTTTGAGACAAGATTTCCCTGTGTAGCCTTGGCTGTCCTAGACTTGCTTTGTAGGCCAGGCTGGTCTCGAACTCACGGCAATCCGCCTGCCTCTGCCTCCCAAGTGCTGGGATTAAAGGCGTGTGCCACCACTGCCCAGCTGGAGGGACATTTAAAAAATCACATCTGCATACTAAAAGAAAAAAAATCCTACGTGTGGTTACCTCTTAGGAATGGAGAGACTGGATTTCCTATGGCAGTGACTACTAAGCAAAGGCTGGAAGGATCCGGGAGTTAGGGCCAGGTCTGGGGTCTGAGTATAGAGCAAGCTTGTTTCACAATCATTCACGTAGCTCACCATGGTTTGGAGTTCTGGGATCTCTGTGGATGACAGATACCTTTCCCTCACTTTAGAGCAGTGGTTCTCAACCTGTGGGTCACGACCCCCTTGTGAGGGCGTCACATATTGGGTATTTACACATGATTCCTAACAGTAGCAGCATTGCCATTATGAAGTAGCAATGAAGTAATTTTATGGTTGGGGGTCACCACAACATGAGGAACTCTATTAAAGCATTGCAGCACGGGGGGGTGGGGTGGTTTGAGAGCCACTGCTTTTCAGCCTGATTTTTCACACTGTGTGGTGCTGGTACCACCAGGGGTGCACCGGAAATTAGGAAGGTTTGCAGACAAGCGTCTTATCTTCGTGGGAATATATTCGTTTTAAAAATGAGTGTATTAGCACACCAAACCTGGAATAACTGCCAAGGACTCTTGGGGGAAAGGCTTTGTTTATTTCAACTCGAAATTGAACGTGCTCACACTCGTAGGCACTGTCAGTCATTGGAGGAGGCTGTCTGGAAGCTGTTTGTCTGTCCTGTTCTGAGCTTCTCTATATAATTGAGACACTTGCTTCGTAATATGGTGGGGGGCGGGGTCGGGGGAATAAAATTGTCCAATGTGGTGGACGGAAGCCAGGACTCAGGGCATGTTGGGCAAGCGCCCTGCGGCTGAGCCGCACCACAGTCTTGACTCTCTTTTTTTAAAAAAACAGTCCGTCCTTTGTTCTCTGCTTGGTAGCAGTGGCTAGAAGTGCGGACTTGGGAGCCCTGGGCCTTGGTACAGCTTCTGCCTATGGCCTTGAGCTGCTTCCTCAACCTGCCTTAAATCCCGCCTCTGAACAGGAGACAGTGACAGCCCTCACCCCACACCTGCCAGAGGCTGGGATGGGCTAATCTCAGGGAGTCGTGGGATGCTGAGTAAACCATAGCTGTCCTAGGGTTGGCTCCTTCCTCAGAGAGCTCCTGGCAGGCTCACAGGGCAGCTGCACGGGACCCTGCATTGTGAAGGGGTCCGTCTACCGCCTCCTCTTGTAAATACTTTCTTACCATTATTATTGTTGTCATCATGTTCAATGTATGTGTACCTCTATCAGTGTGTGTTCATATGTGTGTTTGTATGTGTTCGCATGTACATATCTGTATACATATGAGGCCAGGCGTGGAAGTGAGATGCCCTTGCTCTGTCCATCTCCACCTTGTTTTCTCTTCTCTTGTTGAATCAGGTGCTCACTGATTTGGCAAGACCAGTTGGGTAGTGAGTCCCGGGGATGCTCTTGTATCTATGTCCCCTTACAGACGTGTGCACTTCGTTGTTGTTTGAGACAGGGTCTCACTAAAGTATCTTGGCTGGCTGGCAACTCACTATATAAACTAGGCTGGCTTCAAATTCACAGAGAACTGCCTGCCTCTGCCTCCCCAGTGCTGGGATTAAAGGTGTGTGCTACCAAACTTGTCTCTGAGCCCAGCTTTTTGTTTGTTTGTTTGTTTGTTTGTTTGTTTGTTTCGAGACAGGGTTTCTTTGTGTAGCCCTGGCTGTACTAGAACTCACTGTGTAGACCAGGCTGGCCTTGAACTCAGAGATCCTTCTGCCTCTGCCTCCCTGAGCGCTGGGATCACAGGTGTATGCCTTCATATCTGGCTCCAGTGTTTTAGAATAGATGCTGAAAATTTGAATGCAGGTCCTCATGCTTGCACACAGCAGCAATTTACCTACTGAGATGTCTCCTTAGCTCCCTCCACTCTTCTTTGCCTGTACACATATACACAAATGCATGCCACATACACACACATATATATACACACACACACACGTGCACATGCACACACGCGTGCGCACAGACACACATACACACACACACGCACACACATGCCCACGCACATACACACACATACACACATACATACACACACTGGCCTCTCTGTGCTGATTACATTTTGGTAAATCAGATTTATCACTGCTGGTACTGAGCTGTTAATTTTTTATTTCAATGTAAAATTTTAATAGCATTCACTTTGTTTCTCATGTTCATTTTTAAGATTAACGTCTATTTGGGTGAATCATGCTGGCTTTCTATGTGCAAAAATAATGAAGCATACTTTTGGAATAAAATTTAAGAAGCAAGTCCAAATGGGAAGGAGTTGCGGGGGAGGGGGAGGCGGTGGCCGTGAATATGATCAAAATATATTTTGTGAAACTCTCAAAAAACTTAATAAAAATATTATATTAAAATGAACTGCCATCCTATTCCTGTAAACCTCAAACTATTTTAAAAAAGAAAGTGTGTTTAAAATAGGCAGGCTTTGGGTTTTTGTTGTTTGTTTGCTTGCTTTTTTTAAAAGGAACTTTTACAAAATAGCAAGCTGATTAAGGTAACCTGATGTCAGCTCTGGAGATTGGCCGGCAGACGGGTGGGAACTCAGCTTTGCTGGATCTGTTTCCTCCTAACCCTGACCAGGGGTTTGCAGAACACCTCAGCAGGCAGGAGGGAAGGGAGAGTTGTGAGCGACAGGCCCAAAGCTCTTTGCAGCCTTGTCTAACCTTGGAAGCTTCTCCCACAACCTCCACAGCCACCCTCAGGGCCTAGCCTTCTACAACCCGCACCTAACCACCCCCATATGCCCCAACTCCACATCCTCCCCCAGGTCCTCCACCCCCTACCTCCCACCACCTTACCTCCCCCCCCCCTACCTCTCCCCCCCCCCCCCCCGTCCCGTAGCCTTTCTCACTTGCTTTTCTCACTGGCTACATCCCCCCTGAGAGCAGGGACAGCAAAGGGCATCTAGTTCCCGTGGCTGGTAACTATAGAGCAATGGTCCTCAACCTCCTGTGACCCTTTAATACAGTCTCTCCTGCTGTGGTGGCCCCAGCCATAAAATTATTTCTGCTGCTACTTCATAAGTGTAATTTTTGCTACAGTTAGGAATAGTAATGTAAATATATTTTGGAGATAGAGGTTTGCCAGAGGGGTCGTGACCCACAGATTGAGAACCACTGCTGTAGACGCCTGGTATATGGGTGAAAAGAAGCTGGCAGATAGAGGCTCCTGCACATATATACGCAACCGTGTGCCTTTCCAACCCCACCCCACCCACCCCACTCAGCTCCACAGTGCCTACTTCCCCTCCCAAGTCTCAGTTGCCTCATCCACCACCATTTAGCACAGAGAACCAATCAGAAGAGAGAGCAAGCCATGGGAAGCAGCACCTTGGCTTTCTGGTCAAACTGTGACTTCTACGCTTTCTAAAAGAGGACAAAGCCCACTCCCACTGCCCAGGGTGTGTGCCTCACTCCAGCTGTCCCCAACTCAGCTACTACGATGGCAGTGATGTCCTCCCAGCACAGGTCATTTTTGGTCCTGCCGCAGGCTGTTTGCTGAAAGAAAGCAGGTGTCCCGTCCGGTGTGGTGTGCTGCATCATACGGACATGCCCTCCTGTCCCACCTCTGCCAGTGGCAATAGACGGGAGTCTGGGGGCTGAGGAGGGAGCAAGTAGTCCAGGCCACACCAGTGAGTGGCAGGTATTACAGGGGCCTAATTGGCCAGGACATGCTCTGGAACCAGCCTGTTTTTCAGGCCTGAGGAGCCTCCTGGGAGTCGGGAGAATCCCTGGTCGAGGCCTCCTCGGCTTGTCTAATTTTTCTAGCCTAATTAAGCACTTGCAAATCTATTTGCTACCTAAGAAGCAGGAGGAGTCCTAAGGGAGCATCGGAAAATAAACAATCTTTCAAATGCAAGAAACAAGCAACCCTGCAGGATTGCCGGCTGATAATGCCAAAGTCCTATGGTGTCAGCTCTCACCTGCCTCTTCCCTATTCTCGTTTTTTTTTTTTTGACAGATAGCCGATAACCTCTTGCTCTTAAAGAAGAGACTGCAGAAGCACCTACAGATGCTCCTTCCCCCCCCCCCAAGGCTTCCTTCAGCCCAAGAGGAAATGCTGATGCCAACCCTAGTCTACGCAGCCTGCTGTGTGGCCTTGGGTGCCTGCTTAACCTCTCTGGGCCCTGTCTTTTTCTCACCTAGCAAAAGGAACATGGATCTCCTCTCCCCATCCCACCAGTGAAGAAATGAGAGAGCACCCTCCCCAGCAGACTCCAGCCACAGGAACCTTCCTGCCACTCCCTGAATGTACTACACAGGATGAGGACAGAGTGGCAGGTAGCTTTTGCCGGTGATAAAAGGCCGTAGGTTTAAGACAATAGCGTTTACAAGCTAGCGGCCATACTGATCACACCCGGTCTACTGTAGCTGAGTCAAGACTTCCCTTCTGTGACAGATGGATTACAAAACCGGCCCCAGCCTCCAGCCCCAGGGTGCCCCTTGCAATGTGGCTTCCTAGCCGCCGCCACCCCCACCCCCCCTCAACAGGAGGGGGCCGTTTCTTCCCATTCGTCTGGGCGTGCAGAATGGAACCCCACTTCGGAGGCCTTGCACGCAGCTGCTTGCAGTCTGGGGCACTGTGTGGCTGCTGGGAATGACCTGGGCCAGGCTGCTGGAGGCTGGAAAGCCCATGGAGAGAGAGGCCCAGCTGTCCCTGACTGGCCAAGGCAGCCGCTCTGCACCTGCCTAAGATGGAAGGCTTTCCTGGGACGCTGGCTGGCTCTTCAGCAGAATGACTGCAACAGTCCCAAGGAAACTAAAATGGCTGATCTCTTTACAGCTGCTTTACCAACTGACTCAGGTACAGGAGCAATCCCCAACACCTTTATCCCCCATCCCCCACCCCCACCCCCATCCCCCATCCCCCATCCCCCATCCCCCACCCTCATCCCCCACTGAGGTCAGAACTGCCTTGCCAGCTGACATGTTTGCTGTGTGAAACCAACATCTGTGTTCTGGAATGTTGTTACACATCAAGACTTTCACTGATACGTCCCCCCATCTCTCTGCGAGTGCTGTGCCCGACTGACTCACTGTCTTCCAAGGCAAGAAAATGCCATCTTGGCACACTCACCTGTGCCCACCCACCTTCCAAAAGACCATCCCAACTGGGCTGGTTAATGATTTACACCCCTTCCCCACCTCCAGTATCTGACCCAGGGCTCCCTGCAATTGGCAACTCTGGAGAGGCTAGAGCATATGTAAGTTGGAGAAGACTAAAGAGTGGGCTTGTCTGGGTGACCACGGAGAACCCTCATCCCTTCTGGGTGTTTCCAGGTGCAGGTGGTTGGGGAGCAGTCCCCATAGCACTATGAGTAACCTCTCACCTATCTATGCTCTGTAAGGAACCCTAGTAAATTCATTAGTTCCCCAGAGAGAACTTTGGTGGGACCTTGCCTTGGTTAGTTGTTGGGACCTTAGGCTCTCAGCTCCCCTGCAATTCTTGGGACAGTGTTGCTATCTGCAGAGTTTGCTATCTGTGGCTGTGCAGACTGCTTCTTGGCATTACAACAGGAGCCACAGTCACAGAGCTCCCGTTATAAATGACACTGCTTGGGGTGGTGCAGGACAGAAGTCGCTCAAACTCTCCAAGGCACTTGGTTAGGCATCACCCTCTTTCTGAGGGCCATCTTGACTCCCGTGGATGCAAGTTATTAATGGAAAGGAGTCTTTGTGTTAAGAAGTACACACGTCCCAGTCTAGCATGCTTCAGAGGCCCTGCCATGGATGTGCATCTTGGGCAAATCATTTTGACTTCTCTTGAAAATTTACAGTGATGCTATCTGCCAATTTCTAGGTCTGTGAGGAGAGTGTGGCTGTACAGGACCAGGCGACAGTGAGCACTGTCACCACCTGCCTTGAGAAGAAAGCAGTGCATGTATCTTCCTTCCCAATGCTGAGTCCTCCCTCACACACACTCCTGCATCTCCTCGCACTGTGTTTAGTCCTCTTCCCCCACATCCTCATGCCTCGCTGAGTCCTCCCTCCTGTGTCCCCACAGCACACCGAGTCCTCCCTTCCTTTCCTGCACCCACTCTGATACTTTTCCCTGATGCAGCCACCTCCCCACTGGTCTCCTTGTCCTGCGGCTGCTCTGAAACCCGTGTAAGTGCTGGACGAGTGAGGCAGCTAGCTCTCTTGCATCTCAGCACATGGGAGATGGGGCCAGGAGATCCTTAGAGCAAGTCAGTCAACTAGACTGAGCAAATCAGTGTGATCTGAGCTCAGAGAGGCCCTGCTAAGTATGTAAGGTGGGGATGTCACCCTCTGGCCTCCGCATGCATATGCACACATATGCAGCTTCACATCCCTGTACCCACACACATGCAAGCAAGCACACACACACACACACACACACATATCACATCACATATGCAAAGAAACACATGTGAAATCAAAATGTGTCATTACCATGATTATCAGGTCACAGAATGGTTCCATCATCCCGAAGAGCTTCTTTGCAAAATACGCTTTAAAATTTTTTTGGAATAGCTAGTATATAAACTTTGCAAAAAAAAAAAAAGTATATTTAACTGCACAAAAGTTGCTCCCACCCCTGGTCATCCCTCAGATATATAATTTGTAGTATTTATTTTATTGTTGTTAATTTGTTTTTAGACCCTTATGTAACCCAGGCTGGTCTTGAACTCACGATCCTCCTGCTTCAGCTCCCCAGTGCTACAATCACAGATGTACACCGCAGCCAGATAATTTGTAGTTACCTGGACAACCTTCCAGGGATGGCATATGAATGTGCAAGCACACGTGTAGCTCTGTTCTATTTCATTACTTTTTATCCACCCCATAAGTGGTCAGTCTATTTACTGGGCACAATGTGACATTCTAACACACCCTGGCTTTTTGCAACTGGAACCACATCTTTTTTTTTTTTTTAAGATTTATTTATATTTATTTTATGTGCATAGGTATTTTGTCTGCATATATGTTTGTGAAGGTGACAGATCCCCTGGAGTTGGAGCTACAAATAGTTGTGAGGTGCCATGTGGATGCTAGGAATTGAACCTGGGTCCTCTGGGAGAACAGCCAGTGCTCTTAACTGCCAATCCATCTCTCCGGCCCCTGGAACCACACCTTGGTTTTTTGTATATAATGTATTGTGGAGATCATTTGAGGTAAGTGCATTGAGCTAAATGCTTGAAGTGTATTTGCTCATTTAATCCTCGGTTTTGGTGTTGGAGAAATGGCACAGGAGTTAAGAGCACTGCCTTCTCTTCCACAGGTTCAATTCCCAGTGCCTACATGGTGGTAGGCAACTTTCTGCAATTCCAATTCTAGGGAATCTGATGCCCTCTTCTGACCCCCTTTGGCACTGCACACACATGGCATAGACACACATGCAGGCAATCATCCATACACATGAAAATACATAAATTAAAAAATAATCCTCTAGGCCTGGTGTGGGGTAGTGCAAGCCTTTAATCCTAGGAGGCAGAGGTATGCAGAGTTCTGAGTTCAAGGCCAGCCTGGTCTACAAAGCAAATTACAGGACAGCTGGGGCTTTGTAGAGAGACCCTGTCCTTTAAAAAAAAAAAAAAAAAAAAAAAAAAAAGCTAATCTTCAGCCTTGAGGTTGGTGGCATTACTATTACTATAATTATTGCTGCTGCTGTTACTGTTATTGCCGTTACAGTCCCATTTGGGAGATATGACTATGGAAGAAAGTAAGGCAAGGGACTGTCACAAATGCTACACAGTCACCACAGGACAGGACTCAGGTGTCTGGCTCCAGAGTGTGAGTTCCCAGGGATCTCACTTAAACCTCTGCAGTGGACTTCAGGCAATCTCAAGGAATCCCATTATGGTTAGACAAGGCTATTCATTTAACCAGCCTCCTCTTGATGGCCGTTATCTGCTACCTCGAACAAGGCTGCGCGGGGGTCCCCCCTCTGCCTTTTGTCTTGCTGGACAGGTGGAAGTGTATCTGTTGAATTAATTCCTAGAAGCTGAATGCCTGGGTCACAGGGTGAGGGCGATTTTATATTTGATAGATATGGCTGGATTGTCTTCCAAGAGCTCATCAATTTATATTCCCATCAACAAGGCGGGAGACAGCGCTCTGCTTTGCCCAGCACGGAAGCCGGCCACGCACTGAGAGCCGAGCCATCCAATCAAGGGACTGGTACCGTTTTCTCGTTGGCCTTTCTCTTTCTGTAATTGAGCGTGGACATCTTTTTGTGTGTTTACAAGCCATGTGCATGTATTTTCTGCAAGCCATCTGTCCACATCCTGTGCCTACTCTTCTCCTGGGTTACTAATCTTGAAAGAAAAAAAAAAAACCAGCAATCTCTTTTTACATACTAATTCATCCCTTTTCCTTTATTCAGCGTTACCCCTCACTCACATGACACGTGGTTGATTTCAGTGGGTATGTATTCTTCTTTTAAGGTTCCTGGTTTGAATTATTTTTTAAAAATGATTATATGTATGTGCGATGTGGAGGAGTGCGCACATACCACAGCACATGTGTGGAGGACAGCGGGCAACTTTATGAAGTCACTTCCCTATTTCCATTTTTACTTGAGTGTTGAGATGGAGCTTGGGTCAGCAGCTATCTTGTCAGCTGGGTTAAAATTATTTCAAGAAAGGCCTTTCTGCCCTAAACTAGAGCCACAGAATTAATTACCCAGGTTTGCCTCAGCATCCAACGGGTTTATTTAGTACTTTCAATCCTTGGCCCACTTAAAATTAAAATTAGTGCAAGAAATGGCACGCAGCTTATTATTGTATTTGTGTGTGTGTGTGTGTGTGCTTGTGCACAGACACACCACACACACACACACACACACACACACACACACACACACACGCGTGATGGGGAGGAGTGTCAGTGTGTGAAGGTGAAAGGACAATTCTGTGGAGTTGGTTCTCTCCTTCCATTTTTACATGAGACTTGGGGATGGAACTCAGGTCCTCAGATTTGCACTCTCTGGAGCCAACTCACTGGTCCCTGATTTGCCCTTTTCCAGGCATCTCAAAAATCATTATTAAATAATCTACTAAGCAACTCATTTGCAATAAAATTCATTGTCACCTGTGTTCTGCCCAATTCTGAATCCATCATTTTTAAACATTGTCCCAGCTATTCTTTTTTATTTATTTATTGTGGAACAATATGTATATGCCAAATGTATGCATGTCTAAGTGTTCAGTGTGGTAAGTTTGGCGATTAAATGTTCCTGTCACTGTCAACTCAGCATACAGAACCCCTCCATCATCCCTCCCCAGCCAAGCACCCTCAGCACATCATAGGCAGCAACCTTGAGGGGTTTTCTCCTCATAGATTTGTTTTGCTTCTTCTAATAAAGCTCTGTGCAGGTCAGTATTAAGAGTTAGCTTGCTGGGCCGGGTGTGGTGGCGCACGCCTTTAATCCCAGCACTCGGAGGCAGAGGCAGGCGGATCATTGTGAGTTCCAGGTCAGCCTGGTCTACAAAGCGAGTCCAGGACAGCCAAGGCTACACAGAGAAATCCTGTCTCAGAAAAAAAAAAAAAAAAAAAGGTAGCTTGCCGACTGTTGCAGAGTCCCATGGCAGGGACATTCCCCAACCTGCGTAGCCCATCTCCCGTCTGCAGACACTCTGAGTCTGTCCAGGACAACAATGAATAAAGCAGTTCTCAGCATCCATATAGAAGCCTCGTACAGGCATTTATTTCTTCTTTCTCATGGGTGAAACTGCTAGTCTAGAGGTAAGTGGATGTCACTTTTGTAAAAGATTGTCAGCTGGGGATATAGAAGTGGCAGAAGCTGACTAGCATGTCCTACTCCCCGAGTTCAATCCCATTCACCAGAAACAGACAAAACCAAGAGGCATCAGATCATAAAACCCAAAAATGGTAGCTGAGCATGGTGGTGCATGCCTTTAATCCCAACATGAGGGAGGCAGAAGCAGGCAGATCTCTGTGAGTTTGACATCAGCCTGGTCTACAAACAAGTTCCAGGACAGCCAGGGCTGTTACACAGAGAAGCCTTGTCTTGAAATAAAGAAACCAAAACAAAGGCAGTTGTATATTTTTATATTCCACTAAAAAAAGTGTACCAAATTCAGTTACACTTACTTATACTTTGCTAATATTTAGTATTTTCTCTTTTTGTAGGGTCTCTCTACAGCAGTAGTTCTCAACTTTGCTGATGCTAAGACCCTTTAATACATTTTCCCATGGTGTGGTAACTTCCAACTATAAAATCATTTTCATTGTTACTTCATAACTATAAATTTTCACATTATAAATCATAATTTATTTTATTAGTATATTTTGGGTTTTTTTCGAGACAGGGTTTCTCTGTGTTAGCCTTGGCTGTCCTGACTCGCTTTGTAGACCAGGCTGGCCTCGAACTCACAGCAATCCACCTGCCTCTGCTTCCCGAGTGCTGGGATTAAAGGCGTGCGCCACCACCGCCCGGCCATGAATCATAATTTGGTATCTGTGTTTCCCAGTGGTTTTTGGTGACCATTGTGACATGGTTGACACCCTCCCCCCCAGGTTGAGAACCACTGCTCTACAGTAGCCCTGGCTGTCCTGGTACTTGCTCTGTACATCAGGCTCAGACTCAGGAGATCTGCCTGCCTCGGCCACACAAGTGCTGAGACAGAAAGTG
Source organism: Acomys percivali (assembly GCA_907169655.1). NCBI lineage: Eukaryota > Metazoa > Chordata > Mammalia > Rodentia > Muridae > Acomys > Acomys percivali. Next base: position 45,285,762 of record OU015754.1, on the reverse strand, counting down.
TGCGCAACCACACCTAGCTGTGTTTGATATTCCAGCCCTGTCGTTTCTTTTCTTTTCTTTTTTTTTTCTTTTTTTGGTTTTTCGAGACAGGGTTTCTCTGTGTAGCCTTGGCTGTCCTGGACCCGCTTTGTAGACCAGGCTGGCCTCGAACTCACAGTGATCCACCTGCCCCTGCCTCCCAAGTGCTGGGATTATAGGCGTGCGCCACCACGCCCGGCCAGCCCTGTCGTTTCTAACTGTTCTGATACATCACCATGACAGATGATGGCTAACAGCTACAGGGCACCTACTTTACTGCTCATTGTGCGCTTGCACACATCCGTAGGCAAGTGTCTTTTTAAGTCTGTGACCTGTTTTAAATACAATGATCTTTTGAGGAAAGAATAAAACTGTAGGAGTTCTTATATTCCTAGAGACCATACACATGATTTGCAAGTATTTTCTACCAACCTGGAGCATACCTACTAATTTTCTCAATGAGGTGTTTTTTTAAAACTATAACTCTCATTTACATAATGCAAATAAAACTAATAGATAGTGGTATCAGGCGCTTATGTTACACGAAGAATCACTGTTGCAGTTTTCCACTCCTTTGTTCAGCAGTTATTCTTGGAAGAGGTGAGCATGCTAGACAGACACAGTCGCACTCCTGTAATCCCAGCACATGCGGGGCGGAGGTAGAAAAATCAGTAATTCATTGCCGTCCTGAGCTATACAGCCAGTGCTCAGCCAACCTAGGCCACATGAGACTGTGGTTTTAAAAAAGGGAGGGGGTGAAACTTTTTAGAAAAGATTGTCTTATTCTTTGACAATTTTTTCATATCCATATCCAGTGTATCTTGATCTCAACCCTCCACTTCCTGGAAATGAACCTGTAATGGCAGGTTGCATTTTCCAGTCTATAGGCAAGAAATCCTAAGACATAGAAAGGGTTTATTTAAAAAAAAAAAAAGGTCAGGTCTGGATAGAAGGCTCAGTGTGCATATGCACTTATCATGAGGCCTGAGTTCAAGTCTCCAGAGCTTATAAAAGCCACGGTGAGCCTAACACTCCCCTGAGGAGATGAGAGGCAGAAAGGAGGTGCATGCTGGGAGCTGGTTGGCAGCCTGGCCTGTGTAGCAGAAAGCAAGAGCCCCTGTCTCAGGGTGGATGATGAGAACTGACATCTCAGGTTATTCTCTGAGCGACACACCGTGGCACACGTGCACCAACATGTATACACACTTACAAATACAAACACATACACACACACAAATATATACCAACACACATTCACATAGACACAGACACACACAAGCACACACAAACAAACACACAAGGACACATACACACAAGCACACACTCACACACAAACACATAGACACATTCACACAGGCACAAACACACAGACACACACAAGCACACACACTCACACACAAACACACAGACACATACAAATAAATATATAGATACATTTTAGGAATATCTATGATGGCTCATTGTACAACCATTTGGGAAACCACATTTGCTGTATTCCTTCATTATTCTGTGCCTCCCACAGTCTCATCGAAGTCCCCGAACAAAACTCTGTTCTTCGGATACTATGGTGTATGTTTCTCGGGTAAATCAAGCAAGAGTTCATCCACACAATCAGGTGGAATAAAAAGGCCCCGCACCTTCTATGTGATCAGCAGTCTGGGCTTCATCGCATGGCTCTCTGTGTCTTCAGGGGACAGGAACTCACAAGATGCCAGAAAGAATTCAGGAGTTGAAGCGGAAGTAAGATGAAAAACTATCAAAAATGATTACACTGCCGTTTCTGCGCCGAGCAGGAGGCTGAACTCAATAAACTCTAAAGTGCCTTCAATTTCTCAGACCAAATCTTACGTCTGGCATGGGAAGGTAGTTTGGTGTGTGAATAGCTGTTCAAATTGGAGTGTCTCAGGGGAGTCAGTCCATCACCAGTGGATCTGAGTGGACAGTTTTCTCTTCTATGGTTATCTCCTATGCAAAAGCCCCTTGCTTACCTCAAAGCCCCCAAAGCATTCTGCTGTGCGTGACTATCCTCTGAGGCAAATGACCACAGTCTTGGGAGTTGAGCTGCACCCCTTTGCAAAAAGACCACCCCATCAGGGCTTGTGACCGTTTACAGCTCTCCATGGAAGGGTGCGGTGGGTCACAAGGCCCGCACCTGAATTTCCAGTCACTTCCTACTGCCTGGAGAGTGTTACTCTGCCTTAACTGCACATGACCTGAGGGAGGGACTAGAATATATATCCAGAGAGACTATAGCGGGAAGTCTGATCTATGCAGGTGTGGAACAGTCCTTAGACCTGTTGTAAAGACTTTCTGGAGTGGCTGTTTGGGGGGGGGGAGGAGCACTCACAGCCCCGTAGATACCCCTCACCTACGCTCTATAAGTAAACCTCATAGACTCTTTGTTTCCCCAGAATGAACTTTGGTAAAACTGTTCATCACTTATGAACCCCTATCCCAGGAAAAGAGTTCTCTAAGAACTTTATGATTATGCACTTTCATCTAAGTTCATGATCTGGACCAGTTCAACGTTTGTGTTTGGAGTGAGGTAAGGGTGAGATTTAATATTTCCTCCTATGGGTAGCTAATTGTTTCAAAGTATTTATTTGTCTAAACCGATCACTCCCAATGAAGGGATCTTGGTTGAAACTCATTTGACCATGCGTGGGTTTCTGGGTTGAATCTGTTCGGTCCCTTTTTTTGTCATGATTTCGTGGGTACCACATTGGTTAGTTATTCAGTGTTGGTTCCTCAAGTGTGTTCTTCAACTCAAGACTCCTTTAGACCACAGACTCTCAAGTTCTCACAAATCATACAGGTTTTGTTTTTCATTTTCATTTTTGTCTTTGAGACAGTCTTCTCATGTAGCCCAGGCTAGCCTTGACATTGATCCTCCTACCTCTCGTCTAGAAAAAAGCCTACTGGGATTACTTTCTTATTAATTTTGCATTTATTTACTTAGTGTGTATGTGTGTAGGACATGCACCAAGTCATGGATGTGGACACAGAGGTCAACTTGGAGGTGTCTGTCCTCTCTGTCAACCATAAGGGTTCCAGGGATCAAGTGTAGGTCTCCAGGCTTGGCAGAAAGCACCCTCACCTGCTGAGCCATCTCACCAGGCCCTTCTGGGGTTTTGTTGAAGCCCTAGGCCATCTGGAAGGTACTGACATCCTGACTGCACCATCTTCCAACACAGTGCTCATGGTTACAGCTGTATAGCTCAATTTCTGTTAGCCATATTCTGTAGCCTTTAGATACACACATCAACCTTCTTACATATATTTTTAGTATTCTCTGTTTTCTGATAACTATGTGACATTTAAAATTTTCATTTTCCAATTTGCTTTTCTAGCAAAGCAAAGCACAGCTGACTTTTATAAACCCACCTCATATCCTGTAGCTGAATTTACACATCTAGTCCAGTAAACACTTTGTAAGTTCTACAGAGCTTTCTGTTGAAACTGAATGTCACTTGTAAATTTCAGCATTTTAACTTATTTTCCCTATAGTTATATATATATATATTTTCTTGCCTAATTGCACTAGAACTTCCATTCCAGTATAAAATAGAAACAGTGAGAGCGGGCACCCTCGCCTCATTACTGAACTATGTAGCATGGCATTGGCTGTAGGTCATTTGCAGAAGTCTGTCTGTTACTATACTGAGAAAGGGGCCGCCTACTTCTAATTTCATTGCAGTTTTATCATGAATATATTTTCAGTTTTCTCAGATGATTTTTCTGAGTATCCGCAGAAGCAATCATGGGTTTTCTCCTTTGTTTATAAATAGGGAATTATATTAATTACCAAATGAGAAGGTAACCTTGCACTTTTAGAACAGCCTCGGTTGACTATGATGTACTGTGCTGCTACAAATTGTCCTGAGGATCCACTGTCCCCACCTTCCAAACACCAGGGGTACAGGCTGGCGGGCCACCGTGCCCACCTGGCATTACGTGGGTAGTAGGGATCTGATCTCACATTCTTGTTTGACTCACTTGGGGTTCTCCCCAGTCCTTCCCTGACTATCATATGTTTTTCATGCAAATTGAAGAACCCAGTGGTTTTCTCAAGAGAGCCAGCTTCAGCCCATTACCTTTGTTTCTTAAGCAGATAGGTTGGCCACAAATCCTAGGCTTCCTTAGTCATAGGAGAGAATTCCAGCCAAGGGAATGAAGGTGGAAGTGATGTTCTTTGCTTCTAGAGGCAGAGATGCTTAGGATCCAACTAATGGGAGGCATAACGTAGCCTCTGACTATTACGGGTATGGGCTTAAAAGCTTTTATTTTACATTTATTTATTTGTGTGTGTGCGTGTAGAGGTCAGAGGACAACATTCACTGTCACCTCTGTCCTTCTACCGTGTGAACCCCAGGGATCACACGCAGGTCGTCAGATGTGGCAGAGTGTGCCTTTACCTGATAAGCCACCTCACAAGCCTGGCTGTAATTAAAAAACAAAGTTTGAACTTTATAGCTGTTTCTTCCTCCTCTTCCTCTTCCTCTTCTTGACATGAGGGTTATTTGCTTCGCTGTGCCCATGGTGCTGACGTGGAGGCCAGAGGAAGTGATTTGATGCCTTCCTCTAGAGTCCTGTGTCTTTGCCCCTTGATACAGGGTTTCCCACTGATCTGGCACCTTAAAGTTTTTTTCAGCTAGGCTGGCTGGCTGTACTGGGTGTTTTAAGTGGGTGTTGGGATTTGAACTGAAACCATCCTGCTTGCACATCAACTGCTCCTACCCACTGGGTCAGCTCCCTCTCTCCCTCCTCCCCCCTACCCCCTCTCTCTCTCCTGATTCTCCTGCCTCTTCTTCATGAGTGCTAGAACAATAGACGTGTACCATCACACTTAGCTTTAGTGAACCTATTTAGTTATTTAATCAGTTAGTTAGTGTGCACGTGTGCATACCCCATGGTGCATGCGTGCAGGTCAGAGGGTAACATTTTGGAGTGGATTCTGTCTTTTCTATCATGGGACTCCCAGCGATTAAACTCAGGCTTGGTACAAGCACCTTTACCCTGGGAGCTGTCTCACCACCAGCCTTCTATTCTTTCTTAAACAGGAATCCTGCGATTTTGTTTTGGTCTCACTCCTGCAAATCATGCACCAGTTTTGGCCATGGTGAAGCTGTCATACACAGGTGCTGGCTGAGGAGCCAGGATCCCATGGGACAAGCAAGCCAGGTTTAGCTCAGGCACAGCGTAGCCCCTCAAAGGCTGTTTTCACTTGGACCAGTGAATGGAGCAATTGGATGTTAAGATTTAAGACTCAGGGAGACTCAGGGCAGGGTTAGGGGGGCAGCCATGGGGGTTTATTCTTTGTTCCTCCTCCTCCTCTTCTTCCTCCTCCTCCTCCTCCTCCTCCTCCTCCTCCTCCTCCTCCTCCTCCTCCTCCTCCTCCTCAGATTTCTGGTCTTCCTTGGAGCTGACAGTGTAGAATCCCATGAAGTGTGGCTACTGTGGTGGGGGCTGCCTCTGCACACACCTTTCTTTTGTCCTGAGCCCCCGCCTGCTGAGGATGCTCGGCGCCTTGCCCTGCCTCTCCTCACAATTTCCCACAGAAGCAGTCTCTTCAAAGTGTCTAAGACAGTGACTCTCAACCTTCCCAATGCTGCGACCCTTTAATACATACAATTTCTTGTGTTGTGGTGACCAGTGACCGTCCCCCAAACGAAATTATCCATTGCTACTTCATCACTGTAATTTTGACACTGTTATGAATCATAATGTAACTATCTGATATGCATGATAAGAGTCTTTGCCCTCACACAGACCCACTCCTCTGCTGGGATCACCTCGCCAAGGGAAACTCCACCCATCAGACACCGGAGACAGAAGTCTGGACACTAACCTGGATGCTCCTGTCTCTGCAGGTCTCCTCTCTCCAACCCTCCCACCCTCCGAACCCCGAACCCTAGCACCCAGGAGGCTACCATGCATGAGTTAGGATAGGCCTATGGGAAGGGACCACCTCCATCCGGAGATAGGGAAAAGCTGGGGGTGGGTAGTGGTTGCCTAGTCCCCTCTCCCCTGGGCTGTGGGGTGACTGGTCCCTCTGAGTGGGTCCCCAGGACTGGGGATAGTGGTGATGGTTCTGTATGTGGCTAGCCTTGAGGGCCTCACAACCAATTTGTCCCTTCTTGGCACCTCTTTGCCTACCATGTGCTTGTGAGCAGTTCCTTTGTCACTCTCCTCTGACGTCAACATTGGCAATACCTTGTGCTTCCTCCCAGCAAAAAAAAGCCATCAGTCCTTTCAATGCCACCCCCTAAGTAGTCCCCTGCTCTGTCTCCCTATTTCTTACAGGACACTAAAGTCTTCACCTGGCCTGCTGCTCACCTTGGTTTCCCCAGCTCACACCTCCCCAGCAGCCTAGCAGCTTTCTTCAAATGCAGATCTCCGGGGCATCATGAATATGTAAAGCATTTCATCACAAAAGCAATACTTGCTTATTGTGCAGAATGTCAAAAGCTGTCAAGGGGGAAAAGTGGAAATTGCTGTCTCCCTCTGCTCCCACCTTGGAGCCACCACAGCGATGGGTCCTTTTCTGGGCGTGCTGCGTGTGCATGAGTGTACATCTCAGTCATATAAAGAGCTCCTGCAGTGCTTCATACACTTCTTTCAGAAGTTCAGCTGTCCACGGACGTGTATTTTTACAGCCTTGTTTATCACTGTCATTGGCATATATCATTGTACAGAATAACGAAGTTTGTTATGGCCGTTCATAGCCATATGTAATTCGCTCCAGTCACATTTGCACTCATTATGCCCTTCCTCTTGCCCAAGGTTTCCTTTCCCCCAAAATAATCTGCTTTATACTTTATGCCTTTCAAAAACAAGAACTAGATTTTGCATATAAAAAAATATGTGAGCTGAGTGTGGTGGCGCACGCCTTTAATCCCAGCACTCGGGAGGCAGAAGCGGGCAGATCGCTGTGAGTTTGAGGTCAGCTTGATCTACAAAGCGAGTCCAGGACAGCCAAGGCTGCACAGAGAAACTGTGTGTGTGTGTTTCTGAGCCTGGTTTGTTTTCATGTATTGTGCTCTCCAGTTCCATTCATTTTCATGTAAATCACATAATTTCAGTTTTCTTTATGGATGAATAATACTCCACTGTGTGGGGTGTCTATCTGATCATTCATTGGCTCCCAGGCAGACCCTGTGATGTTGACACTGAACAGTGCAGCAGTAACCACCGGTGAGCTGGTATCGCTGAGCTATGCCAACTTGGCTTCCCTAAGATTTAGTTCCAGGAGTGGGATGATTGCTTGTAACTTTGTGATGTGAATCTGCCCTGCTGTCCTACCAATGAGCAATGTTTGGCTGATTCACACTTTTGGTGACGTCCCACATGGTGGCCAAAGGCTTCTTTGCCTGCTGTCACTGTGAGTAGACATTTTCACAGCAGTGATTTGCTGGGTCAAAGGGTTTGTGCATTTAACATCCTCAAGCACCCACCGCACGAGCAATTTCCTGGAGAAGACAAGAGTGTGAGGTGGGGAGGGATCCACACTGTGACCGCAGAGAATCTCAAAAAATGTCATCCCAAGCACTAGATCAAATCAGTGACAAGTCACAGTGACAGAACTTGTCATACAGCTGTGGGTGCCGTTGGAAGCTGGAAGTGCTCTCATAAGAATGACTCTTAGAGCCGGGCTTGGTGGCGCATACCTTTAATACCAGCACTTGGGAGGCAGAGGCAGGCAGATCACTGTGAGTTTGAGGCCAGCCTGGTCTACAAAGAGAAACCTTGTCTTGAAAAAGAAAAAAAAAAAAAAAGAAAGAAAGAAAGAAAGAAAAAAAAAAGAAAAAGGAATGGCTTTTAGCAGGGTGTGGTGGGGCACACGTTTGATCTCAGCACCCAGGAGGTAGAGGAAGGTAGATTTCTGTGAGTTCGAGGCCAGTCTGGTCTACACAGCGAGGTCTAGGACAGCTACACTGAGAAACTCTGTATCAAAAACAAAACAAAACAAAAAGACACCAAAAAGGAGGAGGAGGAGGAGGACTTTTGCCTACTGTGGTGGTGCGTAGCCTTAATCCCAAGACTTGGGAGGCAGATATAGAAGATCTCTGTGAGTCTCAGTCCAGCCTGGTCTACAGAGTGAGTTTTAGTTCAGCTGGGACTACAAAGTGAGACCAGTCTTTAAAAAAAAAAATACTAACAGTCTCCTGACACTGCTCCGGAGATGGCAGGTGACGTTCCAGCAAGTGGCCATTCCACAAACACCAGCCAAGGTCTCTCTTATGTCAAGGTCATCCAAGATGAGGCCTGTCCAGAGGTTGTCAAGACCAGCCTATTGCTAACGCTATGGCTCCACGGAATGCAGTATCCCTGACTGATACCAGAGAAAGGACATTAGGTTACAAACTAACACAGTCTGAATAAAGTATTGACTTTAGTTGATAAAGTGTCAACATTGGCTCATTAGTTGTCACAAATGTCCCCAAGCCAAGGTCAGATGCTAAGGGAAGCTGGGAAGTTAGGGCTGGACACAGATATCCCGAGCTATTCAGTTCGGCTTACCATTTCTGAGCTTTACAGTGATGTGAGATACACTTTACCCGGAAGTCCTGTGTCTAGCCTTTGAAGACAGGAATGCAAGCATCTGCTAAGGCTGGGCCACCAAAGAAAGCCACACCCCTGCACCAGTTCAGAGACGGTGAGGGGGAAACTACTGGTGGTAGACATGGGCCCAGCACTTGGGATTTGACGTCTAACCACATCCACAAAGTACCCACGTGGGTTCCCTGTGTCTGTACAGCCACTCACCTCCAGTACAGCATTCCGTAAGTTACAGGAGTCACTCAGCAGTCTACCATAACCCGGGTGCGTGTTAACCGATTTGGCCCAGGAGCTAATGTGAGCATTTTGGCCCTGTAGATGGTGGGCAGGGTTGGCCAGGATGTAGTGGGCATTAAATATATTTTCAATTTAGTGAAGTTCTCAGTATAATGATGCTTTTTTCTTTTCTTTTTTTCTCTTTTGGTTTTTCGAGACAGGGTCTCTCTGTGTAGCCTTGCCTGTCCTGGACTCACTTTGTAGACCAGGCTGGCCTCGAACTCACAGCGATCCACCTGCCTCTGCCTCCCGACTCCTGGGATTAAAGGCGTGTGCCACCACCACCACCCGGCTAATGATGCTTTTTATCAAGGCTTGGCCCTATTTTAAGTTACCATGTACACTACATTCATGAATTTTCTGGAAATTTAAAACAGCTCTGTGATATAAAGCAAACAACAAACAACAAAACCATCATCAACAACAAAAACAAAGAACCCACAAAACAGCAGCAGTAACAATACAATAAAATGAAATGAAAAAATCACCTGGGAGAAACCTCATATTGGTGTCCAGTGGCCTCTGATCTGCCCCCAAAGGCCTCAGATCTGCTTCCCCCACCACCTCTGTTGTGACCTCAAATCTTACCCCCCACAACCAGTGGCTTCTGACTTGTTCCCCACAGCCTCTGATCTGTCCTTCATGGCCTCTGATCTGTTCCTCCGTGGCCTCTGATCTGTCCCTCCGTGACCTCTGATCTGTCCTGCATGGCCTCTGATCTGTCCCTCCATGACCTCTGATCTGTCCCTCCATGACCTCTGATCTGCCCTGACCCCTGTCCAGGCTCATCTTCCTCCTCTGCTCTAGAATCTTGAACTTTCATCGTATCTGCAGAGCCTTTTCTCCAGGCTATTGTAAGTCACATTCTTCCCCTTGGCTCAACTCCTGCCTGCCCTCCCAACATCCCTTATTCAAGGCCAAAACCCAAGAAAGGAACCCTTTTTAGCTCCTTCTCCTCGGTCAGGCAGCTCTGTGCCCAATGTCTGGGGCCTTGGGAAGTGAGCTTCTGCAGGAAGGAGCACAGTGGGATTGGAGAGGGTATGTATGGCTTTCCTGTGGCGGCTGAATGGCGCCTCCACAAACTGCCCAAGGGTTGAGACCAGTCACCTCAGTTGGAGGGGTGGTGGGGCCTGCCTCCCTCCAGGGACTTGGGGTAGAGGTGCCTTCTTTGCTTCTTTCAGCTTCTTTGGCTTGTGGCCCCCATCACCCCAGTCTTCTGTCATCTCCATGAGTCTGTCTCCCACTTATGGGCTCTAAGTTCAACGGGCTGTTTTCATAAACGAGAGTCAAGTAAGGCAGCGTTTCTAGGTTCTGCCATTCAGCCCCCAATGCTCTCAATGCAGCTGGTGATGAGGGCCCTCCCTCCGTGCTCACCTCACAGGCTGCTGCTTTCCTCTGGGCCCAGCCTTGTCCTCCTTGGGGTGGGTGGAGACTGGAGTACTGGCCGCAGGAGGATCTGTTGACGTGGGCCATCTTGGGGAGGCTGTGGAGTTGCCTGCAGCAGACCTTCAGATGGACTTGGATGTGGAAGGTACATTTAAAAAAAAAAATTATTTATTGTGTATACAGTATTCTGCCTGCATTACACCTACATGCCAGAATAGGGCACCAGATCTCATTGTGGATGGTTGTGAGCCACCATGTGGTTGCTGGGAATTGAACTCAGGATCTCTGGAAGAGCAGTCAGTGCTCTTAACAGCTGAACCATCTCTCCAGCCTGGAAGGTACATCTTAAAGATCATACCTGGGGAAAGGTGGGGAGGGAGCAGAATTAGCAGGAGGAAGCTGGAATACAGAGCGTCTGACAGAGCTGGTCTGTGTATGCCTGTTTCCCATGTGGATGGAACTGCTTCGACCATTACTCCTGGCTACGATCAGCCTCTGGGAGAACTGGATTAAGAACACTCCTACTCCTGGGTCAGTGGGTTGAACACAAAACCTTGACCATCCACACAGCCCCGTGAGCCCCCGTGGGTTGCTTTACTGAGCAGGTGGGGGACTGGAGTGAGGATCAGCACACAACTTTCCAAGTCTACCCATTGGGGATGGCAGAGCCAGGACCTAAGGCCATGTGTGTAAATGCTCAAGTGTGAGTCCTTGATAAGCTGGGGGTGGGTTCATTCCTAGCCTTGATCTTCACTTCATTGCATGGGGCCCTGTTCACCTGCCTCCCAGCCCCTCTCTTTATCTGCTCCCCGAGGAGGGCCCCAACAGGGCTACCTGGCCTCCCTTACTTCCTACCATGCTCCAGATCATGGCTCCAGGCTCTAGGGACTACTCAGAGTCCCCAAGCAACACCCTAACCATCCCTGCCCCGTGTCCAGGTGTTCCCATGCCTGGAATGCCTCGCCTTGTCATTGACTTGTAATAAATTAGTAATAAGTTAGACATGTATCTAAAATGGCTGGTTTTATGTCAGCTTGACATAGAATCGTTTGGGAAGAGGCAACTTTAATTGAAAAGGTGCTCCCACCAGCTCTCCAGTGGGCTAGCCTGTGGTACATTTTCTTGATTGATGATTGATGGGGTAGGGCCTACTTCACTGTAGGTGGTGTCATCATTGAGATGGTGGTCCTGGGGTGTATAAGAAAACAGTCTGCTTGAAATATACCCAGAGGATGCTGCAGCATACAACAGAGACATATGTTCAACCATGTTCATAGCAGCCTTATTCATAATAGCCAGAACATGGAAACAGCCTAAATGTCCCTCAGTAGAAGAATGGATAAAGAAACTGTGGTACATTTACACTATGGAATACTACTCAGCTATTAAAAACAAGGAATTTCTGAAATTTGTGGACAAATGAACTAGAAATGATCATAATGAGTGAGTTAACCCAGAAGCAGAGAGACTCAAATGGTATATACTCACTTATATTTGGACACTAGGCCAAGGCGTATGTCTCATGAAAGTCTTCACTTACCAGGAAAATGGGACAGTGATGAGGACATCCTAAGGTGGGAGAAATATAGGAGATAGGGAAATAGATAGATCCAGAGGGTCCTAGAAACCTACAAGAAGAGCACTATGATGGGCAGATCTGGGCCCAGGGGTTCTGCTCGATCTATGGCACCAACCAAGGACAATTTGTGCAGTCATCATCAAACCCCTACCCAGACCTAGCCAAGGGACAGAATATTCTCCACAGTTAAGTGGAGACTGGGGACTGACTTTCACACGAACTCTGGTGCCCCATATTTGGCCATGTCCCCTTGATGGGGAGGCCCAATGGCACTCGGAGGAAGGATAGCGGACTACCAAGAACAAATTTGATACCCTATCATCATATTCAAGGGGAGCAGGCCCCCCTCAGTCACAGTCATAGGGAAGGGGAATGGGGTGAAAGCGGGAGGGGAGGGAGGAATGGGAGGATGCATGGGATGGGATAGCAATTGAGATGTAATATGAATGATTTTATTTTTCAATAAAAAAAAAAAAGAAAAGAAAACAGTCTGAGCAAGCCAGGAGGAGCAGGCCAGTAAGCAGCACCCCTTCATGGCCTCTGCATCAGCTCCTGCCTCCAGGTTCCTGTTGTGACTTCCCTCGGTGGTGGACAATGCTATGAAACTATAAGCTGAAGTAGACTCTTCTCAGCAAGATGCTTTTGGTCAGTTGCCATAGAAACCCCAAGACAATGGTATAGAGTTTCATTTCCCCTATACACAGCCACCTGCATACTTTAAATCACCCCTAGATTACTCAGGCAAGGTAATAGAATGTAAAAAAATTGTTTTATGGAGTTGTTGAGGGGAATAATGGCAAGGGGGGAAATCTATACATGTTCAGTAGATGCTTTTTTTTTTTTGCTTTTTTTTTTTTCCTGAATGCATCTGAGTCACAGATGTTACGGGCTAAATCTATTTTCTTTCCAGGCTCTTTTGTCCTCAGTTTCTCTTCTATAACTGAACCACCACAGCCATTCCACAAAGCAGGTGGCATGAGGAGTAAGCGAGGTTGATGACATCTCTGGGGCCTGGTCCGGTGCAGGTTTTGCGGGCTCATTGCTTCCTTCTTTTGGTCTCTTAGATGGAAGCTAGGGGGTTCCCACCAAGTGCTCCCTACGCAGCTGCAGGCTCCCACCCTTCACCCTGCTGAGTGCTCACAGGCTCCTGGTGAAATGGAAAGCAGATAGGTGATGTAGCCCTACTCTTGGCTGGGGACTGCGGCTGTCACTGTCACTCTGTACAGACCCCCAGCCCTGCTCCCGGTGGACTCTCCTCCTCCTCCTCCCACTGTCCAGCCCATAGCCTTGTCCTGGGGTTCAGCTCTCCTAGTCGACTTGGTGACATACAACAGAGACCCCCAGTCCAGGAAGCCTGGGGCACCTCCAGTCTCTGCAGCCTTGGCTAGAACGTCCAGTGATGGATGTAGAAGGTGGCCAGGTCAGCTCTGGGACAACACTGGCCCTACAGGCTGCCACATGCACTACACAGGACCCTGGCACTCCATAAGTGTTAGCCAAAACTATGTTCTGTCAGGGCGAGGGGTGGGGAGGGAGGAAGAGCAGGGACTCTGATCTTCACTCACAGTGGGACAACTAAACCCCAGGAAAAGTAAAGTTTACTAAAACAGAATATGCCTCGGCTTCATGCCTGGCTCAGCACCCGACACGAGGCCTCTCTCCCTTAAGGACCCTGACTGTGCACATTCATGTCCTATTTGGAGGCCAGGTGACAGCTCTGAGGCAGTGGTGAGGAGAGCACAGCCTCACTGCCAGCAGATGCTTTATGTTAGAGCTCCAGATTAGGAGGAGATGGCAGTTCAGAGAGACCAGGACACTCATCCCAGGGCCAAGTAACTACTGTCCAGAGTCCAGGCCTTCACCTATTTGGCTTTAGCCATTTGCTGTATATTGTCTCCCAAATAGCCCACATTTGATGGGTGAACGAATAAAGCAGCTGGGAGTGGTGGCACACGCCTTTAATCCCAGCACTCGGGAGGCAGAGGCAGGTGGATTTCTCTGAATTTGAGGTCAGCTTGGTCTACAGGGTGAGTTCCACAACAGCCAGGATTACACACAGAAACCCTGTCTCAAGAAACCAAAAAGCAGACCCACCAACCAAATAAACAAAACAAAAAACAAACAAACAAAAAGGGTGAATAACGCCCACCCAGTTAGGTACCCACTTGTCTTTGGCACTTTTTGAGAGAAATCTAAGGCTCAGGTGCCTGTCCCGGGCTGACAATCCCGCCTCCTACTCTCATTCCTACCCAAGGTCACTGGGCCCTGACTGCCCTCCCTGTTGGTGGCTGTTCTGCTACTTAAACGGCTATACAGAAGAAGCCTTGGTGCCAGAGAATGCTGCCGCTGCCGCTGCCGCTGCTGCTGCTGCTGCTGCTGGCAATTATGGGGCAGGAACATAAGCTTGCAAACAGGGCTCTGTTCTCCTGGTGGGGAGGGGTGTAGTGTAGACCAGAGCGCACACTGTCACTAGACACTTAGATTTCAGACACTCCTTAGGACAGCTTGTTTCTGAAGGGGGACCTTGGAGGAAAGGGTGAGAGACAGGACAAAGGAATTTCCCTCAGTCGCTCTTAGTGAGTAGAGACTGTGCCCTTACTGAGCCTTGGATGGGTGTGCCAAGGTTCCCGCCTTTCCAGAGCCCCGAGGAGCCATATGGCCTCAGAGCCATGGGTTATGCTATTATCAGAGATTGCCAGAAGCAGGGCTGGCACACAAGCCCCCTGGCCCCTAGAACACCCAGCTTTCTTCATCTGCCCCAGTGTTTCTTCAGGTAGCAGCTACGCCTCTCCCAGAGTCTCTCCAATCCCCACAGGGTGACTCCAGCCCTCCCTCCATCCCACCCCTATGGGGTCCCTGCCCTAATTTTTAGGGGAGTGGTTATTGCCTAAGCTTAGCAGGCATCTGGAGTGGGGTTCCCTGCTGGTCACTAAGTACTATGGCCTCCCTTAGTGACTTCTTCAAGCCAGGGTAGGGAGCAGCTGACCCAGGCCAGATAACACCTGGCAAAATTCCTACAGATCCCCCCTCCACTCCCTGCTGAGGCCTGTGGGGGAGGAGACAGTGAGGAAACACCTCTGCAGGTGCAGGAGTCCCAGCTTCCCCACCCCCAAACATGGCTATTAGCCTGGGGTTTCATCTCGGCCTCCCAGAAAGTCGCTTCAATAATTTATATGGATGTTATCACGGAGCCATTTCTGGCGTGATAGCAAGTGTGAGGGAGAAGGACTCACCGCCAGAATGCCAAGTAGGGTGGGCAGCTCACCTGGCTGGGGAGGGGGTTGGGGCGGGCCTCCAGGCCTGTCAATCTCTTCCGCTAAGGCTCCCCTATAAAACTGGCAATGGCTACCTACCCTGCTACACAGGCGCAGGCACTGTAGGGGCAGGGCTCTACACTCTCAGATGCAGCCTTAGCTCTGCTCAGGGCTGGCATAGGAGCCTGCCAGGTCTACTCCATGTCCCCCCTCCCTCCCCACTCCCTCCAGTCCTGGGGTCCTCCCATACTCCCTTCCTTTCATAATTCAGGGTATGAGTGCCTCGCTCCTGGGCCAGCAGGGAGCAAGACAGGCCCTGTCCTCACAGAGTTTGGAGTTTCGAATGGGTCATCGACAGTAACTTAGGAAGTGAGGGAATGTACTGGGAGACTCCACCAGGGGAGTTGAGATAGAGCGAGGTGGGATGGGAGGGCACCTCAGCCACAGGCCAGGAAAGAAGGTCATCTGGTGACAACTAGGGGCAGAGAGAGGCGGGGGGGGGGGGGGGGGGGGGGGGGGGGGGGGGGGGGGGGGGGAACGGGACGAAAGTGACAGAAAGGGAACGGAGACTTCTGAGAGGGGAGGGTGGTGGCAGAGCATTTAGTGTGCCTTCTGTGCCACTGTGATGGCAGGTCAGTGGGAAGGACTAAGGTGGGAGAGGGGTGCCTGCCCTTCTTGCTGTGTGTGGAGGGGTGGATGACTGACTGGGAGACGAATGGATTGAGGAGGCAGAGAACCGGTGACAGTGACAGTACGCAGGAACCGGCCCAGTCACAGGGATATAGTGCTGCCACACTGTGATGAGCACCACTGGGCTAAAGCTTTGTGTAGCCTCCTCCATTATTTTCACAGCATATGCTCCCTCTAGAAGTGGCAATGATTAAGAGTCTTAGGACTTCCACTGCTCTTATGGTCACAGAGACAGCAGGAGAGGGTGGGGCAATGCATTCTTCAGTCGGAAGGCCATGGAACCCAGAGTGAGGAGAGGCATCCCCCCCAGGCACTCAGATGAGTCTGGGTCCCTGCCCCCAGCAGATCTTTCTTTCTTTCTTTCTTTCTTTCTTTCTTTCTTTCTTTCTTTCTTTTTAATATTTTTAATTTAATTTTAATTTTTATGTGCGTTGGTGTGAAGGTGTCAGGTCTTGGAGTTACAGACAGTTGTGAGCTGCCATGTGGGTGCTGGGAATTGAACCCGGGTCCTTTGGAAGAGCAGGCAGTGCTCTTAACCACTGAGCCATCTCTCCAGCCCCCAGAACTCTTTCTAAAAAGCTCTAGTGTTCATTTGTGTGGCAATACATGCACATGGACATATCACAGCGCACATGTAGAGGTCAGAAGATAGCTTTCAAGATTTACTTTTTTTTTTTTTTTTTTTTTTTTGCTTGCGCTGTGGGTTTGGGGGACTGAACTGAAAGTCAGCAGTCTTGCCCTGGAGACATGCTCATCCGCTGAGTCATCTTTCATCATCACTGCCCAGAGGTCTGCATTTTTGAGATGCCGACCCTATATTGCTGTTCCTGAGGGGTAGCTCTCTGTCATGGGGCTCCTCCGCTGTCATCCTAGGCCCTGTACCATGCCTCCTTCACTCCCCTTCTTCCCTCCCATTTCCCCTCCAGGCCCCTGTCACTCAGGACTTGGAATCCTAGACTGGAGCTGGACACCAGCTTGGGGTGGGAGCCCTCTTCCACTAGAAACAGGGTCTTCCCCCACCCCCGCCCAACTACCTCATGTCATACAGATTATAGATAGATTTGTGTTATTCCTCTGTCGTCTGTTAGGTCAGACATGTCCTGGAACCAGATACAGGCACACCTTTGAGGCATTTGGAATGGTTCACAACTTGCTATTAATCTGGAAACTCTGCATTCTCAGATTAGTGCTATTAGTCATTTATATTTACAGGGATCCTCCACCGAGGAACTGGCTAGCTATAAATTTAGGAATAACCGTGGGATTGATCATCTTACTTTTGCTTATTCTTCCAGTCCTCTTCAGACAATTAAGAATTGCAGTCCGTTCTGCCCAGAGAGAAATTCACACTCTTCATTTAATTAATTCGAAAGGGAGAGATGCCAAGAGCCACCCTGTTAAGGGAGCTCACTAGGCATGTGGGCTGTCTAGGAGGTGATCTGGTGTTTGCAAGGTCTTGTACCACGATGCACCCCAAACTGCTGTCAGGAGCCATTGATTTGGGGAAGTCCAGTTGGCATGAGAGATCTCTGGAAGTGATGCAGTGTTTACAAGTTCTGTATTGTGATGTACCCCAGAATTGCTTCCAACCTCTGACTACCCTGTCAATTGTGTACCGCTGCACCTCTCTAAAATCTGGCATTAGAGCCGGGCATGGTGGCGCATACCTTTAGATCGCAGTACCCAGGGAGGCAGAGGCAAGTGGATCACTGTGAGTCTAAGGCCAGCTTGGTTTACAAAGTGAGTCCAGGACAGCCAGAACTGCATTCATGGCCAGCCCGGTCTACAAAGCAAGTCCAGGATAGCCAAGTTTACACAGAGAAACCCTGTCTTGAAAAACCAAAAGTAAATTCATCTGGCATTGGTGTATAACTGTTATTTTCTGGGTACTGACCAGCTCTAATGGAGCAAACTGCCTACAGGATCCTATTGAAGATGTACTACTTGTTATTCAGATGAATTAATCCCTGATTGTGGAATTCCTGATTTGATTAAAATAGTTTTAAAAGTTAAAGTTAGTTTATGGCTATAATAAATACCTTTGTGGACCTCCAGATGCCTCACTAAGGATAGCCTTGTAGCAGATTTGTGGCTTCAGATAAGCCTCCACTGAAGATGGCATCACGAATCCTGGTATTTCACCATAAATATGGGCAGGTTTTTTTAAACTTCGCGTGAATGAATGAAGTTACCTAGAGCTGTCTGAATTTACTCTGTTTCTTAGAATGAAAGACAGATAAAATTGTTGTCCTGAGCTCATAATGAACTAAGAGATAGCTGGATAATGTATAGTCAGGTCCATCCTAATTGATAAGTTGTATACTCTTGTAAGTTTCAGACCCTATTAACCTTAGACCCTGCCAACCTTTGTCATTCTGAACTCACTATGAACTTATGTAGTCGATACATAGATAAGAAATATTTAGATTTAAAGCATGTAACCTGTTATATTTTAAAATCCATCTGTTTTGTGATTAATTGTACTCTTTTGACTAGGAGGTAATTCCCTTTTTTCAGAAGTATACGTATGGTCTTCTACAATAAACTGGGCTGGGAGAATTGAGCTGCTTTAACTTCAGCTGAAGTTAAGATGCCTGACGTCATCCACCTCTTCTCTTGACCCTTTTCTCTTGAATGTATGTGCTGAAAATGGAAAACCTGACTTCAGTTGAAGTCAAGATGCCTAATTCCATCCACCTTTTCTCTTGAATGTATGTGTGGGTGGTTTATTTTCTATTTCTCTCTTATTTCTTACTTTGCTGTAGATCTGCAAATAAGTTAGCAGACTCAAGGCTTTTTACCCAGCCTAAGTTTACATCAACTTATTGGAGATCTCTGCAAAGAGGCCTATCTACAGATCAAAGAGAGCCTCCTTTTATGATCACCCCACCCCACCCCCACCCCCTCCATGCAGTTTCTAGCCGGAAGCCGCTTTTACAGCCTCAGCCATAGGTAGAGTGTGGTCAGTTTAAATTCTCCTCCTCGACCTCAGTACAGCCAGTCCCTAGAGAAGAAATCTTGGGCTCTCTTTCCCTTTCCTTTTTCTTTCTTTCAATCCTGATCATTTGCCCGAGCCATCAGCTCTGGCCACCCAAGAGAGGAAGTGAACTGGAAGGGCATCTGTATCCATCCCCAGAGACCCTACCCTGGACCTCTTCAGAACACCAGCCAGGCATTAACGCTAGACCAGGGCTCGACACCAGCTTGGGGTGGGGGCCCTCTTCCACTAGAAACAGGGTCTTCGCCCCCTCCCCTCCACAGGCAAAGGGCAAGGCAGTTAGATGTGCTGGCCCCAGGAGATGTTCTTCCCTACTTGTTTCACTCAGCCAGGCAGGGAGCTGATGCTAAGGTCTGGGGCAAGTGGAGGCTGCACAGGTAAGCACAGCATCCCAGCAGCCCCAGAGCTGGTCTAGGACATAGGATCCACATCCAGTTCTAGGTCTGGAATGGATGACCAAGGTCTGCGGTCCTGCTGTTAGGCTCCTTAGCTAAATCCGTGCGCCTGTTTGCCCCTCTGTAAAATGGGTGTAATGATCAGACTCCCCCCCCCAATGGAACTGAGATGAAACTAATAGCAAAGGAATAAATAGTACATAGTTACTACAAACAGCTAGTAGTTTAGGATACATGTGCTAGGCGCTAAGTGCCACTGAAGGAATCTCTACAAAGCACACAGCACAGAGCTGGTATTCAGAAGGGGCCTATTAAAGTTAAGTGGAGGGGCTGGGGAGATGGCTCAGTGGTTAAGAGCACGGACTGCTCTTCCAGTGGCTCCAGCACCCACATGGCAGCTTACAACTGTCTGTAACTCAAGTTCCAGAGGAATCCGACACCCTCACACAGGCATCCATGCAAGCAAAACACTGACGCACATAACAAATAAAAAGGAATCATGAAGAAAAATTAAAAACATCAAGTTAAGTGGCTGAATGAACTCAGTATCCCCCGAGGCTGAGGACAGGTGGTCCAGGGCCCTGGGCTCCAATGGCATCGTGTGCTGTAGCCTGTCTGATGTAAAATGTCAAAGAGGACAGCCTGGGGCTGTTGTAATATGTATCATTATTGTTTTAACCTGTTCCCCACAGTGATTTGCTTTCCACAGACAACTGGCCACCGCTTCTGATAGCAGTCGGGCTTCAAGCTTGCTGCCTGGGTGCAGCTAAGAGGGAGCACAGCTTACTGACAGCCTCGCGCGCGCGCACTCGCGCGCGCACACACACACACACACACACACACTCTGATCAAATATTTAGGTCCTCAGAGTCTGCCTGCAATATTAATGAGGCGGACCAAAAGCCCTGGCTGCAGCTGGTCGAGGAGGGCTGGGGCTTCAATAATGAACAAGGGCCTCACCTGCCAGGAGAAACACGGCTTAGTTATTCTAGGCCAGGAGCAGGGCAAAGGCACCGCAGGAAACAAAACAAAACAAAAACAAAAAATGGAAAAGTCCCCAGTGTCCCTTCGCCTTCGTTCTAAACATCATCGTCACAGCGTGGAATCAGTGACAAGCATTGGAAGGCTTATTTTTCTTGATGTTAGTTTATTTTGAGACAAGGACCTGGAACTCACTAAGTGGCCATGAATAGCTGTCAACTCCTCATCCTCTGTATTTCCTGAGTTCTTAAATTACAGGCTTTACAACTGTCTGACGCTATTCTCAGCTTTATTATCAGATAGGACTTTGTGTGTGTGGCACTGGACACTGGTCCTAGGGCCTGAGCATCCTTGGATGCCCCCCCTATCAATGAGCCCTAGGAGACATTCCAAGCCCTAGGAGACATTTTTTAAAACCCACACAACTGCATCCCTGGGACATTCCTTTCTAGATATGTAGATGAAGGAAATAATCAGAATGTGGGAAAGCTTTGTGTTTAAGAGTATTAATTATTCATAGTAATAAGCTGGAAATATCCCAAATTCTAAACAGCAAGGGATTGGTTAGGGAAATAATAGCATATCATCTTGGCAAATGTTACATAGTCATTAAAAATGCTGTTTACAAATGGGCCTTGTGGTATTATCATAACATGAGTAAATGAAAAGGCCATGCCCAGTACCAGCCCATTATTAAAATCACTGTTTATACTTCGTTTCTCAGGCCTCGCTCTCCTTGTCTTAAAAATAAGCACAAGCCTTGTGCATGTTATGAAAAGGAATGGATAGGCACTGGAGAGGCGGCTCAGAGGTTAAGAGCACTTGCTGCTCTTGCAGAGGTCCCGAGCTTGGTTCCCAGCACCCAATGTGGGTGCAGCACAACTGCCTGTAACTCCAGTTCCAGAGCGTCTGCCTCCACAGGCACCTGCACTCACATAAATATGAACATACACATAAATAAAAATAAATCTTTGAAGAAACATGGTAGTATTTGGAGATGGCCTGGGATGGTACAGTGGACACGGGATGCATGCACTTGCATAAACTGTAGCAGAACACTTGAAGCTACCACTCCAAAATAGTCTTGCTGGACTAGATGTTATGACTAGTTTTCTTCCATTTTTGCCATACCCCCTACTTTTATAACACGGAAGATGTTTCTACAGCAAAGACATTTCTAACAACCTGTTTTATTTATCTGGATAAATGTACTGGGTGGCCGCAATGTGCCCAGCAATGAGCCATGAAGACAGATAAGACATAACAGTTTGGCTTCTACTGAATCTGGGCAGGGCACACTAATTGAAGGCATGACAGTCAACCAAATCATGTTGCTTGGGTACATTTCCTTATTGGGGGCAGTGAGCGGTGTTAGAGAGCTGGGGGCGGGGTGGGGTGGAGTGGGGTAGGGCACCATGTAGGTACCTAAGTGGGATCTCCAGGGACATCCAGGAGGCAGGCAGAGTTAGGGAAGGGAAGGAGTTAGATGGGCTGAAGGAAGACAGCTGGGGGCAGAGCAGGAGGGGTCTGAGTGGGAGGGGGAGCAGCGGCAGTTTACACTCAGGGAGCCATGTAGAGCTCGGAGCCTAAAGCTTTTGTTTAGTTTCGCTTTTAGAGCTACCCGTTTGTAGCTCTGGTTGCCTTGGAAAGTGATATGAGGACCACGCTGGCCTTGAACTTGGGGTGATCCTCTTACCTCTGCCTCGGGAGTGCTGGGATTACAGGTGTTTGCCACTGTAAACCCCGCCCCCCCTTTTCGACTTTGTTTTGTGTTCATTGCAGCTTGTTTAACTGAGAAGAAGCGAGTTAGGGGTGGGGGACAAGGAGGAGGAGGAGGAGGAGGAGGAGAAGGGGCTCAGGCCTGGGTGGGAGGTGGAGCAAGATACTGAAATCTAAAGGACGTACCTGAAGATCTGATGGATGGAGGTGATGGGAGGGAACGGCCTAAGGTTTCAGGTCTCCGCATCTGGAAGAAAACCTGTCCCTACTGATGGACCAGGCTAGGAAGGAACTGAGTCTATTTAAAAATAAAACAGGCTTAGGAAGAGAGAACCGTTTGATCTTCAAGGCTCCAGAGGGAACAGGAGCCTGTGGAGGAGAGGCCCAGAAGGGAATGGGTGGGGGTGGGGGCGGGGGAGTGGGAAGCTAGCTAGCCTGGTGAATAATGGAAGAGGCTGAGCTTTGATGAGGAGCAAATGGTTCTGTGCTGGGCTACTCAGGAACCCCCAGGGATGCTCGTACTACAGCCAAAGCTCCTTAACCAGGGTACCTCTGTCATAGCAGGGGTGAGTGTGACAGTCCCAGAGAGCCAGAGCATCCCTAACAGGGGTCCATCTGGGCAGGACTTCTCTCTCGCACAACTCCCCTCCCAGGTGGCCCTCGGCTTCTGCCCTCACACTTTTGGGGACAGAAAGAGCAGAGTGGGGACAGAAGGAAGGGAGTCCTACCACGACAGGTCAGCCTCGCCCACTGTTGCTTGGGACCCAAGATCCCCAAGGCTCTGGAGAGACTTGGGAAGGTCTACCTTGCCTTGCATAGAGGCCCAGGGAAAACCTGGGAGACGCGCTGGGCTTCTTCGGGCTTCTCTCTCTCTCTCTCTCTCTCTCTCTCTCTCTCTCTCTCTCTCTCTCTCTCTCT